>JAWMAG010000054.1:13752500-13767500 GCA_037013455.1 Ceratitis rosa
ATTTTATATTAATGTAATTTATTGTTTTTTTAGTTTATATTTTATTTTAGTTTGCTTTAAATAATTATGTGTTCTTTTATTTTATTTTGTTTTAATTTATTTTGTTTTAATTAATTTTATTCATTTTTTTTCATTTCATTTTGTTTTATTTTAATTTATGTACTATATTTTATGTTATTTATTTTAGTTTATTTAATTTCTTTATTGTGATAAATTTAATTCAATTTATTTTAATATTGTATTTTAATATATATTATTTTATTTTATTTTTTCCATTTTTTTAGTTTATTATATTTGTTTTTAATTAAATTAATTTTATTTTATGTTTTTAAATTTTAGTTCACTATATTTTTTTTAAATAATTTTAATTTGTTTTATTTATTATTTAATTACTTAATTTTATGTTTTATTTTATTATTCTTATTGTGTTATAGTGTATTTTTAGTTACTATAACGTTTTTATTTATTTTTTCCATAGTTTTTCAAGCCTAAACGTAGAACTCAAAAAAGCTTACATATTTTTTTTTTTTTTTTTCCCCTTTTTTTACTTGCTTGTTGCTTGTTGTAATAATCTTACAACGTTGCCCTTTAACAAAATTTTTTGAAACATTTTTTTTAATGTGTTGCATGCAACCATGTGTAGCTTATATCCTGCCAAGCAGTTTCAATATCAAAGAAGGCTGGCAAAAGGTAAACAAACAAAAAAAAAATAAAAAGAAACATAAAACAAAATTAACTGAACAGAAATCACCGCAGGCCATCCTCGACGGTCAGTATCGAATTCATATCCTGCGTTTTCTGGCGCTCACGTGAGTCTATGCTGACTGCGAGCCAAACAATTGCTATGGCACACCGGTGCTGTGCGTGTGTGTGTGAGTGTGTTAGCGAGTCAATTGCGGAAAAGTCCTTTTTTCCGGTGGTATTATTGCAAAGGGGCACTACGCTATACATTTATATGCATTCATACATACATATGTATGTGTGTACATAGGTACATATTACTGTGCATAAATCCTTGTTTGCATGTTGCATGTTGCATATTGTTTAATGTTCATTGTTGCCACAAAAACGGTAAATCCATACAACATATGAGGAGAATTCGTGAGTTTATTAAGGGATAAATGCGTGCATATGTTGTGGCGTAGGCGCGGAAGTGCTCACAACTTCATATACTCGCATGTGTGTCCGTGTACATATGTGAGTGCGTATGTGCGTTGTATATGGCATGCGTATGACCCTGACGATCCATATGAGCTGAATTTTATTTTATTTTTCCACATTCAGATAATAGCACACATATGTTTGCTTGTTTGTATGTCAGCGCAACAAACACCCACTCTTCCATGAAAGCGCCAGGCTGCGCTGCTGCGTTTTTATTATAACTGTATTGCAACGATTTTCGCCATGGAAAATTGTGCATAATTTTCTAATTCACACCCCTCAAGCGTGACACGCATGCCACAGACTGTGCTAAGTTCACATGTGGCTGCACATACCAACATATGTAGGTATATATGTATGTATGTTGTAGGATTTTAGCAAAAATTTTATTGTTGCATTTGACGCTTGATTAGCTTTTACGCTGTGTTATTAGTATTATTACATATGTATTTGTAGCTAAATACACATACGCACATTATTAACATTTATACGCTTGTTTTGTGGCAACATGTGTGCCACATATACATACAATTTTCACCCGCATGCCCTCCGCTTGCAGTTATCCTGCCATTATAGGCTTATAGACACGCCTCTGTTGGATAATATAGCATTTTTGAGCCGCCCAATCGTTAGTAGACGAGTTTATTAGCATTTTGAACATTTTTCTGGCGAAATTTTCTTTTCTGCTTGAATTCATTTAGCACTAAGTAATGCAAAATAAAATATATTAAAATAAAGCAAAAAAGTAAAAAAATAAATAAATAATACAAACTAAATTGAAATGCATAAATTAGAATTAAAATAATACAAATCAAAATAAAATAGAATAAAATTAAATTAAACTAAATTAAATAAAACTAAATTAAATAAAAATATATTAAGTTGATTAAAATTAAAAAAAATAATACAAATAAAATCAAAATAAAATAAATAAAAATATAAATAAAATAAAATTAATTCAAATAATATAAATTAAAAAGAAATAAAAAATATGGCATACTTTAATATTATACAATAAACTAAAATTAAAAATTAAACTAAATTTAAACAAATTGAATTAAATAACATAAAAAAATTAAAAAAACATCATAATAAAATAAAATAATGTAAAATACAATAAAATAAAATAAAAAAATTTAATATAAAATTAAATTAAATGAAAATAAATAAATTAAATTAAATTAACTAAATAATATAAAATAATTTAATTAAAGTAATATAAAATAATATAATAAATTAAATAATGTAAAATACAATAAAATAAAATAAAATGATATAATATAAAATTGATTGATTTTATAAAATTGAATAAAAAAATTAAATAAAATGAAATAAATAAAATTATATATATTAAAATAAAAATAAATAAATTAAGTTAAATTAAATAAAAAAATTAAATTAAATAAATAATATAAAAAAATAATTAAAATTATATAAAACAAAATAAAACGAAATAAAATAAAATAAATAAAATTAAATAAATACTATAAACAAATAATTAAAATATTTAAAATAAAATAAAATAAACTAAAATTAAATAAATTAAAATAAAATAAAATTAAATTATATAAAACAAAATAAAATAAAATAAAATAAAACAAAATAACATAAAATAAATTAAAATAAAATAAATAAAATAAAATAAAATAAAATAAATTAAAATAAAATAAAATAAAATAAAATAAAATAAAATAAAAATAAATTAAATAAAACAAAATAAAATAAAATAAAATAAAATAAAATAAAATAAATAAAATAAAATAAAATAAAATAAAACAAAATAACATAAACTAAATTAAAAAAAATTAAAATAAAATAAATAAAATAAAAAAAAATAAAATAAAATAAAATAAAATAAAATAAAATAACATAAAATAAATTAAAATAAAATAAATAAAATAAAATAAAATTAAATTAAATTAAATAAATTAAAATAAAAAAAATAAAATAAAACAAAATAAAATAAATAAAAAATAAAATTAAATAAATAATAATAAAAAATAACTAAATTTATATAAAATATAATAAATTACTAATAAAAAAAAATAAAAAAAATTAATTAACGTAAAGTAAATACTAAATGCATAAGTATTTAAAAAAAATTTATAAGATTAAATTAAATTAAAGTAAAAGCAATAAAACTAAATAAAATAAAATAATTTATATTATTTAAATTAATATAAAATAAAATAAAATAAAATTAAATAAAAAAATAATTAAAATTATTTAGAATAAAATAAAATAAATAAAACATAATTTAAATAAATGATCAAAAAATAGTAATTAGAATTATATAAAATAAAATAAATTAATTAAAATGAAACATGAAAGAAATATTTAAAAAAAAATTGAAAAAATTAAAATACAATAAAGTAAAAACAATAAAATTAAGTATAATAAAACAATTTAATTTAAATAAAATAAAAATAAATGAAATAGGACTGATAAAATAAAATAAACTAAAATGATGTAAAATATAATAAAAAAACAATAAATAAAAAAATAAAATAGATGAAATAAATTAAAATAAAATAAAGTAAAATAAATAAAATTAAATAAAATAAATTAGGGAAAATTAAAAATTTTAAGCAAAAAAATATGTAAATAAAATGATATTGAAAAACGGAGCAATCAAGCAATTATTACATGACTCATATATCTCTAGCCACAACTCGAAAATTTTGATTTTAATAGGGATCTAGTTTCTACATTTTTTCCTTAATTAACGTGAACAATAGCGCGAAAATTTTTATTATGCTGAAAAAAATTCCTTTCATATGTTTTTCCTATCAGCGAAATGTACCACCGAAAAAAATCACTGCAACAACAACAACAAAAGAATAACTCAATAAGGATAATAATAATAAATGTGAGGCATAGAAAAAAATTTGTTCGTGTAATTTGAAGCCATTAGTTCTGAAGGAAACCAAATGGAGTCGATGGTTTGGAAATTTGCGGGAAGGGGAAAGAGAGGAGGCCACATATCCAGCTGTGCGAGCAGCGGGGTGCATCACACTCGCTACCATTACCACCGCCACCGTCGTCTCGATTGCCGGCGACTAACAGTAATGCTTAGATGTAAGCATATACATACACGTATGTATGTATGCATGTGTGTCTAGTGAATTTTGGTTTGGCTGAGTGTGGAAGTTTGTGCATTATAATACGAGTATATGTCTGCTGCAGGACACGCTTATCAAATTAATTTCGGTTAAAATTTCCGTTTTCGTCAGCAGGTCGGCAAGTAGTCGGGTGTAGAGTGGCTTTTAGATGTTTTCATTTTGTTCGCAAATATGTTTTACAAAATTCATTTCGCTTTTTCATGCATGTTTTTGTGTTTTAATTGCTCGTAAGCATTTTATCGTAGTATCTAAGGGTTGCAATCAATTTTTTTTTTTTTAATACTACAATGTTTTTGATTTTGTTTTCACTTTGCTGTTAAGAGTTACGAAAATATTTTGGCTGACATTGAAATTGAGTACTAGTGGTAGGTAGGGCAAGAGTTTAAGGGTTAGGGTTAGTTGAAAGGGGTTTCAAATTATTAGGCGTTTCGGTGTTAGTGTAACAAGTAATGTGTTTTGAAGTGGACACTTAAAATTTTTCCAGTTTCAGAAAAAAGAATCGTAAAAATATATTTTTTAGCTAAAAATAAGTCGAAAATCATTAAAAAGAGGAGAATAAATTTGTTTTGGTGTTAAAAAATATATTTCAAAAACTGATTTTTTTTTCTGAAAATCTCTTCTTCTTTGCTGTTTATGTAACTAAACAGATATTGCTGTTCCCCTATGCATAGATCACAAAAACTTGTATTCAAAAATGTTTTAACAATTTTTATTGCCAAGTAAATAATGGTGGTGCGAACTAAGATCATCATATTTTATATTCATAGTAGTTTTATTCGAGAAGTTATGCAAAAAAAAAATCATTTTTGAACAACTAGTTGCATTGCAGCTACAACATGTGTAATTCCGATTTTGTTTATTTTTATTGTGTACACTTTATATACGATATAGAGTTAGTATAGCAAATTTTGTTTTTAAAGTGGCTTAATTCGTAGAGTTATACGGCTGAAACTCGTTTTTGAAAAAAATTTTGTATGGCACCTACAAGCTAGAGTTAAACTATTTTAAGGATTTTAACTGGGGATACACTATTTGAGCTAGCTAAACAGTATACCACGTTAGAGTTTCCTAGCTAGCTCAATAAGTGATTTATAGTGCAAAATATGATTTTTGAACGATAATTTATATGGCAGCTATATTTTGTGTACCTCCGATTTTGCTTATTTTCGCTGTGAGCACTTTATATTCAATATGGAGTGCGTGCACAAAATTCTGTTTTTGTAGTGATTTTATTAGTGGAGTTATATGCCTCAAACTCATTTTTGAACGATATTTTGTACGGCAGCCATATGCTAGAGCTATGTGATATGGAAGATTTTCAGTGAAGATACTCTATTTGTGTTGGGTAGACAGTATACCATATTACAATAATATATCTATATCTATGAGCGACTTATGGGACAAAATATCATTTTCGAAAAATAAGTTGTATGACAGCTACATGCTAGAGAAATACAAATTCATTGATTTCGATATATGTGTAAAACATGGCAATATTACGCACGTATGCAATTTTTCATATGGATACCTCGAAAATTGAGTGACCTTTGAGCTCGTTATGTCACTGAAAAACATCAAACCGAGTTTCTTATGTCATTTCCAATGCATTAAACGCATAATTATGTATGCATATGTGTAACAGTTACTGCGGACAGCATTACTAATGCCATTTTTAGTTATCTATCCATATTTAGTTCGCATGCAATGTCAACATTTTACGACCGTCTTCAACTGCTGCAAAATCAAATTTCAAATTTTTCTCATAAAATCAATCGTAAAATGAGTCGTAAAATCACATCAGAAATCATAGAAATCTTTTTGACGCTCAAATTACAATAGCGCATAGTGATTTAATTTTATGTAACATATGTATGCCAGCTTCCTGACCGCCTGCCAGCCACGCCAGTCAGCTTGCTTATCCCCTGACTACATATCAAGGCCAACGCACAACTCATTAGTCGAAATTGCAAATCCTCAGACAAACAAATAAGCAACTGATTTAATTAAACATCATTTACACGCACATCACACACACACATACACTCACACATATGTACATACACATGTCAAATATGTCAAAAGCAGTGAGCGCAGCAGCCACACAGTGGCTTGAGTTTGCCAAAGAGCTTTGAAGAAATGCCTCGAGCGCTTGCAACAGTCGAAAGACGAGTGAGATTGTAAATTTTAAATAATATTTGCATATTAGCAATAACAGTCTGGCTGCCAAAATTGATAAAAAAACACTTTAAAGCCTTCTCTCACCTTGTACCACCAATCAGCTCACCCCACTTGCTCTTGATTACTTATACAAATAGGTAAATCCATCATGAATGATTACCTTTGCTGACTGCCGATATGGAATTTAATAATCGCAACGCACACTCAAGGGATTAGAAGAAAGTGAAGGCGGTTGAGCGGCCATTCGCGCGCCTTAGAGACGCAGAAAGAGCTTTCAAGTCTTTCAATCTCTCCACCCACCACCATTCAACAGTTCAACCACAGGCTATTAAGCATGCATAGACTTTCAACAGCTTTTTCTTTAACTTCACTGCAGCCTCATGTTGCATGCCACATATTTACACACACACACAGAGTGGGTGCTCTCGTCGCACACGTGTTCAATGTTACCCAATGACGGATAAGCCTAATCCAATGCATAAACATGATTAAAACGTGCCACAGCCAGCGTCAGTGTGGCATGTGCGCGCAAGGCTTTGAGTTGTAAGTACATTTGTATGTATGTAGTAAGCTTGAAATGTGTTGAAAAAGCGCAACTCAATGCCTTATTACGCATTTGCATTGTTTGTAAACATAAGTTAAAGCTAAGGGGCAGGAAAATCCGGCGCTTCAATGAAGGGTTGCATGTGTTGCAAGTGGCATGGTCGAAATGCCATTTACAAAAGGTTAAGTAGGTATTTAGTGCAAATTGAATATTTATATATGTGAATGAGTGTGTGTATGTAACTAAATGGGACATAAGTTTACTTTTCAGTATTTTAAAAAACTTCATAAATTTCAAATGGTCCGGGGTTAATTTAGAAAGAATTTTATAGGCACAGGCAGAGACTAGTGGCAAATAAAGCTACGTTAGGACTTGTTCGCAATGTTTTCACTGTGCAACTGTGCCGAAATTAATATCGACATCTTGCGGAGACCTCAAAGAAAATATTATTGAAGATTTACAGCCTGCTTGTTGAATACCGCTGGGATAGTTGCTTTCAAATCGTATGAGCAAGATGACTTTTTGAACTGCCACAGTCCAGGAAAAGACCGTAGATGCATTTATCCGCTCCATGGCGTAGTAAGGACAGTGTCCAACAACTGGCTGCTTTGCAGCTGCAATTTCACTCCGTTAAGCGATATTTTATAGGGAACCTTAAAAGTTAAGTGCTACGTGAACCATCTAAAGATGATTCATCACTCATAAAGTCGCCATTGCAGCCATAGAGAGCCACACAACCGGAAGTGTTTTCAACGACAGATAGAGCTGAATGAACTACTGCTAACCGTGTCAGTTATATGAATTAACAAGAACCTTGTTGATTTATTAAAGCTAAAGCGATTTCTGCAGAGCTACTCATCGCATACATCATGAGCGTTTTAATGATTTTTCCAACAAATAACGGAACCTACAGCTTATTGCATTCGCCCCCGAGGAGCTGATGGATTTTTATAAGTAGTTTATATACATATAATGCTTTCGGAGAGATTGAGATTACATCTCGCAATGCGACCACAACTAGATTGTTTTTTGATTAATTTTCTATAGCTTTGGATATATGCCTTCCCAGGATTCAATACCGTGACAGTCAGCATGGTAAAAGGCGAAATATTTAAAAAATATATTAATAGAATTATTTTCTAAAGAAGAAATTATATAAAATGGCGTATTGATCAACTGATTATTTAACCGTGAGAAAATAAATATCATACGTGTACAAAAACCAAATAACGAAATAATATAAAATTAAATTAAATAAAATAAAAAATTAACCTTAAAAAAAACCAGCAAGATAAAATAAAATAAAAAAATAAAATAAAATAATAAGCAAAAAAAATAAATAAAGTAAAATTAAAATAAAATAACTAAAATAAAACTAAATAACTCAAAATAAAATAAATCAAATAATTAAACGAAATAAGCGAAACGAAAAAAAATTTAAAAAAACAACAAACAAAATAAAATAAAAAAATGATTATATTATATTAAATACAATAAAATAAAATTAAAATATAATATAAAATAATGTAAAACAAAATAAAATATAATATATATATATAAAACAAAGAAAATAAAAAAAATTAAATTAAATAAAAACACTCAAAATTAAATAAAATAAAATGAAAAACCAATAAAAAACAAGCACATATAATAAAAAAATTAAAATAATTTAATACAAAATTAAATAAAATAAGAAAAAAATAAAATAAAATGAAAATAAAAATATAAAATGAAATAAAACAAAATAAAATATAATATAATAATATTTAACAAAAATAAAATAAAATAAAACTAAATAAAGAAATAAAATAAAATAAAATGAAAAAAAATATAAAATAAATAAATAAAATAAACTTTAATGAAATGAAATAAAATAAAATAAAACAAAATATATTAAAATAATATAATACAAAATGAAATGAAATAAAAAGAAACAAAATAATATAAAATCAAATAAAATAAAAAAGAAAAATAAAATAAAATTAAAGGCAAATCAAATAAAATGAAATGAATTAAAATAAAAAAACAAATTAAATAAAATAAAATGAAATAAAACAAAAAAAAATTAATATATTTAAAATAAAAATGAAATAAAATAATATAAAATGGAGAAAAACAAAAATTATAAAATATAATAAAATTAAATAGAACATACTATAATAAAACAACTAAAGGAAAATAAAATAAAGCAGAATAGAGTGTAAACAAACGTAAATAAAAGAAACCGAAATAAAAAAAATAGAAAATTATTTATAAATTATAAGATAAAAAATTAGATTCAATTAAATATAAAGTAATAGCATAAAATAAAATAATATATAACACAACGAAAATAAAAAACGAGATAGAATACAATAAAATATATTAATATACATTAATAAAAAGCAGAATCAAATAAAATAAGATGAAATAATATCAAGTAAAATAAATAAAATAAAAAACGAAAAAATATATAAATTGATAAAAGAATATGGTTATAAAATAAAATAATAAAAATATAAATAAATTGGAGATGAATTAAATATATCAAAATAACAAAAAAAAACTAAAATAGTTACACTATTAACAATAAGATTTAATAAAATAAAAAATAAGTTAATTTATAAAAATAAAAAAACATAACAAAAAAATAAATTAAATTAACAAGAGAAAGATTTGGAAACTTATTAAAATATTATAAGCTATAGTAAAATTTAAGTAAATTAAAAAGAAATAAAATAAAGCAAATTAAAATAAAATAAATAAAATAATATAAAGTAAAATAGATATAACAAAAAAATATATATATTTAATTAAAATAAAATAAATATATATAAATAAATTAAGATATATTTAAAATTAATATTGTAAAATAACATAAATAAATAAAGATACAAAAATTAAAAAAAAAAACAAATTAAAGGGAAATAAAATATATTAAAATAAAATAACAAAAAACAAAATCAAATAAAATAAAAATAAATAATACAAAACAAAACCAAATCATAAAAAATCAAGAAATAAAGTAAATTAAAATAAAATCTAGTGAAAAAAAATCAAAATAAAATAATTTAACTTAATAGAAAGCTTATAAAATAAGAGAATACAATAATAATAAGTTGTATAAAACATAAAATAAAATTGAAAAAAATAAATATTAGCTTAAAAAAATCCGAAAATATAAACTACAAATAAATGCATGAAAAAATGTAAAATGATATAGAACAAATTATATGAAAGAAAGATGAAAATATAGAAATAAATGAAACAAAAAATAATAATTTGAAAAATAGCAGAAATAAATTAATAAAATCAAAAGGAAATAAAAAATAAGATTATAAAAGACGTAATAAAAAATAAAATAAAAAAAATAAAATTACGCTTGAAAAATATAAAACAAAACAGTAAAATTAAAAACAAATAAAAAAACTATTAAATAAAATTAAATTAAAATTAAATAAAACAAAGAAAAATAATTTGGGATAAAATAAAATTAAAATTAAATAAAACAAAGAAAAACAATATGGGATAAAATAAAATGAAGTGTAATAAAATGTTTCTAAATAGTTAATTCGGTTATATAAATTTTAATTGAAAAAAATTTAATTAATTTAGAGATTATTTTTAAGAAAAACATATTTTAAATATACAAAATAAATTTAAATCCTCAATACGAAGCAATTCATTCGAAAGCTTTTATTTTACTTAATTTATTGTAATTCTTCAATTCCATCTGTGTTAAAAATTTATGACGTCAAAAATTAATAAAAATAAATATTTTGCTTCTTTGGCATTTCATTTAATTTTTTTTCATTAAAACCAAACTTGGTGCCTAAATCACATGTTTACAAACATAAACAAGACACAGGAATTTTTTTAATAGCGCCTCACCATTTATAGAACATGATGAGAAGTAAATATTTTGTTTTGGAATCCAAAGTGGATTGCTGAAAGCGAAAGCTTTTATGGCATTTATGACATTTTCATGCCCAAAATTAAGCTTCCGTTCAATAAACACATAGGTATATACACTGTGTGTTAGAAGTGGATGGGCCATACCTATTAGTTATGCATGTTAACTAAGGAAAATATACACGTACATATATGACATGCATATGAATTTAAAGTGAGTACTTGTTTTTAACCCTCAAACACCCCAAAATGTTTGAATAATATAAATTAGCATAAAACATTAATTAACTTGTCAGAACGACGCCTTCGCGTACCCTCATCAATAATTTAAAACTGTAATTTAAAGAAAAATAAAAACAACAATCACAAAATGATAATAACACCACAATAAAAATGATAATAATAATAAACACTAAACATAAATATGAATTATTATTTATTTTTTGTTTTTATTTTTTTTTTTTGGATTTCCCCTTTGCGCTACTCACTTTTGCATTCGTTGGCGTCACGTGCCGTTGCACGACCCCACGGCCGATCGAAGTGGAAAGGCTTACAGCGTTCACAATCGCGACCCATCGTATTGTGTTTGCATTCGCACGCGAGTACACCGTTATGATCCGGTGAGCACTTTGATGCATGTCCATTACACTTGCAGCGTCCACCGACAAGGAAATCCGAGACAGCATAATGTTGACCCAAACTGGCGGCACCGCCGAGTACCGAAGCGCTGCTCGAGATTTGCACAGTCGACGCACCATCCGCCGCCTGTTCAATTGCATTCATACCATATTGTTGTATCAACACCGAATTGCTAGCGGACTCGCTATACTTCCCATTGGGCTTGATATCAGCACCACTAGTCTCCAAAACATTCAAAGCATTCGGTTCGGGCATTTGTAGACGATGAAAGACTACCTTTATATCCGTAGCGGTAACCCAATCCTGCAATACTTGCGACGAGTCCAAATCACGTGCCGAGGGACGACCTTCAAGTGTGCTAAACGCAATACGTGAACCCTGCAAACCGGTTACATCACCCACCTGACGATGTGAGTCGGTGCAGCGTGCTTCATGTTCGTTATGTTTGTTGATTGTTGCACGATTGGGACGTCCATAAACGCGACGACATTGTGAACTATAAAATTGGAAGGGTTGCCAAGTTTTGCCATAATCCGAACTCTTATAGATTGCAATCGAATCGGGTTTCAGCGATTTTGGACATAACTGCAAACTGACATAAGTCAACTCATACTTCTTACCCAATGAGAGTGTTAGCGAGACATTATCCGGTGGTGCATTCATGCTCGTTACCGGTGGTACAGGCGCCGAACGCCAGCAGGTAACATTATTCGAATTATTCAAATCTGTTAGTGCTGATTCGGCAAAGCGACGTGCTGGATTCGAGTAATCGCAAATGTGACAAGTCATATCGTGAGGTTCACTTTGCGACCCACCACCACCCAAACCGCTTAGCTCGCAGTAACGTTGCGGCTGCTCGAGTCCACAAGTGCTTGAAGCCTGTACGGGCGCACCGAAAGCGGCATTCACAAAATCGGGTATACATTTGCGCGCCTTATCGTCATCGTAGCAAGGATCGGTTGGCGCTTGTGCGGCTAACATTTTCATATAAACATCATTGGGTATGGCGCGACAGGGTGGGGAGAGTAGTGTGAGTGGAATGAGAAGTAGTGGTAGGAGTTTCATATTGGTTAATAGTAGTTGTTGCACTGGTCGAGGGGTTGAGAGGGGAGTTTGACTAATGCGTTGATTAAATCGTTGCTTAGTTGCAATTAACCGTTAGTTAATCTTGCAATTAATAGCTATACTTTTGCTATTATTGTGATTTGTTGTGTGGAGATGACGTTTTGTTTAGTCAATTTCTCAAGATTCTCAAGTGCTGTGCCTTCCAGCTGGGGAGAGTAAGCCTTTGTAGTTTATTTTCGGAATTTAAGGTATTTATGGTTCTCTGCCAGTTTTGTTGTAATTAATTGTGGTGTTTAAGCGCAGTTCAGGCTTCACTCACTAAAGTTTTATCGACTTTTGAGTTAAAAAATTCGTTCAAAAATATTTTTCAATTTTTTTTTTTCACTTTAAATGTCAATACAGCACTATAGCAATTTTAAAGAAATTTTTGTAATAATTTTTGCTTAATTTTTTTCGCTTTAGTGTTTTTCTGCTCTTACTAAAAATACACTTTTTCTTCAGTTTTTCCTTACACTTTTAATTTTTTCACTTTTAAACCTGAAAATTGTATTGCATTTTCAAATATTCATGAATATTTCACTGTATTTTTGTGTAATTAAATTTTTTTTTTTTAATTTTTTGGTATTGCAGAAAAGATTTCCATTTCTCACTTCAATTTCCAGCACAAAAATTCTTGCTTAATTTCCCTTTTTTTATTTTTCCTTTCGTTCTCTGCAGCAATTTCTAATTCTCATCAAACTCAATTTTGCATATCACTCAAATATTCGTTGCGGTTTTCGTGTTTCGCGCGCAACGAAAGTGTATGAGAATTTTCACAACGTTAGAATTCTAAGCGCTAAAAAATATTATTTTTTTTTTTTTATTTATAATTTTTTTTTCAAATTCTCCTTCTCTGTTCTAAGCCTCACTTCATACAAATCGCAAATTTTCACTTTAATAACTCGTAAAATTTCATAATTCAATTTTCGACAAACAATTAATCAATCACCTTCACTCACTTTCGTTTCGTTTTGCACACAAATCGCACTTGTTTCGTTTGTTTCTTACACAATTTCTTATTTATTTTTCTATTTCTAATTTCAGATTTTTTTTTCCAGCACTCAATTGCGCACGCGACTTGCACTTTTCCAACCGTTGGCCATGTGTCAGCAGTCAACTCAGCTTAGCACAGCACAGCGCAGCCCAGCTCAGGTCAGGTTCAACTGTGCACGCTGGCATTTATGACAAAGATAAAGAAACGATCGCACAATACCGACTACTGACAGTCTACACCGGCGCGCTAATGTTTTTTTGCTCGGCACTCGTTTTCGCTTCGAATGGTATTGCAATTTCGTATTGGACTTTCGCGCACGTATTTCCCTTGCATTCGCCTCAAATTGGCGTCATCTACCGTTCGTGCGGTACAAAATGTGATTTGGAGCCGTTTGTCAAGAGCTTGCTATACGCGACAATTATGTCGATTCAAGCTGCCTGTTCACAGTCAACTGAAATTGAAAATCAGCGCAACAGCAAGCAGACGCAGCATACGTGTGTGTAGACCAAGCAAAGAAGTCAGTCAGGCAGCCAGCTAGCCAGCAGCCGAGTCATCATCCGTATATTACAGCGTCGTAAAAGCAACGAGATTCGTTGATTGTGACGGCAGCTGCGACGACGGCTGCGGCAGTCGACGCGCTTACTAGCAAACACACACCCCTCAACAACAATGTTTGAATTTTCCAAGCGTACGTATTTGCCGACGCGTCGCTTCGTTTCAACCACGCTGTATGCGCTGCGCTGATGCTGTGGCAGCGTAACCGAAGTCAGCCGTTCATGTGTTTGTTATTTTTGTTTTCATTCATCGTTTTTCTGTTTGGCTTGTGTTGCCTTCGAACTAAACACAACTTCGAAGAGCAGCAGAGAACTTATAATTTGTTGTTTTGCCGGCTATTTGGCTGGTTCGAAGTGCGCGCGTCCAACAGCTGGAAAAATTTCTGTTGCCTTTGCTTTTGTCGCTGTTACTTTTGTATGGTTTGCGTCTATGCTTTGTTCCACAGTCTGTCGTGCATTGAAATTCACCTCAACGCTGAGCGTTCGTTTAATATTTCTCAACTGGTTTTTGTGTTACTGCGCAAATCCTGCTCGAGCACGTGAGATGTCTTGTTCTCAGAGTGTTGCTCTCACAGGAGCAGTACGTTTAAAATCCTTCGGCGCTTGTTTCGCTACAATGTTGATGGGAGATTGCCACGAAAGTTGCCACAACTTTTGTGGATGCTATTAGTATATTTCGGAACTTTGTTGTGGACAGTAACAGGTTGTTGACTTGTGTTGGCTTGGAAGGCTTTATTTTTACTTGAGAACGTATGGCTACACGTCTCTCCGACTGTATAATAATAATTGGCGCTTAATAACCGGTGTAGCGTT
>JAWMAG010000054.1:13772500-13797500 GCA_037013455.1 Ceratitis rosa
CGCTGACTGCTTATTTAAGCTGCTGATTAAGAAATTTTAATCGAAATCCCATCATAATTGCCAAAATTAATGGTTTTCATTGACGGTGGTGTGGTGGCGTGTGTTTACAGTGCATTATGGGCAAAAAGGCACCACAATGGACGCGACGATGACTCTGTCGTAACGATATGGATTGTGGAAACAGTGAATATAGGTAAATGAAGTCAGCAACTCACAAGTTCCTCAAATTGATGGAAAAATTTGGAGTTGTATAATCCACATCAAGAAATATTTGCCTAAATGCAAACGTAGGATTTCAAGAGTTAAAGTTAATCACTCAAGATGGCTTTCGGAGGCGATTATTATTACTTTGGATGAAGAGTTTACTGATTCCTCTAAAATGGGTAGACCAAAACTAAATTACTCACATGCCGGAATGCGCTTAAAACATGTATTAGCAAGTGATCTTGCATCGAACATATACTTTTCAACGCAGCACTTTTACATGCTGCTTCTGTTTCTGCGAAGATGACGAAAGAAGATGATTTGGTTAATGCGTTAAGAGTCGTCAAGAAAGAACAAACTGGAGATCGAAAATCTTAGATGATTATTCCTCTTACTAGTGGAGAATCATTGGCATTTTTGTTGGAAAATGGGCGTACCAAATGACAGTATATACAAGGGGAATAAAGAAAGTTCGGGCAGTTGGTGACTTTCAATTTTTTTTTTAAATCTAAACATACCAAATTCTTTGCAATTACTTTATTCGTTTTCTTTTCAAATTTTAAAACGATCGGCTAAAATGGAGACGAGAAAACGCAAGATAGCTGAGGATACATCAGAGGAAATTCCACCACCAACGCGAACAGAAATTCGCCATGTGATTTTCTTCGGGCTTGGGCGTAATCTACAGCCAATACAAATATTCAGTGAATGCCAAATTGCATTTGGAAAGATTGCACCGTCTTGAAAGACTATTTCTAAGTGGTTCCGAAGATTCCAGACCGGACATTTTTCCATAGAGGACGAGCCCCGAGAAGGTCGACTAAAATCTTCCACTGCTGACCTCACTGTACCTCTGGTGAAATCCAAAATTGATTGCCACAAGATATGATTGCTAATGAATTGGGCTTGAATGCCATGGCTGTATCGCGAATATTAAGTAATCATCTGGGATACACGAAGAAATCTGCTCGATGGGTACCACGAGTTTTGAATGAGGTCCAAACAGAGGCTCGTGTGCATTTTGTTCAATTTTTCCTAAACAAATTCGAAAATGGTCAGTCTAGCAACTTTAGTAAAGTCGTTCCTGGTGGCGAATCTTGGTTCTGTAAGTACGATCCAGAAACCAAACAACAGTCCATAGTATGGAGCCCAACAGGAGCAAACCCACCTGTAAAATCTAAGCAATAAAAAAAATCAGCAGCAAAAGTAATGATGTCAGTTTACTTCACCCGAACTAAAATCGTAGCTGCTATTCCTCTGGAAAAGAGTCAGACGGTAACTGCAAAATGGTACACCGTAGAGTGCTTACCAAAAGTTTTCAAGTGTTTTGCTGGAAAACAGGAAGAAAGAGGATTTGCGGCGCTACTTTTTACATCATGACAACGCGCCATCCCACACTGCTGAAATAACGAGTAATTTTATTGCGATCTCTGGGATCGAAGAAATACGTCCAGCACCATATTCCCCGGATATAGCACCTTGTGATTTCTGGTTATTTCCAAAAATTAAAAAAAAATTAAAAGGAAAGGTCTTTATAAGGAACGAAGAGATAATTAATGCGGTGAATGTTGAATTCGATAAGCTTAAAAAGTAAGGTTTTGAGGACTGTTTTCAGAAGTGGATCTATAGGCTTAAAAAATGCATTGAAATCAATGGCGATTATGTAGAGAAGATAAGGAAGGGCAAAGATTACGAAAAAATACAAAAAGAATTTATTTCCTTTTTCTCCTCAACTTACCGATTTCTTGTTAATCCCCTCGTAAATACCAAAATGGGCTAAACTATGACCAAAAGGCCAAAAAAAAAGCCGTAGTCTTTCTACCACAAACGGGTCGTGCATCGAAAATTTTCACGGCTGAAGTTCTTTTATCCATCAGGACCTAGTCAACGTAGTCACTGTATCTTAATTCGTTGAAATATGGCAACGTCGTCATATATCTCACACAACTCAAAGTTTCAGCATAGACGATATGTAATGATGAGCGACTTCTTGAGTTTGGCCAATGCGATGACTATTTGTTTGATGACGGGAGATAATTCGTGTTGTACTTTTACACGACCATACCCGCTTCGCTTCCTTATCCGTGCTTTATCAGCATAAGCAGCTGTACGCTCATGTTAGGTAAACAAAAGTGTACCGTGTTCTTCTTCAATTTAATAGTAAGTTTGGTCGACCTTTTGGGCTGCAATTCTGAATCTCACGACCAAATATCGAACCTAGAGTTTGGATAGAGAAAAATATCATCTAGCCATTCATGGTTACTCAACTTTAATGCGGTAGGTAAACCTATTAGAATATATTCTGACATTCAAGCTACTAAGATGAAAATAAGTGCGGAACGTCCGTGGTTTAGGTTTCTGTCCTTAGGGACAGATAGGACACTGGTTAGAAGTGCATACCAGACAAACCCCTTTTCTAGTCAAAGTATACGAAAAGAGGGGCCTTCACTAGAATGGTCAATAACAGATGTCAAAGTAAAACCACTTGCAATGTGATCAGACAAATCTCCTTCTAAACAGTACTTCTTATGAGCTTAACAACTGACGTAATAATCGGATATTGTTTAATGTGGACTCATGGTAGAAGGATGAGCAGCCTCTCTAATGACTTTTATTGCAACTGCAGGCACATATGGTATGTGAGGTGTGAAAGGGGACATGAGCACGTAGATTAGACAAGACAGTCCTTTCCGACCAATAGACAAACGAAATATGTCTGGATTAGGGGGTGCTGCATAGGAGTCAACGCGGCACCCATGATTGCGTAAGCGAAATACGTACAGAGGGTGGAACGACTCCACCTGACAGTACAGGTCTTTCCTTTTCCTACTTCCCCTTACCTTCGATTTCCTAACCCGAACTCTTTTTAGGTTCGTCGCCAAATATATGTTTTTTCTCCTTAAATTCAGGCATGATTTTATTTCTGTTCATACTGGAGACGGTAAGGCAGGTGGAAACAAATTACTACCCAGGGGACTCTTGATCTAAAACCGGAACTCGTGAGCTGCTTGAACCATATATGAGTTTCTACGCATAGCCCCATCCTCCTTTCTCATCTAACGCAGAGTAAATCTTGCCAACAGGAGCTGCTTTGGACTGATTAGGGAATTGAAAAGTAAGGTCCTCTCTCGACGAATCAAAACTAAATTCTGCAAGTCACTAATCAAACCCATTCTACTATATGGTTCAGATGGGAGTCTTCGGAGGAAGACCTCCACCCCATTGAAAGGATCAGGTGGAGAGCCTGGTTTCAATTAGTATTTTCAACTTGTGACAAACAGCGAAGGGAAGAACCGAATGTTGATTTGGCTGTAATCAGCTCAGAAAGGTACTCAGGTGCTCAAGCTAATAAAGAAGAAGGGAACACCTTCATCTTTAATCATGCCAAAGAGGTAATGCTTGGTAATAGTGTAGTCGGATTAAGACAAATTTGTGTTGCATACTTTTAGGTATTTATTTTTCTATCATTGCAATTTCTGCAATTCTCAAAAGCCTTCCGTCGATCTGTATTCTTAGGAGAATCGTGACAGCAACATTTTTTCTCTTAGTTAATTAAAAACACTTTACGATACCTTCCAAAGTAAATCCAACTAAAATCTATTACAACTGCTGCAAAACCGAAAAAATTTGTGTTACACTCATTTGATTAATTGAGAAGACACAATGCAATTGGCTTTCCCACGATGCGTCTGCAGGACATGAGTTTACACTCGCGAAATATCAACATCAGAGCTAAATGTCCGAGTACCAGAGCAACATTTAGGCGCCACAAAGTAACGGTGTTACCATAGGCTACTCGATAATGAATTTGAAAACGAAATGTTCTCGAAGTTCCTATCAATAACAGTGTTTTTTACTGCCTTAAGCGAGTATCAGTGCCAAAGTGGAGTCATTTTTCTAACGAATTCTTCACTCATTGTTTGTCGGTTTGTCGGTTTGTCGGTTGTTGTTTATGTTGTTGATTTCCAATACATCGTATTGTGGTGTCTTGTGTTTCTGACGGCCACAAGCTGCAGTTATTATCACTGGTCTAGCTTCGTAACCAGCCGGTGGAGCCGTGTGCCTACCACTCACTCGTATTACTAAAACTGTATAAAGTTAGCTTTTGTCATTCAAAAACATTGTCGTCCACGTCATCGTTGTCCTGCACATCGCTACAGTCACTGTAAGCCACCACAACAAAGCACAAACAGTGGTACTAGATAAGTAAGTGATGAGTGAGCTTTTTAGCTTAGTGATGCGATGAACCGAATGGACAGAACTTCGATTGAAAAATTTAGAATTAAAAAGAAATCCTATAATGGAAGACATTATGACAGGTGAACCTACTTGAATGGATTAGAAGTCTCTCACACAGGAATTTTTGTAGAGAAGCTAAGACTCACAGAGGAAGAGTCCCTCGAAAAATGCCGAGATAACTTGCAAAATATAAAAGAAGCCATGCAACATCGCAGCTAGAAGAACTATCTGAGATAATTAAGAGCTACTGCTGGAATTGGAAACACACATTCAATAACACATTAGACACCGGCCTCTACTAATCGATCTGCTACAAGCCCTGCCGGAAAAAAGTAGCCGAGAATACTCGCAACTTAGATGACCGACAATGGAAAGCAGTTATGTTATCAAAGGTAATACTCAAAACAAGTGGGCACAAGCCAAAAGGCTAGGATTGCTCTCTAGAAAGGAAGTAGAAAGCATACAGTCAACAGAGAAATGAGAACACCATAGCAGTCCCAAAAGGGGCAGCGGTAGTACTAACAAAGCCAACAGAATACAAAAGCTATATAGAAGTACTGAAAAATATTCGGAGCAAGATAAAATCAGCCGAGTCTGAGAACAAGAGCCCGTAAAGTACTGCTCAAACCAGAAATAGGATAGACATCTTATTCAAATTTCGGTGATAGATTGAAGATGAGTCTGAAAGAGACCGCAACAGCATGTGACTTCAAGTCGATCGGTACAGTAGAAGTATGAGATATCGTCTCTATTAAAACGAAAGACGAAGTTTATCGCTAAAGCGATTTTCGGCCGAGTTCCTCCTTCAATTTGTGCTTTTGCGTCTTGCTGTTTTCCCAACAAATGGAGGGACCTACAGTTTTTCTAAGCCACTTCCAAACGGTCGACAGATTTTTATGAGGAACTTTTTATTTCGTGTCAGAAATATACTCGAAAGGCCTGACATTAACTGCCGAGGGTTGACGGCAGTTAGTAAAATTTTCTATAATTTTTGATGTTGGTCGCACCAGTGCTCTAGCCTTGGCCTTCCGAATGGCAGTACGCAATGCTGAACACTTGGCTATAGTGGCCTCCTAAATCAATCAATATCTTCCGAGAGCAAATTAGATTCTTTGCAGCTATGTCGAGCAAAACTATCTACGCTGTATTGGAAACGATTGAAGGAGAGGATTAAGTGGTGTTTCGGACTAGCTCTTTTATTTTGGAACTGTACGGACGTGGACAGAAAGAAACTAGGCAACTGTAGAATGTGCGATCAGTTAGGTCACAGGCTGAAAAATTATATTGAATGCCAAAAGACTTCTGGGGAAAAGCTCACCGACTTTGGAAACAACTTGACTGTAGCAGCCGAGTTTAAAGTTATTGCATGAGGATGGGCAACCACTGACTCGAGTGGAACGCGAAAATTAGAAATTAGTCGGACTTCGTTTAATAATTTTAACTACTGAAGGTCCAAATACTTTTGCAAGACCCGGCTGTGCAGAAACAACTCCGGACATCACTCTAGCTGTCAGAAACTACTGCCGTCTCATTGTGATCACTTTGGGTACAAAGAGTGTATATGTCATTACTGGCTACAAAGACTTGAATTTGTCGAACTGATGAAATGGGACTTCCGTGTAATGACATCCCCTCCGATGGGGAAAGTACGACGCGTGAACTATGCCTCCCTTCTACTTGGCGTGGGGTGAAGAAAATCGACAGTTTGTCGTCTGAATATGCGGAATATTTCTAATTTCAACTCTAGTGAAGATTCTACCTCAAACTCCGACCGGAGCGCAAACCTTGCTTAAACACTTTACTTTCGCCTCCATTCCACTGAGTGAACTCCGCTCCATCTCTAGCGTTTACTATGCATGCTAGCTGATGCTGTTGAGCTGGTGAAAACTACTACCGACCAGCCCAATTCAATATAGTCGCTTCCATCAATCCAATCCATTTGGGCTACTTCGAACTCGGTGTGGTTTTAAAGTGTAGCCGAGTAGCTTGAGCAAGCCAATATGGTACATACATCTGTGGATATGAGTACGCTTGTACATAACCTTGTTGGCTTGTTAGCCGCTTACCGGAGCCACTGGAGCCACTGTAACTACGATATCTACTATACTCCACCACAATGGCAATATTAAAGTTTGTTTTTGTTTGTTTTTTGGCTTAAATACAACGCCTCTGGACTCAAACGAAACTTCTCTATTTCAGCACTCTTTCGAATTCGGCCACAAGTCGGCTTTGTTTATCTGGTTGTGTTGGTTTATTGGTTTGTTGGTTTGTTTGTTGATCCAGCCGACTGTTCTGTTGGGTTTTTGTTGATTTGGTTTCGTCTCTTTTGGTTTATTACCTCCCTTAAATGGTGAAGATGCTGCCAATTGTTGGACACTACTGCCAAACAACGTGCTTGGACCGCAGAGTCGATTGTTCAATGCAACAACAATAATAATAACAATAACAACAACAACATTAATAAGAGAAAAGCAACAGCAAAACACAACAAACAACAACAACAACCACCACAACAACAAACAATAAACAACAACAACAACAACAACAACAACAACAACAACAACAACCACAACAACAACAACAAACAACAAACAACAACAACAACAACAACAACACCGTTAATAAGAAGAAAGCAACAGTAAAACACATCAAACTACAACATCATCATCAACAACAACAACAACAAACATTAATAAAAAGAAAGCAACAACAAAACACAACAAACAACATCAAAGCCACATCAATAAATACGATTCTTTACAGCAACCGCTCAACATATGGACGAGTGACCACCGATTCCTTCTAACATCAGATTTGTATTGTTGTTCGATTTGTTTTTGTTTTTGTTTGTTGTTGTTGTTTTTTACATTCTTCACTCAATCGAATGTTTAGTTGAGCGTTCAAATGCTGCTGGCCTGTTATGGGTGGAGGTTTTTCGGCCATGCCTCTGCCTCCCTCCTACGAGTCTCGTGTTACTCTTTGTAAAATTTATTTTCTTGTTGTCTATTGTATTCTAAATACACACATATAAACATATTTATATAGTGCACATTACGTATTTTGTTTATTTATGTATTTTAAATATTTATTAAAGGAATTTTTAGTAAAATATATTTTTAGCATACTGACCACAAAAACCGAGTTGATAGCAAATATTCAATTCTGGTAAAGTTGGAAATGCAACAACAACATGTTTAGTGTGGGGTAAAGAAAAGGCAGTGGAAGAGGGAGAGAGAGAGAGAGAGAGAGAGGTGTATTTATAAATTTAAGAAAATTACTGTCCTCTGTTAAAGCTTTAAAGTGAAATTGTTTCTTTAAACCAGGAAATATTATGAAATCTGTTCACCGTATTCTGTAGTCAAAGTGCGGAGTTTTCGGTTAGCCAAGTCCGGGTGTTTCATTTTCACTCCAATGTAGGCGGCTAAAGCAGTGTTCCGACCATAACCATCTCGGTGTACTATGGAATATTCCCTCTTGCATATCTTACAGTGGGAGGAGTTCTGAAATCATTGTGGATACCGTAAACCTCTTTGCGGAATTTTTCAAATCTAACTGTGGTGGGTATGTTGACATTTCCCTCTGTCAGGACTTGGAAATCTCGCAGACTTTAGATTTCGGTAGTCCTTCAGTCACTAACCAAAGTTTCTAACCAAAGTCAAATATCGTAATTACGATTCTCTCAGTCTTCAGTCTAACCGCAATACAGAAATTGGTGGAAAAAATGAGCTGATGAGGCAAGTTAGCGATGTGCAGAATAAAACTCGTGCATAACGCTGAAGAACAATTGAGAATATTGCTGCTGTAGCCCAATGTGTTGAAGAAAACCCATTCCATTCCTTGTCGTCCTTTGGAATTGGGCACCCCCAAACATCATTTCATAGTATTTTGCATAAAGACTTGTGTCTTAAGGCTTATAAAGTTCAGTTAGCACAAGAACTCAAGCCGGCCGATCATCAACAACGTCGTGTCAATGCTGATTGGGTACTTAAGATGCTGAAAATTATCCAGAATTTCATCGAAAAATCATCTTGACTGATGAGATCCATTTTCACTTCCATGGTTACGTCAATGAGCAAAACTGTCGTATCTGGGGCTCGGAAAACCCAAGATTTATTGTTGAAAAGCCTCTCCATCCTCAATGTGTACATGTTAAGTGCGGTTTATGGTCCGGCGATATCATTGAATCTTACTTTTTCGGAAATGAGGCTGGAGCGGTGAATGGATTGCGTTATCGAGAGATGATTCATAATTTTTATGGGCGGAATTGAAATTGAAATTGAAATTGATTTCCTTCTTTGGCAACGTAGATTCAAGACCTCAAAGAATGGAGTTCATCAAGATATTGCATACAGCAGCTGCTTTGCTATTTGCTTATGGAAAACGTCATAAAAACGATACGGTCCTGTAAGGGTAGCCGTGGCGGCTATTTGACTGATATTGTTATTATTTGTAGCATTACCGCTATCAGATAGCTTAAGAAGACCTTCATACTCACGTATGTTGCTCGCTTTCTTCTTCTACTGGAACAGTGCTATGTTTCCTTCACCCACACAGAGCTCGTTAAAAGAGATCAATACGCTGCGAGATAAACTGTCATCTTACTCTCCCCTAAGATGCGACAGTCCTCCGGAGTTATTCCAGCTACTTATCCGACCTTGTCGATATCTAATAGATCCTCAAGGGCAATAAGTAGGAAGCTTTACCAAAATAGTCTCATTTGTGAAACCATGAAAATGTTTGAACTTTTATCGCTTACTTTGGCCTCTTCTAAACGGCCAAGGCTATCGATTAAATTTACTTCTTTATGCCGAAGTCTGATTTTTACTTAGAATAGGTCAATGAACTAACTGGCGGAAAATCATCTCTTCCTCTAGGTATTATTGTAGTATCATCTCAGAGGATACCCTAGCTTTTTTGAACGCCATTCTATTGTATAAGCAAATGTTGCGTCATAAATTCATGAATTGCCTTTGAGATGTTCGCCTTTTTCAGAGCAAATAGACCGTTCGACTTTCTCTGGTCGCATTTCAGTCAAGTTTAATCTGACTTGCTACAGGCAAAATTTTCTTATATTTTCTGAAGAGTTCTTCGACAGTGCTACACGGTTATAGAGTTTATCGTTAATGAGTCCACTAGTTTTTATTGCTTACTGACAGCCAACGAAGGTGAGAATTACTTTATATGGGTATGTCGTTATTTGAGTTTTTCTAAGACTAAATTTTTCTGCAATTAGCGCTGAAATTTACTCAATTAACTAATTGAATGTCTGTGTGAACGTCATCTTTAGTTCTTCTGTTTTCATTGGGATCCTTTGGTTTTCAATATGTGCGAACTTTAAAAACAGTGCTCAAAATATCGATTGTAGCGCCGTCTAATTGAAACCACATATCGTCCATGCAATTTGCTTCAATTTTCAATACAAATAATCTCTGATACGTTAACTGCAGCTGCTTGCTCGCTTTCGAAGAAAAACAAAAAAAAAAAAAAGACGGCGCCCATTCTCATTACTGGTTTTAACATGGTTACTCATCCGAAGTTGTCATTGTCTACGCCTCCGCGCCACATAGCAGAAGGGGAATGATCAGGGACTGGTAGAGTTTTGGTATTTATTCGTCAAGAGAGGACTTTCATTTTCAATTGCCTACTCAGTCCGAAGTAGGACCTGTTGGCAAGAGTGATTCTGCGTTGGATTTCTAGGCTGACATGGTTGTTGGTGTTAATGCTGGTCCCTAGGTAGATAAAATTAGCTACGACTTGAAAGTCTTATAGAAGATTGTACCTTCTCTATTCAGCTCTACAGCTGGTTTAATTTTCTCCAGCAATGAATTGAAGAAGTTACACGACTAGGAATCATTTTGTCTGAAACCTCGTTCAGTATCGAACGGCAAGGTGGGGTCCTATACGATCCTGATGGAGCTTTGTTGCTTAACAACAGGACAAGTTTTGTAGGGATTCCAAATTCAGACATAGTGGCGTAGAGCCAGCTCCTGTTCGTGCTGTCGAGCGCTGCTTTAAAATCGACGTAAAGGTGGTGTGTGTCGATTCTCTTTTCACGGGTCTTTTCCAAGATTTGGCGCATGGTGAATATCTGGACAATGGTTGACTTACCAGGTCTAAAGACACACTGATTGGATCTTAATCAGTTTGTTGGCGGTGGGGTTGGTAGTCTTTTAGTTGGGGCCAAATGCTCGACATGACTTGGTTACCGTATCTTGCACAAGGGTAGCTCACGTTTCGAGGTTGAGAGAAAATTTTTACCTTAAGCGCCAATATCGAAGGAAAAACAGTGTCGAGGCAATTTAAACTTTATATATTTTTTCTGGTTTGTTATTTGCACTGAGGCCAACCATTTGCGTGGAATTAAAATGCATTGAGAGAATTAAAAATTATTTCCCTACAAAAGTGTAGTCACACTGAGCCGAAATCCATAAGCTGTAATTTAAATTGAATGGATAAAGTTAAGCGCAGAAATACAGATTGCGCCATACATATCTACACGAACATATGTACATATGTATTTATAAATCTATAAATATGTACATATATATTTCTACGACCTGCGCTGTGTCCACTCTGGCTAGCAAAAATTTATGAAAAAATAAGAAAAATAAAAGAAATTAAATAAAATAAATTCGCTATGACAGCGATGAAGCACAAACTACGGACGTGCTTATCAAACGGCCAATATCAGCCAAAGCCTATAACCAGGAAAAAAACCGTAAAAAATCATACAAAAAAAAAAAAGAAGCAGCGTCCATGCCGGCGCTGAGTGCGAACGGATAAAGTTGACCAAAAGAAAAATATGAAATCGAATCAAAATGGTATAGTTTGTGTGGGGAGTAAAACAAATAAAAGGGAATATAATCTCAGAACAGAAATAAAGCAAAAAAAAAAAATGCCAGAAAGTAAGAAAAAAAACCGAATGAAACGAAATAAGCCATAAATGCGACCATAAATCGTTTATAACCGTTCGTTCGCAGCAAAGCTCTCAATAACCTTTTTTTTTGCTTTTGTTTTTGTGCTTTTTCCAATTTTTTGCACTTCAACACTGAGCAACGTGAGCGGCGAAATCGCCAATGAAATATGTGATAGGGTATAAAATTGCAAAAAGAAAAAAAAAAATGTAAAAAATACAAGAAATACAAGAAAAAAAATACAAAAAAATATATATACCTATATGAAAATGTAGGCAACAAGTGTGGCAGAATAAAGTGCGAGCGTGCAGCAACACAGCGGAGGAGTGTCGGGGTTGTTGTTGCTTTGTTGTGAGTGACGAAGGGAGCCTGTTGCCGCATAACACTGACCTACACAGTCGGCCGATTTGTTGTTGGCACTAAAAATTGAGGTTGTTATCGTTGCTGCCAGTGTTGTTGTTGTTTTGGTTGTGTTCTGTCATTGTTGTTGTTGTTGTTGTTGTTGTTGTTGTTGTTGTTGTTGTTGTTGTTGTTGTTGTTGTTGTTGTTGTTGTTGTTGTTGTTGTTGTTGTTGTTGTTGTTGTTGTTGTTGTTGTTGTTGTTCTTATTGTTGTTCTTATTGTTGTTGTTGTTCTTATTGTTGTTGTTGTTCTTATTGTTGTTGTTGTTCTTATTTGTTGCTTTTTGTTGTTGTTGTTCTTATTTGGTGTTGTTGTTCTTATTTGTTGCTTTTTGTTGTTGTTGTAGTTTGTGTAGGTGCCACTCAATTGCCATTACCAATGCGCTGACCAATATTCAAACGGGCAACAACAGCACAGCGCAGCACAGCATCACCAGGCGGTGTTAGCCAATATAACGGGTTTATGGCAGAACGCGCAGCAGCATATCGTTGTGGTATTAATGGCAGTAACCGGGAGCGGGGGGGAGGTGAGAAAATAGTGAACGAATGAATAAGCAAGCACGCATAAATATACTCGTACATACATACATACATACATACATACATACAGAGTAGCCTATTTTTTGCTATTTCCATGCAGCAGAAAAATGCAATCAAATGTTGACTCGTAGATAAGAGAGAAACATACACACACATACATACATACAAATATAGACACACATATGTTGGTTTATAAATTAGCATACATGCATGTACGAGTATGTATGAGTATGTGAATGTGTTTGCTTGCGCTGGAAAGGTACACTTATACATACCTAATGTAGATAATCCCTGCTGTGAAATGTTGCACTGAGCACAACGTAAATCCTCTAAATCATAGATGTGCTATTTCAGATAGCTGGTGATTGCTGGATTATGACTTCCAACAAGAACAACAAGTGCTAGAGGAGAGAGGAGAGAATGTTCGTGTTTTTTTATTGTAGAGTCCATTGTCGATCGATATATATTACTACCTTATATTCTTAAGAAAATAACTGTCCATTTATTAATACTTTTGGTAAAGGTGGTAGGGATACACAACGAGAACGAAATGAAGAGTAAAACGAAACGCAAAATAAGATAGAGGCCCAGATGAGTGCGTAGGAAGAGCTTTCGAAGCTGACCGACCAGGGTAATGCTCGAAAATTCTACGTAAAGGGGAAGGAAGGAATGAATTGAGAAGATTTCAAACACTTGCTGGACCCAGAGGGGTGCTCAAGTGACAGATGCCCAGAGTGTATTGAATTTATGGAAGGAACACGTCTCCAGCCTGCTGAATACCAGTTAAAATGGAATATCCGCAGATGGTGAACCCGAAACCTTAATCGATGACGATGGGAAAGACGTTCCATTACCTGACCATGAAGAAGTGCCACTGGCAATCGTCCGCTAAAAGAACAACAAAGTGGCTGGAGCTGAAGGTCTACCGGCAGACTTATTTAAACATGGCAGCGAAGAGCTTACGAGGTGCACGCTTCAGCTACTTTGCAGAATATGGTCTTTAATATCGCATATAAGATCTTTTCGAGCATATTGTGTGAAAAACTAAAGCCCACCGTCGCTTTTAAGCTGTCTTCGACAGTACCGACAGATGCTAACGCAGGGAGCACCTCAATAAGCACCTTATTGAAGCTGAACCTCCACCTAGGCACATCAGGAAGGGAGTACTTGACATGAAGAACACCATCCAGCAACACGTGCAACAATCGCTGGACAGGATGACGCACAGACAAGCACTGAGCGCCATTCACCAGAAGTCAGTCAACACATTCAAAGACACTCCCCTCCCGTGAATGGCGGACTCGGAGCAAAACCACCACCTGTTGCAGACAACGAGCTCGAGCTGCCTCGAGAGACCCGCGTGACTCTGGCACAACTTAGGTCTGGATACTGTAGCAGGTTAAACTCCTACCTATCCAGACTCGACCCCAGCATACCCAACGCATGGCCTGCATGTGGAGAGTCTGCGCATGACACTAACCACCTCTTCACATGCCTCCTTAAGCCGACACATCTAACCTCCCTCTCCTTTTGGTTCGATCCCGTCGAAATTGCACGTCTCCTGGTCCTCCCATTAGATGACCTCGGTGACATAGATTAATTAATGTTGGGCCAGTGAACCGCTACAACAACAACAACAACATGTAATGAGTCGGCGTTATAAGTTTTCCAGATTCTATGAGTTGGGAACTGCGAATACCGCAGACCATGGAACGATGAGCTGTCCTATATATACGGCTATGAGCTAGCCATCATGTGGTCCAGATGGATGAGGGCACTCCGGCTTTGAAAGTTTTTGTTGCAGTACGCACCGGTGAAAGCAGAGAAAGATGAAGACATGCACTCCGTTGGAAAGACCAGGTGGAGGAGATCCTGGCTGTACTAGTTTTTCCAAAACTGAGTGGATCTCAAGAGACAGCTGCGAGGTCTTCGTCTGTTCTAAAAACTTTGTTTTATGACAAACCCAGCGTTGAACGAACTGACCTGACATGAAGAGAACCCGGGATCGGTAGGGGCAGGTTGCGGTTACACATGCTTCTTACACTGAACAGCTGTAGATTAAGTTCAATGATATCATTCGTTGGGAGAGAGCTATGAATGATGTTAACCGATGCTCGAGTTGTTCATTATGGTATTGTTGTATTGAGTTTGTGCAGTCTAGTACGTCAGTTCAAATCTACCTGGAAGACAGTTCTGTTTCAAGCAAACTTCTAGGGTGATAATCTCTACGGTATTATGAACCATAAATCATAAATTTAGCCACGAAAATCCCCAAACCTCTCGGGCTCAAATACTGAATTGTATAATAAAAGTGCAAATAACAATCTTTCCATTTCATCCGAAATTCGTATTTGGTATTTTTATCACCCTACTCTCCTGCTAAGTCTTATCATCCGATGGTTACTTGGTTTGTCTATGGTCTTATACGGATCCTCCGAGTTGCACTGGAATTTCGGAGACAAATTTTTGTTTCGTTGTGCATTATAGAGCAACACCGAACCTTCTTCAAAGATTATTGTCTTACCATATCGAGGTTTTATCTTGCCGCTTATAACCTACATGCGTTTTTCCAACAGAATCGTGTGCATCTCAAGCTTTTTCTTCAAGTTGAAACGTCCCTGGTCTGCCACCGGAATGTTTGTCTGCCTACGGCTTCAAAGCAACCTCCAGAATTCGTTAATATTGCGCATTTACCTTGACGCCAGGCTGGATGAAAACTATTGGAGAGCGCTGGGGTTACGGCGGCCCAAACCATTATCTGCGGCGGATGGTGCTGCCTTCTGGTGGCCAATCGATGACTCAAATTCCTGTATGAGCGGTCAGTCAAGTAAATCCTTTCGTTTTGAGTGTTTACGGATTGCGCAACTGTCAAAATTTTCGGAAATTCACCACTTTCGGCTAAGCGAAGTAATTACGTTTGAAATCCATTATTTTTTTTTTTTTGCTTCGCGTTCACTCTCAGCAAAATGCCTTCGTGTGCTTGTAAACATTTACTCTGAACTGTCATTTAGCTAACTTACCAATAGCTGATGCCCGCGGTCTGAGGTTGATTACACTTCGATTGCCGGACCCGGTAGACTGAGTGGTTGATAGTTGATTTTACTCCGCTGACCCCCTTCACCTCCGTTTATATCTAGCGGAAACCGTTACGGAGATCGACCCGGACGGGGGAAAAAATTTCAAGACGAAGAATTGCAGATATTGCTCGACGCAGATGTATGCCAGACACAAGAAGAACTTGCAAAAGTTTTAGGAGTTGATCAAACAACCATTTCCAAACGATTAAAATCATTAGGATTCATCCAAAAGCTTGGAAATTGGGTGCCTTATGAATTAAAGCCAAGAGACGTCGAACGTCGATTCCGCATGTCGGAAATGTTGCTTCAACGCCACCAAAAGAAGTCATTTTTGCATCGGATTGTCACTGGCGATGAAAAATGGATTTATTATGATAACCCAAAGCGCAAGAGATTGTATGTGAAGCCCGGCCAACCATCAATATCCACGGCAAAGACGAATATCCATGGTGCCAAGGTTATGCTATGTATTTGGTGGGACCACAAGGGTGTGCTCTATTATGAGTTATTGAAATCGGATCAGACGATCAATGGGGAGCTCTACCGAAAACAATTGATTCGTTTGAAAAAGGCCATCGTGGAAAAACGACCAGAATATGCGACCAGACACGAATCAATAATTTTTCAATATGACAACGCTCGGCCACATGTTGTAAGGCCAGTTAAAAACTATTTGGAAAACTGTGGGTGGGAAGTTCTACCTCACCCGCCTTATAGCCCAGACATAGCACCTTCCAATTACCACTTGTTCAGATCAATGCAGAATGTCCTCACCGGAGTACGCTTCACTTCAGAACAGGGTATCAGAAATTGGCTCGATTCTTTCTTGACCTCCAAGCCGGAGAAGTTCTTTTGGGATGGGATCCACAAACTGGCAGAAAGATGGGCAAACATCGTAGCTTCCGATGGACAATACTTTGAACATTAAATGTATAATAATTTTTTCACAATAAAGTTTTAATTTTCGAAAAAAGACCGCACGAATTAATGCATACACATAATATATGGTGGTCTACTCAATAGCGCGATCAATTCCTGAATTTTTTCACTAAAATTTCCATTTTAAAATATGTACCTATGTGTATGAGTAGGACTTAAATTGTTTAGTGCATAAAACTTTCATCACACAGACTCGGGTCAATCGAAGAAAGCGCAAGGATTTCCCAACGAGTTCAATGCAGCTCCCCACAATAGCTAAGACGAGGCACCAGGCGAGCAAGGTAATAAGTGTTTCACTATTTTTAAGTGCCATTTGTGTTATTTATTTACTAAGCGCTCAATGTTGGCAAATAAAAGTGAAATGTGAACGTGAAAAAGTTTGAGTCACTCATTGTACACCGACTACTTAGTCGTACATACATACATACGTATATGGAGTGCACTCTAACTACTGTTCGCTTGAAAGTTGAATGGGGGAAAAAGTGAAATAAATAATACAATAGTGTAAGTATATGAAATTTATAAAGAAAAAAAAACTATTGAACTCAACCACCGTTAAGCTTTCAGCAACTTCAGCAAACAGTTGCAATCACCCACGCCATTTGTGGCACAATCAAAGTGGGCCAAGCTGCCTGCGCCGTGCTTAATGTGGCGTTATTTGTATGAATGCCACCTCGGCTCAGCTTGATTTTTCATTTATTTTCCAGCAAAATATTTACCATTTTTTCACTTTATCAATGCAGACATACGTGTACATACACGTACATATGAGCATGGTTGTATGCGTGTGCATGCCACATATCGCGCCTTGGCAGACAATTTTGCTTGGTATTTTTCCCTTTTACTCAAACACTTCACTTTGCTTTTGTCCTTTGTCGGGTTTTGCATTGCTCCAGTTAACGGTTTTTGTTTTTGTTTTCGCTTATTTCTTGTCTTTTTAGAACTTTTTTTTGCTTTTTGTTTTTTACTGGTCTTGCCATGACGACATGACAAGATTATTATCAGTAGTCATAAATATTTTCATTCACAATCAAATGGAACGAGACCAAAGAAAACAACAAAAGAGTTCAAAGCATTTTATCGCAAATTTTTGTTACTTGAGTTTTCATACTCTTGTTGTTGTTGCGCTCGTATTTTGGAGACATTTATTTTGTTGGCACTTAAAATGAGACAAACAAGACAAGCGGGCCGGATAGACAAAGTTAAGCAAACAAAGGCCACAAATCGTTATAAATCACGTAAGAATCGAATAAAGAAAATCTATGATGAATGAAAAACATTTAATTAAAAAACTTTGCTTGTGAGTGTGGGTGTGTGGCGAGTGTGTAAGAGTATTTAATTCCATAGCCAAAGCGACGCTTTTCATTTGTGTAGGAGAGTTGGCAAAAATTATATGCAAAGTTTTGGGTTGAACGACATCGGAATCTATGAACTGAGGGTTGATAATCGAAGTGTTTGGCTGGCTTTAAATTCATGAAATATGTATAGTATATAATTAGCTCTCCGATGAAACTGAGGAGCGACAGCTCAAACGTCATACGTACTGTTACCGAAGAGACTCCTGCCATGTGACTAGGTCGTGAGAAGGGACGCGATGAGGATTGTCGCACCATAATGGAATGAAAAAAATACTGCCAACCTCACAACGTTTCATTCGAAGCGGACGTCTACCGTATGGGAGAGATATCGAGAGTTAAAGAGGTCAGCGGGATTAATTTGCAAGCGGAGTAAGAAAAAAGAGATGGGGAAGCCGTCAAATCTTTGGTGTATGGATTAATTCGTGCGGCTTTTTTTTCGAAAATTAAGACTTTATTGTGAAAAAATTGTTATACATTTAATGTTCAAAGATTGCCCATCGGAAGCTACGATGTTTGCCCATCTTTCTGGCAGTTTGTGGATCCCATCCTAAAAGAACTTCTCCGGCTTGGAGGTCAAGAAAGAATCGAGCCAATTTCTGATACCCTGTTCTGAAGTGAAGCGTACTCCGTTGAGGGCATTATGCATTGATCTGAACAAATGGTAATCGGAAGGTGCTATGTCTGGGCTATAAAACGGGGGAGGTAGAACTTCCCACCCACAGTTTTCCAAATAGTTTTTAACTGGCCTTGCAACATGTGGCCGAGCGTTGTCATGATGAAAAATTATTGATTCGTGTCTGGTCGCATATTCTGGTCGTTTTTCCGCGATGGCCTTTTTCAAACGAATCAATTGTTTTCGGTAGAGGTCTCCATTGATCGTCTGACCCGATTTCAATAGCTCATAATAGAGCACACCCTTGTGGTCCCACCAAATACATAGCATAACCTTGGCACCATGGATATTCGGCTTTGCCGTGGATGTCGATGGTTGTCCGGGCTTCACATACGATCTCTTGCGCTTTGGGTTATCATAATGAATCCGTTTTTCATTTTTCATCGTCCGTGACAATCCGATGCAAAAATGAATTCTTTTGGGGGCGTTGAAGCAACATTTCCCACATGCGGAATCGACGTTCGACGTCTCTTGGCTTTAATTCATAAGGCACCCAATTTCCAAGCTTTTGGATGAATCCTAATGATTTTAATCATCTGGAAATGGTTGCTTGATCAACTCCTAATACTTTTGCAAGTTCTTCTTGCGTCTGGCATGCATATGCGAAGAGCAATGTCTCCAATTCTACGTCTTGAATTTTTTTTGGCTGTCCGGCTCGTTCTCCTTCGTCTAAGTCGAAATTGCCACTTTTAAACAGTGCAAACCACTTTTGGCACGTTCGTTCGGCTAAAGGATGGTCACCATAAACGTCCAGTAAAATACGATGGCTTTCCTTAGCAGTTTTCTTCATGATTGAAGTAATGAAGAAGAACACCCCGCAAAAACACTTTATCTGGTACAAAGTTCGACATTTTCGAATGAATGAAACAAATTGTTGTTCACGATAAAACAAATGACATCTACTGAAAACGACCCGAAATGACAGTACCTTTGAAATGAATATAGCCACAGATGAACACGACGGGAAATAATACTAGTAGAGCCCTCTCTTAGAAAACTGAACGAATTAATGCATACACCTAATATGATTTGGGCTGTTGGTCGAACCTGTACTCTAACCCTGGGCTTCAGAACGGCGGTGAGTAAAAAGTTCAGCAAATTGATTGCAAGATGCAAACTTAGATATCGATGGGTTTCGATGCAAATGTTTAGTTGATGCTCTCTTGACAGATTTTTAACCCAAAACCTCATATCTGAACCGATAGGTTGTATGGGGGCTATGTTACTCCGGTGGGTTATGGGCTCAAGAGTTTACCCGTGGCAAAGCATGTCTTTCGTAAGAGGCGACTAAAATACATTAGTTCCCGTGACAGTTGGTTCTTTACCGGAACGACCCGGCTGTTTATCCGACCAAGGACTAACACTCACGTAATATTTTGCGGTTACAACAACAACAACATGGGGGCTATGTGATATGGTGCCAATCTGCATCAGTTTAGTTAAATATCTCAAAAACTGAGGAACTAGCTTGCCTATAAACAGACGGACAGACGAATATGGCTAATTCAACTTAGCTCGTCATTCTGGCCATATCGGTATAAATCTTGATGGGTTATTGTAGTTGTAGTTGTTGTAGCGAGAACTCCGCTTAGGAAGAGCCCCAATCGGCCTAAGCTATCGAGGTCTTCTAACAGTGGATTCAGGAAACGAGCTGTTTCGACGGCTGTTCGGCCCAGACGTAAATGGGGGTTAGATGAGTAGATTTCAAGTGGCATGCCAGGAGGTGGTTAATATTGTGCGGGATCTCATTGTATACAGAACATAAGTTGGGTTTTTCAAAGTCAAGTCTGGATAGGCAGAAATTTAGTCGACTATTTAGTCAAGGTCTTCATTTCTGCCAGTATTACTACTAGGCGGCTCGAGCTCTTTATCTGCAATGGGTGTCGGTTTGATTGCGAAGATGCCGTTCACTGGAAGAGAGTTCCAGAAATTGTTGGAGGTCCCTCGGTGTATGACGTCGAAAGCCTGTTGATAAGCCATCCTGTACAGCGGTTCTTGTAAGTGGTGCTGAGTGTAGTCTTTGTAGTCAAGTGCACCCTTCCTGATGTGCCTAGATGGTGGCTCGGCTTCAAGTATGTGTCGGGGTGCTCACTTCGGTAGTATTCATATATTTTCAGTACTTCATGTGGATAAGACCGGCAATATTCTATGTACCTTTGCTGTTCTCAAAAGATGCTATTCAAGAACGTCATGTAGGAGAAGGATAATACTTGTTGCGGGTTATGGGTGAAGCTCCACATCATATAGACATGCCGTTAACCGCAATCGCGACCCTCCGAAATCGGTTTCGGGTTCAGGGCAGTCCGGACTATCACAGATTTTCGGTCGCCATTCTTTGGATTTTTCGATTATCGTTCAGACGAGTCCCTCGGTCGGTTAGTTGGTTGGACTGGCTGTGTGCCCATGAAGTGAGTTGTTTTGCCTGGTGTGGATAGTACGTCAAGGAGTGTCCACTTAAGGGACAACCAAAGATGTGGTTATTGTCCTGAGCTGGGTCAAGTTATTGTCTTAATTGCGCCAAGGTAATTTTGATCTCCGTGGCAAAACAGCGCTTCTTCTGCCAACGGTGGTAGTTGGGCTCCAATAATGCCATTCACGAAAATAAAATTGAATAATGTGTTGGTTGAGGTTCAAGGCTTGCATCCAGGGTTTCCGTGTTGAGTACTTCTAGTCATGTATCTCCTTGCTGTTGAGCCAGCGATGCTTAAGTAGGAAGCCGGTGACTTGCTTATGACAAAATTATCCCTTTATTTCCATATAAAACACTCCCCACAGCATTTTCTCCCAAAATAGTAGTAGCTTACCTCTCCTCAGCTCACAACAGTAATACCAACTGCTCTCTTCTCAATCCTCCTCCCTGAATTTATACGTAAGTACCTTTTCATTTTCTTAATTATCAATTCACAACCACAATTCGTCTGGCATAACTACTTTTCCAACTACTTTTGGGGGTTACTTAGTGAGGACATTCGCAAGCGCCAGACGTGACCTCGAAGTTCGCGCGACCACAAAATGTTGCACACCAATTGCCAACATAATAATCCCAACACACCGATGGCTTGTGTAAACACGGAAGTGGAAAGTGCGCTGGCTCGCTGGCTCGCTGGCTGAGTTAGTCCAATGCTGTGCCCTTGAATTAATAATGAATTACGTAAAAAGGTCACGTCTTAAATTATTGGCTACCAAAATGCTTACGTAGCGACACTCTCTCGCATATACTCCCCACCTTACTCATTTTGTTGTGTTGTACTTGGCTGGATGGAGTTGCGACGAATGAGCTGCTGAGTATGCGGAAAATTTAGTTTACCGTTAAGCTGTGCCTGCACTCTATCGGTGAAGTCTTTAGTGCACAGTATGGCGCGCGAGAGAGAGAGAGGGAGGGAGGGAGAGAGAGGGTGAGAGAGAGACGTTTGCGTTTGGGTTGTTGAAATTTAATGCAATTAAAACTGGATGACAATCAAATCCCATGGAAATTGTCGTAGCCTATTAGGCGGAACGTGTTCTGGCCGAAATTTGGTGCATGCAAGCAGGTATTAGCTTACATACATACATAAGAACGTCTGCTAAAGACGGCACGGACGTAATGGGCTTTGGAAGAGCGTACACCGAATTTCAATTACCCTTACTGTCTGAAGGCAAATAATTGGCGCTGGTGTGGCGCAGTATGCAGACTGTGCATATAAAAACCCCAAAGAGAGCATACAAATTTACTTCTTTTTCTTGCGTCCGAATGCAGCTGGTCAGCTGTCCGAGTGGATTTGTTTAACAAAAATTCAAATTCAACATTTAGACAGGATCCAAAAATTTTGTACAAAACATTTTACTTAAAATTCAACTCCTCGTAGCTGTGACACTCACTCAAACACATTTACTACACTCCACAGAGTACAGAGTTGCATTTTTGTGGCACGCCAAAGTCATTCGACATTGTCTCACTATCAAGAGCTTAAGCTACCACCAGGACGTACGTCGCTTAATTCAGCGGCAGTCGTTAGAGGTTAAAGCCACATCCTTGGTGTACTGAAAATTCAACGAGTTTTTGCTGTAAAACTTTAATTTTATTTATTTGCTGAAAAGAGTGAAAACTCTGACATCCCTCGGTGGCAGCGGCTTCCTCCAAAAACCACAACGGCCGCAAGCCACATGGCGGCAGCGGCAACGACGGTGAGTAATGAGTTGTGTGTTCTAGTCGTTTGGCTCGCTGCAAGTCAGGGTCGGCTTAAAGAGCATTTTGTGTATGTTTTTTCTCCACGTTTAATCCGTTAAATTTTTCAAATGATTCGTAACAACGCGCTAAGAGGAAGCGAGTAGTTGCAAAAAGCCACAACATCAACACATCGACTTTGTAACCCAATTTTCATGGCGCACAGTGGGCACAGGAATGTGAAGAAAGTAAGAATTTTGTTCTCTGGATATTGTTTCGAGAAGTAGGGATGAAGTTTCTTTACACCATATTTTTAAAATCTCATCGGAAGCTATTTAGTGGCTGGAAAAGCTAAACAGCTGAGCGGAAAATTTGTGGGTTCATGCGACGATCGTTAAAAACAACAGCTCAATGTCAGCACGGATGTGTGTGAGAAAATGGGTTCTCTTCTTCAGTTTTCATCTACACTTCTTTGAGGAATCTAATCTAATTCGTGTCAAAAGTAGATCAGATGCGATAGACAGATCAGGCGTTGGGGAGATACTTCCAGTAGTAGCAAAAATCTACTCCTTACCTCAGAAAACTCTTACGAAGGCAGAATGAGTACATTCATACCCGGCGTCCGGTCATCGAACCTCGTCAATAACCCCTTAGTTCGTCATAAGCTTTAGTCGGTCCCATGGAAAGTACATGCTACTACTCTGTACCTTCACGAAAATATTCTGGCATTTAGAGGCGACAAGGAACTACTCCCACTAGAGAGGTTGTGGTGAGATGCTACTTCCCGCCTTATCAAATAACTTTTTATTCAGAGGTGGCGAGGAGTTACTACCTCTCTGAGAACGTAGTAACGAGAACTTATTTCTCTATGTATTCAGAGTTTGAACAATGAAACACGCTCTCCGAAGAACGGTCCGCGCGTCCAGAAACTGAACTTCACTGATAATCCGGAGCTTTTCAAAGGGCTTAGTCAATCTTTGGGAGAGAACGTCCATTTCAAAGTGGTAAATTTACCAGTGGCGGCAATAGTCCAGTGGTTAGCAGTGAATTCTGCCACTCGGTAGGTCAGGTTCGAGTACTGGGTCAACCAACATCCAAAATGTTATAGAAAAAGTAAGTTTTCTAATTGCGGTCACCTTTAGCAGCATAGAATCTCCCAGCTCCATTCAAGGAAGTGAAGGGGAAGCAGAAGCAAGAGGTAATACTACTACGTCAGGCGAGTAGATTCTGGGAACGAGCCAAGGGCTGCAGAGTCGCGAAGACTATTTGTAAAACACACAATATTAAACCCGCAGAGTTATCTGCTATCTGTTAAGAGATCGAACCCCAAGCCACTGATAGGACTATTAACTAGGCATTGCCTGCCGGCGTCTCATGCGTTTAAGATAGGTCTGACTGCGGCCAACAAGTGTAGGAAATGCAAGGAATGTGTGGAGACAGTGGACTTCCAAAGGACAAAGGCTATGTATACTTGGCGCAGAAAGGCGCAACAGATTTAGTGTGCCTGGCAACACTATGGTTGTATTTCATCTATGTAAGACCCACTGAGTCATCCACCTTAACCTAACCTAACTTAACCACTCCTCGGCAGGGAGTGTTAAGCCCTAGTGTCGTTTCATGAAGAAAATTGATATGATCAAGTATGTGTTCTGACTTTGGGGCGAGAATATTTTGTACTGCAGTTTTTCCCACCTCCATCTCCGTAACGTACGTGACATCGAATAGATTTTCAAAAGCTCGTCAGTATGTTCGCGTTCATGAAATAGCTCGCTTCCTTTAGCCTACAAATATCCTTAATAAATCAATTTAAAACGATTTTTGACCCACTGTCCGCGTCCTCAAAGTTTTCACTTAAATTTTAAACCAAAATAGTTTTCAACTCGCGCTCAATTTACTACCAGCGAACACCAGCCACCATCAACAAACTCATCAGCGGTGACCTCGACAACCTCGGTTGCCCCGTTGTAGCGCTGACTCTTCGCAGTTGAAGGCAGTTTGTTATTGTTATTGTTTGTGTTGTTTTTGGCAACCAAGTTGCGCCTTTGTATCATCTCATTGTCTGCTGTTGTGCGGCTCTGGTATTCGCGCCGAGTACCGCCAATGGCACTAAGGAAAGTTACATGCCTCTCAAGTTGAGTTGGAAACGGGCTGTGTGTTGTGGGTACAGGATGTAGCAAGAGGGTATGCGACAAGCCGTAATTCCTGCCACTAATTTGTGTATGTTGATAATAAATCATTTATGGCCGCCAGACGATTGTCAGTCAGTTGGTGTGTGTTCGTCGGCTGGTAACTAGAGGGTCGAATTTTGTGTTCGTGTGTGTGTGTGTGTGTGTGTGTGGATTGGAAAGGGGAGTCGCATGGCATTTGTGACCCCTCTGAATTGGCGCTGCTGACTGACTTTTATGATACTACTTGTAAAGTGAGTTTATATGCAAATAAACGCATGTTCACACACATACACGTACATAGTTGCATGGCTGATTTGATTACACATGACTACATATGTGCATAT
>JAWMAG010000054.1:13802500-13845000 GCA_037013455.1 Ceratitis rosa
GTCCTGTCAACAGAACCCGAAAATGAAACATTAAAAAAGCTCAGAATTGAATTTCAAACGGCAATGGTGGAGTTTTCTGGAACAGACCCAACACTACGCCCAATCATTCCCAAACAAAAAGCACCAAAATCGGTAGCAATAGCGATTTCCATAGTAAACAATGATATTCTACCAGCATTTCTGTCTGAGTGCGTCAGTACCTTTGAGGAGCTCCAAACAGCTATATATGCAGCAGCAGCAATTATCCGTCACACTGGTGGAAAGTTATATTCTAAAGCAAAGGGAAAATCGGAGAAATCTGAACCTCCTTGGAAACACAGATTAAAGACTCAAATTAAAAAGCTTCGGGCAGAACTAGGAAGAGTAACACAATATATTCACGGCAATCGTTCAAAAAATATTTTGAACTGGTATGAACGCCTCAAAAAAGAATATAAGATGCATTCGAAGCAAGATCCACAAAATCAGTATGCAAAAGAGCTCTTGGACACATTGCGTCAAAAGCTAGCAATAAAATGTAACCGCCTACGAAGATATACGCTGTCTGACAAGAGAAAAACTGCTAATGCAGCATTTCAGAAAAATGAAAGAAATTTTTATATGAAATTAAAGGACAATAAGACCAACAACATAGCAGAAATACCCACCAAAATGCAAATTGAGCAGTTCTGGAAATCCATATGGTCTTCAAACGCAACACATAACACGAGCTCTGCATGGATTTCAGAAGAATGCAAAAGACATGAGAATATTAACCCAATGGAAGATATCACGTTGCACGAGTTGGACATTAAACAAGCAGTGGAAAATACCCACAACTGGAAAGCTTCAGGTCCTGATGGCATTCACAATTTTTGGCTAAAAAAGCTAACGAGTGTTCATTCCCTAATAGCTCATTATTTTTCAGCCTTCCTCCGAAATGAAGCTCAAGTACCCGCTTTTATGATGAAGGGCCAAACTTACCTCTTGCCAAAAGACTTAAAAAATACTAGTGATCCCTCAAAGTATCGCCCTATTACATGCTTATGTACTCTCTATAAAGTATTAACGTCTTGCATAGCAACCAAAATATATGAATATATCAAGCGTCACAACATTATAGCAATCGAACAAAAGGGGTGCATAAAAAACAGCAAAGGATGCAAGGAACAGCTTGTAATAGATTCGGTAGTTATGGAACAAGCTTTCCACAACCAGCGAAATATTTACACCGCTTATATTGATTATACCAAAGCGTTTGACAGCATTCCCCATTCATGGCTCCTTAAAGCACTGGAAATTTATAAAATATCTCCAAATATAAGACGGCTATTACGTAAAACAATGAGCTCGTGGGAGGTAACTCTCAATTTAACGCATACAAATGGACTTATAAAGACATGTCCTATACCTATTAAACGAGGTATTTTCCAAGGGGATGCCCTGAGCCCATTATGGTTTTGTCTTGCATTAAACCCACTTTCCTCAATATTAAATGAAACAAAATACGGTTTTAATATAAAAGGATCACGTTCATCTCAACATAAGCTTTCCCACCTATTATATATAGATGACATTAAGCTATACGCTTCAAATGAACGTCAACTAAAAACACTATTAGAATTAACCGAAGACTTTTCTAATGACATCAGTATGTCATTTGGTACACAAAAATGTCGTCGACTTAGTGTAGTAAGTGGAAAAATTGTTATGCGAGACTTCGAGTTGTCAAACAATGAGAGGATTTGTGCCATGTCAGAAAATGATACATATAAATACCTCGGCTTGACTCAAGCGAAAAGAATGCATCACTCTGAAATCGCCCGTGCAACAACGGAGGAATACATCGAGCGAGTGAAAAACTTAATAAAGTCGCATCTTAATGGTTTCAACCTCTTCAAAGCCATTAACACGTATGCTATCCCTGTTCTAACGTATACATTTGGAGCAATAAAATGGTCTGATACAGATTTGGAAAGCGTAAAAAGGACTACAAGGACGCTACTTACAAAACTCGGGATGCACCATCCGAAGTCAGCCGTAGAACGCGTCTACCTACCGCGAAAACAAGGAGGGCGAGGCATGGTAGACATCACGCATCTACACCAAAAATGTGTATACAACCTTCGGCAGTACTTCCACGAGCAACAAAATCAACTCCACAAAGCCGTATGTCAATCAGACCAAAAGTACACGCCATTAAATTTAAATGACACTTCAACAATCGATATGCTAACAGACGCGCAGCATTTCCATGCATTACTACTGCAATGGAAAACGAAATCGATCCACGGAAAGTATCCATACGCAATCGATCAACCGGAAATAGACACAAAAGCATCCAACGATTGGCTATGCAGACCAGGAATATTTTCCGAAACTGAAGGTTTTATGTGCGCTATACAGGACCAAGTCATTGCAACTAAAAATTATAAGAAGTATATTATCCGCGCCGCCATTGAAAACGATTTATGCCGACGATGTCAAAAACAACCGGAAACAATTCACCATATTACCGGTGCATGTGCCCCACTAGCAGCTACCGAATACCTGACAAGACATAACCACGTCGATAAAATTGTGCACCAATGCTTAGCACTAAGATACGGTTTAATTACGGAGGAATGCCCGTATTACAAATATAACCCACAAGCAATATTAGAGAGCAGTTTAACGAAGATTTACTGGGATAGATCAATTCTGACAGATCATCCCACTCCACACAATAGACCTGACATAACTGTAATCGAAAAGCGAGAAAAACGGGCGCTGCTAATAGACATAGGTGTACCAAACACACATAACCTACAAGAGTGCTATACAGAGAAGTGTAGAAAGTATCACAGCTTAGCACACGAAATCAAGGATATGTGGAGACTGCAAAATGTGGAGATAATTCCAATCATTGTATCATCTACCGGTGTTATACCAAAAACTCTAAACAAAAGTCTTGACAAACTTAAAATGATGGAAAAGCGGCACGTGATACAAAAGGCTGTTATATTATCAACAACGACTATAGTTAGAAAATTTTTGAACATAGACTAATTATTATTAACTATTTTTTATAGAAATGTAATCAACATGTTTTGTATCCATTTTAAATTGTAAATATTTTTAATTTTAACTACTGATAAATAATTCAACTTGTAAAAACAATAGTTTTAAGTATTTTGTTGCAAAGCAACCGATACTTGATGTATACCCTTATGGTGATGAAAAGAAATAAAATAAAATAAAATAAAATAAAATGAAATAAAATAAAATAAAATAAAAAAAAAAAAATTAATATAAAATAAAATTAGTTAAAATTAAAATAAATAAAATAAAAGAAAGTAAGCTAATAAAATTTAAAATTTACAAAAAAAAAACGAAATAAAATAAAATAACTTAAATTTAAATTAAATTAGATTAAATAAAATAAAATAAATTAAAATAAAATAAAATAAAATACAATAGAATGTAATAAAAAGAAATAAAATAATATATAATATCATAAACTACAAATGAAATAAATGAAGTAAAATATATAAAAGTTGAAAAAACATTATCTTCCTCTAAGGATGAGAAAGGCTTTCTGTGCCCGCTCAAAGAGAGCAGAATTAGTCACTTCTTCTTATTTATTGGCGTTGTCACCGCTTACTCGATTATAGCCGAATCAATATAAGAGCGCCATTCTTCTCTTATTTTCGCTGCTTGGCGCCAGTCGGAAATACCAAGTGAACCCAGGTGACTCTCCACCTGATCCTTCCAACGGAGTGTAAGTCTTCCTCTTCCTCTGCTTCCACCAGCGGGTACTGCATCGAATTCTTTCAAAGCTGGAGTGATTTCATACATTCGGACGATGCTGAACTATGTCAATATCATCATATAGCTCGTACAGCTCATCGTTCCATCGTCTGCGGTATTCGCTGTTACCAATGCGCAAAGGACCATAAATCGTTAGCAAAACTTTTCTATCCAAGACTTCTAGAACCGATTCATCAGATGTTGACATCGTCTACGCTTCTGCGCCATATAGTAGGACCGGTATAATGAGCGACTTGTAGAGTTTGGTTTTCGTTCGCTGAGAGAGGACTTTACTTTTCAATTGGCTACTTAGTCCAAAGTAGCCCCTGTTGACAAGAGTGATTCTGCGTTGGATTTCAAGGCTGACATTATTATTGGTGTTGATGCTGGTTCCTAGATAGAGGAGATTATCTACGACATCGAAGCTATGACTGTCAGCAGTGTCGTGGGACCCAAGTCGCGAATGCGAAGACTGTTTGTGTGATAACAGCAGACATTTCGTGCTGCCCTCGTTTACTACCAGATCAATATCCTTCGGTTCCTTATCCAGTCTAGAGAAAGTGGAACTCACGTCGCTAATGTTGAGTCCAATAAGGTCAATATCATCGGCGTACGCCAGCAGCTGTACACTCTTATAGAAGATTGTACCTTCACTATTTAGTTCTGCTGCTCGTATTATTTTCTCCAGCAATAAGTTCAAAAAGTCATACGACTAGGAGTCACACTGTCTGAAACCTCGTTTGGTATCGAACGGCTCGGAGAGGTCCTTCCTTATCCTGACGGAGCCTTTAGTGTTGCTTAAAGTTAGTTAGCACCTGATCAGTTCTTCACCGCCGTATTTGAATAGCTCTGCCGGTAAACCATCGGTCCCTGCAGCTTTGTTGTTTTTTAAGTGGACGATTGCTATTCGGACTTATTCATAGTCGGGTAATGGAACAACTTTTCGATTGTCATCAATTGGAGTTTCGGGTTCACCTTCTCCGGGTGTTTAATTTTCACTGCCATTCAGCAGGCTGGAGAAGTGTTCTTTCCATAGATTCAGTACACTCTAGGCATCCGTCACTAGTTCACCCCTCTGGGTCCTACAAGAGTTTGCTCCGGTCTTGAAACCTTCTGTAATTCGTCGTTTCTTTTCGTAGAATTTTTGAGCGTTACCCTTGTCGGCAGGCTTCTCAAGCTTCCCAAGCTCCTCGTACTCACGCATTTCGTCCTCTTTCTTGACGCGCCTGGCTTCCCTCTTCAGCCCTCGGTATCTATCTCACCCCGCAAGGTTGTGAGGTAGGCAGTCTGTCTCCACTGCGACACGACAGTCCTCATTGTACCAGCTGTTTTTGCGACCTTTCCGAAATCCAATGGTTTCGTTTGCAGCTGTACGCAGGGAGTTTGCAATGCCGTCCCACAGTTCCCTTATACCGGGTTGCTGGTGAGTACTCTCAGAGAGATAGTGTGTAAGTCGAGTAGAAAACCGCTCGGCAGTCTGCTGTGATTTCAGCTTTTCAACGTAGAACCTTCCTTGTGTTTGTTGACGGGCGTTCTTCGATACACAGAGGCGCGGGCGTATCTTCGCTGCGACAAGATAGTGATCCGAGTCGATGTTAGAGCCTCTGTACGTACGCACATCTAAAACACTGGATACAGAATTAGTCACTCCATCTAATAAAAAGCTTTCTTTGTTTTTATGCCAATAAAGCTATTCACCTTACAATTTTACAATACCCTGTGTTATAATTTGCTTTGAAAGTGTCCTTTTGTACGGAGGAGTTGAGCAATAATAGCAAATGAGTCTATTTGCCCACAAAACACTTACGCAATAATGCCAATTTACAAATGCGCGTAGAGCCATAAGAGGACACATGACAAGGCCAAAAGCAATCGTATGTGGAAGCTAGTGTGTGTGTGTGTGTGTGTGTGTATGCATATGTGTGCGTTTGTAATGCTAATATGTGTGCTAAAACGCTTTTACCAGCTTCCGCTGCAAACCATTTTTACCTCAGATCCTTTATGTTACCTCTCACACACACACACACACACACATACGCATACGCACATCGACACACTACTGCACACTGCTAATGTAACCCTTTTTACCTTTGTGCATAAATAATTTACACAAAACCATTGGCACTAAGAGCCGCAGCCATTTTAGGTATTTTCAGCATTTCAGCCGGAATATTGTGGTGTGTTTACCACTTGTTGTTGCTGCTGTTGTTGTTGTAGTCTTTTCCATCACACAAAGGTTTTAAAGCCCAGCGCCACATGGAGCGGGTTGGGGGAAGTGGTTGTTGTGGTGGTCGCTATTGTTTTTGTTGTATGCTAGATTTTAATAGTCGTTGCATTTGTTGTTGTTGCTATTGTTGCTGTGGCTTGAAAAATCCGCTTATTTAGCTTTGTGTGTTTTTGTTGTTCACCCACTATTAGCTGCCTGTCAGCTCCTCAGCAGCTTCGTTTGCTTTGCTCTCTTCTCCTCTCTTCTCCACACATCTCTTCCGCTCCTCTCCCTGTATTACCTTCACTTGGCGCTTCATCGCCACATTTCACTTTCACTCTCACTTTCAGTTTGGTGCTTTCAAAGGATTAGACGTGTTTTACATTTTAAAATACGCGTTTTGACTTTGTTCGCCCTCTCAATATATATATGTATGTACCATATATCCTCGGCGCCAGCAACTGTTGCACAAACATGGTAATACATATACCCATATATTTATACAATATATACCTATATATATATACATATCTACATATGTTTGTATGCAAGTAGCCTCCTAAATGCTCGTTTGAATGCCACTCATCCTTTACTATACTATCTCACTCATACTAATATCCTTTTAAATCGTCAACTAGTTAGCTTGTCTACGTTTGTTATTGTTGTTGCTGTTGCTGTTGTTTCATGAGTCCTTACCGGTCACATGCTGTTGTTGTTGCTGTAGTTGGTGCGACATATGTTGACGCTTGTTTACAACATCCACACAACATCACCGTCAATGAAATGAAATGGGCAAATGTCCTTGATGTTGCGGTGGAATCCTTTGGCGAGTCAAAAAAAGGACGCCAATTTAAACAGTTATTTAAACAAATATGTACGTATATATACGTACTGCGATCTGTTTGGCTCTTTAATTTGGTGTGAATTTTTTTATTGTTTGGTTGCGCGCTGATAGCAGGATAACGGTAATGGGCGAAAATTACAACAGCGGAAGAGAAGTAAATTACAAAAACAAAAAATTCGGAGTAAAATATGAAAAATAACAACGAAAAAAAATATGAAACTGAATGAAAAAAAGAAAAAATCCAACAATAACAACAACCAATAATTTCAGTAAAAACAATTTTATTTTCTCTTAAGAAAGTGTATTTTATCATATATGAAATTTGCGCAGCTAACGGTTATGTGTCACGGTATAAAATATCAGAGGTATGTACCATAAATATATCAAACTTTATAGAATGTCGAGACGAATCGATTCAGACGCACGAGGGAGCTTTTTAAAATAATCATCATTGGGAAGACGGGGGTCTGAGCTGCAGGGTGGCTCTTGTGGAAGGGTGTGTTGATGTTCTCGTCTTTTCTGCTGCTGCTGCTGTTGTTGTTGTTGTTGTTGTTGTTGTTTGTGTTGTTTTTGTTGTTGTTGTTGTTGTTGTTGTTGTTGTTGTTGTTGTTGTTGTTGTTGTTGTTGTTGTGCTTGTTGTTGTTGTTGTTGCTGTTGTGTTTGTTGCTGTAACGCAAAAATATTCCCCAAAGTAGTTTTTGGAGAATGTTGCGGGAGTGACAGTCCTTTGCCGGATAAAAATCCAGGTCGTTCCGCAATAAAGACCCGACTGTTGTGGGAACTAATAGATTTACCTAAGTCGCCTCTTACCACAGGCTTGCCTTACCGCGGGTAAATTGTTAAACCCCTAACCCGCAGGGGGTCTAGTCCTTTCTCTTTAATGACATCTTTTAGTCGCTGGAGTGTTGAAGTGCAATATTTTGCAGCTACAATAAAACTTTATCTTTATAATCGGTCAATAATACTCCTACCGCATTCCGAAAGACCGTTATCAAGAGTTTTCCAACTGATCGTAGCATCTTAACCTCTTTGGGGGATGCTTTGTCTCTTTCATGTCATTGCATGGAGTCTTCTTTCGGCTCAGGTTCATAGCGATAAAACCAAGCTTTGTCTCTAGTAACCGTGAGATTGTCCGCTATGACTCTACAGCTTCTCCCCTCCGCCGTATGCCTCAGCAATTAGTTTATTGTTAAGAAACATAGAAGAAGCGCAAAGACTCCATCTTGCTGAGCTCTTCTGCTGATAGTGAGAGTTAGTTCGCTCTATTTGATCGATTCCAAGTCAAGAACGTGCAGCTTCCCTACAAGCTGAAATTTAGGAGTGAAAACATTGCAATTGTCTAAAGATCTTAAGGAGAGCTCAGACTTGGTTTTCATGAGATTACGCCGCCACTTGCATCGAGCTTCGATCGATATTGATTCCTAACTCAGTGACTTCATCCACTTCTCTATAGCAGCCTTCTCTAGGTTCGGTTTTCGGCGGACACGGCTTCGAAATCCTTCAAACCTGGGGTATTCTTATTCATTCCAACCATCATGGACCACGTTAACGTTGCCGTTTATCTCACTCTCCACCTGATCCTTCCAACGGAGTAGAGGTCTTCCTCTTACACGATAAAGAGTCACCTTGTCTGAAACCTCGTTTGGTATCGCACAGTTCGGAGAGGTCCTTCCCGATTCTGACGGAGCTTTTAGTGTTGCTTAACGTCAGTTTACACAGCCGTATAAGTTTTGCGGGGATACCAAATACAGAGATAACAACGTAGAGGCAGCTCTAAAATCAACGAAAAGGTGGTGTGTGTCGATCCTCTTTTCACGGGTCTTTTCCGAGATTTGGCGCATGGTGAATATCTGGTCAATGGTTGACTTACCAGGTCTAAAGTCATACTGATAAGGTCCAATCAGTTTGCTGGCAGTGGGCTTTAGTCATTCCCACAATACGATTGATAGGACCTTATATGCGATGTTAAGTAGGCTTATTCCACGGTAATTGGCGCAGACTGTGGGATCGCCGTTTTTGCAGATCGGGCAGAGCACACTTAGATTCCAAGCATCAGGCATGCTTTGGTCTGATTCAGTATACTCTGGGCATCAGTCGCTAGATCACCCCTCTGGGTCCTGCAAGTCCTGAGTTTACTCCGGTCTTGAAACTTTCTGTAAGTCGCCGTATCTTTTCGTAGAATTTTCGAGCATTATCCGAATTGTTCTGAAGATACATGAAGCACAATTTTGACATCGTGCCGAGGGCAGCTCTCATTAGTATGTTCGAGGTGCTCATCAAGTCATCCTTCTCTTCTGTCGTGGAGTGGGCCCGAATTTGTGTGGTGCTAAAGAATTTCGTTTTGATGCGGAGTGAATGCCAGTACTCGGTGTCGGAGTCTCCACGAATCCGACACCAAATTTGCGCTCCTTTATATGGCCGCTGTAGTAAATTTCACAAGGACCCACTTTGTTCCGTCCTTGTCGCGTCCATTGCATTTCTTGGACGGCAGTGATGTCAGTCTTTAACTTTATGAGGACATCGACCAGCTGGGCAGCGACACCTTCCCAATTAAAGGACCGGACATTCAGATGCATACTCTCAAATCGTGAACCTTAACTCATTTGCGGGGGTTGTCATCAAAAGGGGGTCTCTCGTTCGAGGCTTATATAAATTTTTCATTGGGTTTTGTTTTTTTATGTGGTGGGTCCCAAACTCTACCCACACCGCATGTGATTCGTCTTTTCACTTTAGCTCGCCTCCAAACGGATGTTTATTGGCTACCCAGGCGATACGTGATCTAAGACCGGAAGTCGTGAGCTGCATGAATCATATGCAAAAGAATCGTTTCTGTCCACTCCCAGGTGAATGGCAGTCAAAAACTTTCCCCACTTGCGAGAACTTCTGCACATGGGTAAAGTACACCATCTTGAAATGTAGACCATTGGACAGATCTGCATATCGTTGAAACTCCCTCCGCGTTGTAATTATGAATCTGCCTTGAAGCATAAATTCACTACAGATTCAGAGATGCCTATTGTATATCTTTAAGCCTTTGGCTGAATGTTATTATAAGCGTCCTCTAGTGTTAAGGAAGATTATGAGAGTGTATTCCTACACCAACTCATTCCTCATTCTTTACTACCAACGAGATATTATTGCTTTTGGACAACGTACGTTGTGGTATCGGGAACAAGCCTGCCAATCATTATTGTTTATTGATAAAACCAGATTTATTTCTTTGTGATACAACAACTAGCAAACTGCAACAAATTTACTCTTAAACACTCAACACAAATATTGCCCTCATAAATTTACGGATTTTCCAACAAAGCAATGCACTCCAATCACTCAAGTGAGTAACTCAACAGCTAATTTCTGTTATTAATGAAGCCAATATATGGATTCAGCATGTGTAGTCCACTTCCCGTATATATGTACCTATGTGTATATATGTATGTACAATTGGCGGTTTCACTCCCCCTTCTTCCAAACAAATTGTTGCAAATTTCCCACATTTTCGTTGAAAAGCCAACAAACAGACAAATTTCGATTTGCGACCCTTTAAAACAAGTGCATATAGCTATATATATATGTATGTATGTATGTATGTATGTATGTATATGTGTGTAAGAGTAATCATAAAACTTTCATCTGGTTAAACAAATATTAGTTAAATAACAGCGAGGGAAAATGATATATTTTCTTAAATGGCAACATTAATGCTATAATCGCCATCAATGCGACACTTATCTGATGCCAAATTGCTGTTGATGCCACATTGCTGATGATGTTGATGTTGATGTTGATGCTGCGGCTGTCTACACGTATATGCTGCGACAGTGGTAGTAGCATAAGCTAGGCAAAAAGCCAAACCAACAGCAACAAAATATGTAATCGGCTTAAAACAGGCCGCATCAGTAAGCAATGGTGGGTGAGATACATAAACATATACGAATACTTCTATGTACGAGTGTATCCTTGCATTTGGTGAATGCCATAAAATATACATTTGTTGTCAATGTTGAATGTGAAATTACACAAAAGCAACCACAAATACACTTAAAACCAGAAAAAGAAACAAAAATGTCAATGCGTACATTAAATTGACTTAAATGTCGAAAATGGCTGAAAACTGGTTAAAAGGATAATCATAGGCAGTTGTGGAAATGTGCTAGGAGACTTCTGAAAATTTGCATTTTTTTAAAGATTTCATAAAAATTTTTCTAGGTGCAATATTTGCAACAAAAAAATTAAATTTGGCTTGCTGCAAGTCAGGATCGGCTTAAAGAGTGTTTTGTGTATGTTTTTTCTCCTCGTTTAATCCGCTGAATTTTTCAAATGGTTCGTAACAACGCGCTGAAGAGGAAGCGAGTAGTGGTAAAAGTGGTAAGAAAACCCAAACTAAAATAGAAAGAATATTGTTCTCTGGAGACCGTTTCGAGAAGTATCGATGGAATTCCTTTACGCCACATTTTTAAAATCTCATCGGAAGCTATTTAGAGGCGGGAAATGCTAAACATCTGAGCCGAATATTTGAGAGCTTCAAGCGACAATCGTTAAAAACAACAGATCAATGTCAGCTCGGATGTGGGTAAGGAAATGGGGTTTCTTCTTTAGTCTTCATCTACACTTCTCTAAGGAATCTAGTCTCACTCATTTAAAAAGTAGACCAGATGCGATAGATAGATCAGACGTTGGGGAATTACGCCCAGTAGTAGCAAAAATCTACTCCTTAACTCTTAAGACCCTTACAAAGGCGAATACCCGGCATCCGGTGATCGAACCCCGGCGATTACCCTTAGCTCTTCATAAGCTTTAGTCGGTCTCTTGGGAAGTACATGTTACTACTCTGTACCTTCACCAACATATACTGGCATTTAGAGGCGACAAGGAACTACTCCCACTAGAGAGGTTGCGGTGAGATGCTACTTCCGCCTTATCAAATAACTTTTTATTCAGAGGTGGCGAGGAGTTACTACCTCTCTGAGAAGTTAGTAATGAGATTTTATTCTTCTATGTATTTAGAGTATGAACAATGAAACACGCTCTCCGAAGAACGGTACGCGCGTCCAGAAACTAAACTTCAGCGTTAATCCGGGGCTCATCAAAAATATTAGTCAATCTTTGTGAGAGAACGTCTCATTCAAAGTGGTAAATTTACCAGTGGCGGCAATTGCCCAGTGGTTAGCAGTGAATTCTGCCATTCGGAAGGTCAGGTTCGAGTACTGGGTCAACCAACATCCAAAATGTTATAGAAAAAGTAAGTTTTCTAATTGCGGTCACCCCTCTCAGCATCGAACCTCCCAGCTCCATTCTAGGAAGTTACGCAGAAGCAAGAAGTAATACTACTACGTCAGGCGAATTGACTCTGGGAAGGAGCTAAGAGCTGTAGAATCGCTAGGACTATTTGTAAAACCTACAATACTAAACTCACAAAGTTATCTGCTATTTGTTAAGAGACCGAACTCCAGGCCTGCTGATAGGACTATTAACAAGGCATTGCCTACTGGTGTCTAATGCGTTTAAGATAGGTCTGACTGCGGGCAATAAGTGTAGGAAATGCAGGGAATACGTGGACACAGTGGAGCACGTAATCTGTGAATGTTCGGTTTTCGAGGGACAAAGGATACTCGTATGCATACTTGGCTCAGAAAGGCTACAAGAGCTTCAATCAGCAACGAACGACTACTTAAGTTCGTGAAAAGAAAAGAGAGAGAACTAGGGCACAATAGGAAGACTATGGATATATTTCGTTCAAAACACGTTTAGTTTTAGTTAAAGGTCAGGCATTTACTAAAATGGATCGTTTAGCAATCGCCCAACAGCACTTTTCAAGCTTTTATAGGAGATTACGGTGCGCCTAAGTGTCCAACTACTCAAGCAATTATTGAACATTTTTTAGAAGAATGGATCGGCTACAGATACTATAACGTCTGCTTATTCCACATCAAATATCGCTACTGTTTGTGAAAGTGTAGCCGAAGACACGAATGGATCTATTTCCTGATGTTCTCAAAACTTGGGACCTTCTTACGGCAAATTATGGCGAATTTTGCACTTAGACTTACACCAATATACCTATAAAGTCCAGCTCACGTAACAACTAAAGCCAGCTGACAATTCACAATGCCATATATACGTCGATTGGGTGCTAGAACAACAAGCAGTGGACGACGAGTTTTCGAAAAACAAGCTCGTTCAGCGACGAGAAACACTTCTCACTCGGAGGAAACGAAAATAAGTAACATTGTCGCATTTGGGACTACAAGAATCCTCAAATAATTGAAGAGAGGCCAGTGCTCCCGAAAGAACTTTCTGACCGGTGCACTGTTCGATACAGAGGTGCAACTGGACCTTACTTCTTTAAAAATGACAACGGCACGACTGCCACTGTCCATTTGGAACGTTATGAACGTAGCAGGGAATTAACGAAACGTTCGGTCAGTTGGTGACTTTCAATTTGTTTTTGTTAAATCTAAAAATACCAAATATTTAGCAATTACTTTATTAGTCTTCCTTGAAAATTTTAGAATGATCGGCTAAAATGAAGAGGAGAAAACGAAAGATAGCTGAGGATAGATCAGACGAAACTCCACCACCAGCGCAAACAGAACTTCGCCATGTGATTCTCTTCGGGCTTCGGCGTAATTTACAGCCAATAAAAATATTCATAATTGCATAAGGAACTATTGCACCGTCCTTAAAGATTATTTCTAAGTGGTTCCGAAGACTCCAGACCGGACATTTTTTCGTAGAGGACGAGCCCCGATGTCACTGTGGCTCTGGTGAAGTCCAAAATTTACGAAGACCCACAATTGACAGAAGAAATGATTGCTAATGAATTGGGCTTGAATGTCATGGCTGTATCGGGAATGTTAAGTAATCATCTGCGATACACGAAGAAATCTGCTCGATGGGTACCACGGATTTTAAATGAGACTCGAGTGCATTTTGCTCAATTTTTCCTAAACAAATTCGAAAATGGTCAGCTTAGCAACTTTAGTTATGCCATTACTGGTGAGGAATCTTGATTCTATACGTACGGTCCAGAAACCAAACCGCAGTCCATGGTATGGAGCCCAACAGGAGCAAACCCACCCGCAAAATCTAAGCAACCAACATCAGCAGCAAAAGTAATGACGTCAGTTTACTTCACCCGATCTAAAATCAATGCTGATATTCCACTGCAAAATGGTACACCGAAGAGTGCCTACCAAAAGTTTTCAAAAATTTGTTGGAAAACAGGAAGAGAGGACTTGCAGCGCTACTTTTTACATTATGACAACACGCCATCCCACACAGCTGAAATAACAAGTAATTTTATTGCGATCTCTGGCTTCGAAGAAATACGTCCAGCACCATATTCCCTGAATATAGCACCTTGTGATTTCTGGTTATTTCCAAAAATTAAAAAAAAATTGAAAAGGAAAGGTCTTTAATAGCAACGAGGAGATCATTAATGCGGTTAATGCTGAACTTGATAAGTTTAAAAAGCAAGATTTGGTAGACTATTTTCAGAAGTGGATCTATAGGCTTAAGAAAGGCATTGAAATCCATGGCGAGAAGATAAAAACAGACAAATATTAAGAATAAATTTATAAAGAATTTTTTTTTTTCTGTTCAACTTACCGAACTTTTGTTAATCCCCTCGTATGAAAACTGACTTTATTTGTGCTATACTTAAAGAACAGAACTTGGAGAATATATGATTTCAACAACAACATGCCACACAACCCGAGCGAATATGGCTTTATGGTGAGATAAATTTTCCGGCCACGTATTTTCTCGTCTTCACTATGTCAATTGGACTTATTTAAAGGTAAGACAACGCTAAAGACTGTGTTCATGAAGATAAAACTTGAACTCTTTCATCCATTGTCCATTGGAATGATGAAGTGTTTCACATACAATGCCAAGGTTCAAATATTGTTCAAAATGCATTTTATTTAGGTTTGTTTTCGAAACAGCAAAACGGTTAGTCCTGTATTTTATATTTTTTTGTATAGATTTTTTTCTAAAACAATTTTTATTGCTACATTAAAAATTTTGATGACCCAATAATCTTGTTCATGGGAGCTGCTTTAATTGTAGGCGGCCGGATATCACATTTTTATTGGGATTTATTAGATAGTCGTACAGCCATATGTATGGTATATATATATTTACTACCACTTGCAAGCGAACATACATAGGTATGTATAGACAAAAGGCTCTGAAAACTGATTATATCTTCAAGTGCATCAATAATCGATCACAGTGCATAGAGTATTTAATAAGATTGCCTTGAATGAAATCAATTTCGCCCACATCGAGATTTTTTTCTTTAAAAAAAAAAATTAATTATAACAAAAGTAAAATAGAAAAATAAAAATAAAAAATTATAAGATGCTCAGATTGTATGAGTGAGTGAGTGTCCTTCAGCAAACTTTAACTCTCTCCTTCAATTTTATTAATTTATAATTTTTTGCATTCTCTTCCAGCTTGACTCTCCGTGGATTTGAACAAATAACAATACAAGTACGTATGCACATACATACATATTTATATGAAATTAAAAGATTCCCTGTAAAAGATAACAAATGAAAGTAATTACCTAAAATAAATTTACTGAAATGTGCAAAAAAAAAAAAAGTCTCAGAGAAGTGAGGCAAACAGACAAATCAAAAGCAAAGCAGGCGGAGTAACATAATAATAAACGTTACGCCCGAACAAAGTAGAGATGAGCATATACATACTTCTACACACATATACACATTTATACATTTATATATTTATTAATGTATATACAACATTCATTTGAAGGTGTGTTGCCTTTATGTGGGCAGCACCAACAACAGCAGCGCTTGGTTAGCGTACGACCTGGCCAGGGCACTTGGGAGTCTGTAAACAAGTTGCAAACTTTCTGTTAAGCGCTTTCCATTAAAGTCGGTTGCTCTGTTGGCTTTGTTTGCTTTTTGAAGTTATTGCAATTCACAGAATTGTATTGCATTGTAGTGTGTTGTTGTTGGTGTTCGGCTGTGCTTGCTATTCCTTCATGACTGTTGCTGGTTTTGTTGTTTTTGAATTTCTGCTGAGATTACATGTGGCAAGGTGGCTGGCTGGCTGGCTGGCGGTCGAGAATGATGTATGGCAATCACAACAATTTTACTCCACTCTGGAGTACACTAATGGACGAGTGAAGAGATTTTAAATGAAGTTGAATTACAGATAAAATGAAATGAAGAGCATATACCGACAGGATTTGGTTATTAAATCTGTAAGAAGGAGTCTTCAATATTACAACTCTGTTTTTGTGTACATTAGCGGGCAGTGTTTGGTGGATCAGGTCAAAGAGAGACACATTTTCAGGGAAGAGCAAATAAGAAGAAGCTATAGTTCGATCCGGGGTCGATTTTGAGTGAAGATATGCATTTGGCTAGTTGGGGAGAGGGAGAGAGAGAGAGAAAGGGAAAGAGAGAGAGAGGGAGAGAGAGAGGGAGAGAGAGAGAGAGAGACAGAGAGAGAGGAAGACAGAGAGAGATGGAGAGAGAGAGAGGGAGAGAGAGAGAGGGAGATAGGTATAGAGGGATAGAGAGAGAGAGAGGGAGAGAGGGAGAGTGAGAAAGAGTGAGAGAGGTAGAGGCACAAAAAGAGAGGAGAATAGAGGAGAAGAGATAGAGAGACAGAGAAATAGAGAAATAGAGAAGAGGGTGAGAGAGAGGTATGGAGTAAGAGAGCTAGAGAGAGAATGATATATAGCTAGAGGTAGATAGAAAGACAGGGTAGAGACAGGTAGGGAGCAAGAGAGGAAGAGAGAGAACGATTAATAGAGAGAGGGAGATAGGAAGACGGGAGAGAGAGAGCTAGAGGATACGAGAGGGAGAGAGAGGGAGACAGATATTGGGAGGAACAGACGGGGTGGATGATGGGATAGAGAAAAAGAGAGAGGAAGAAGAGAGAGAAGGAAAGAGAGAGTTTAAGAAAATCTCAAAAACAAGCTTTGGAACAGTTCGATGGCCGCAAGTTGAGCTTATGTTCCTATTTAAAGCACAATAAACTAATTCAGACAGAACCACTTATATCATGCAGACTGATCTAAACAGCGAATATAATGGACGTGCCTTGAAGACCTTCCAGAAGTTTATAAAGCTAAGAAGCCGACTAAAAGAGAAATTCTTCGACAAATAGGATATGCTGTTGACACCCATAGTATACATATATACTTGGCGCTTTGTAACCGGTGAAACGATTTGCAGCCGAGCTCCTCGTGCAATTTGAGGTAGGCATTGAGGTGTTTTTCCAATAAATGGAAGGACCGACAGTCTATACTAAGAGGCTTCGAAGGGAGGATGGTTTTTTATGAGGAGCCTTTATTTCATTTCAAAAATAGAAAATTTAACTTTTATTTATTATTATTTTTTATTAAGTCGGACCAGGACTTTATCTTTGGCCTTCCGAATGCCAATATGTAATGCTAACCACTCGGCTATCACGGGCGCCACAGTGTAGCTTACCTGAAAACCTACTGTGACCTCTAGAACTTAGTCACCCCTTAGAAAGACTGCTTAAACAAAATTTATTCTTTAAGATTTCGCCGGTTTTAAATTATTTCCAACTCCAAAAAACTTCTCACAAAAAACGTATTTTCAAAACTCTATGAATAAAGTAAGCTGCTCATCCGTACAAATATTAATGCGCTTTTCATTCTTTCATCATTTAACCCATTCATTCGTTTAACTCATTCACTCCGCACTATCACCCCATTTACATACCAACTTCAAAGTAAATGAGTTAAATTTAGATTTAATCACTGCATTGCTGGACGTCTTTTGTGTGCCGCAAATGAAGCATAAACTGTTTTGAACAAGTGCTGGTGGTGGTGTTGGTGGTGGCAGCGACTTCTTCAGCACAGCCCAGAAGCGTGAACAAATTGTGTATACGCCCGCGTCCACCGCCTTTTTCGTCCAACTAAAACGAGCATCATTAATTCATAATTTCTCTGCAATTAATCATGAATTGCAGCAAAAAAGAGCACGAAAGAAAAACCAAAGTAGAAGGAAAGAGCAATCAGCGCCAGAAAGTATGCTACACTTTTGTTGCGGAATGCAAAGAGGATGCTATCAAAATAATTTATTTTCCTCATCAGCAAACATCAGACACCTAACAGGCTCGAAACTTCAAATCACTTAAAAGGAAACGGAAAGCAAAAACCGAAGAAAAACAAGTGGGATTCAATCAAAAGGCAAGTGCTGTGGCTGTGAAAGCAAAAAGAGAAAATTTGAGAAAAATATTAAAAGGCTTTGCGAGGACTTAATGACCGCTTCCTTGTTTGTTAAATTCTCATTTTTCTTGGCTGCCCACTGGCCAAAGCACACCAACAGTAGCTGTGGAACTTTTAAGAAGAAAGATGGTTAGTGTGAACAAACAATATCCTGAGGCACAGACAGAATTTTGGTAGCGATGGGAAAGGATAACAAGAAGACAAATCGCAGATTTACTGGCAACTTAAAATTACCATTAAAATGAAAATGCTAAAGGCAGTAAAGATAAGAAGTGTGAAGAAGAGCTATTAAGAAATGGTTGGTTAAAAAAGGAACTAATAAAAGTAATAAATAAAAAAAAATAAAATGTAATAATAAAAGGAAGTAAAATTAAAAAAAAAAATAAAATGTAAAATAATACAAAATAAAATAAAATAAAATAAAGAAAAATTAAATAAAAAAATAAAATATAATAAAATAAAATATAGCAAAGTAAAATAAAATTAGAAAATCTAAAGTAAAATAAAATAGAATAAAATAAAATAAAATAAAATAAAATTAAATAAAATAAAATAAAATAAAATAAAATAAAATAAAATAAAATAAAATAAAATAACATAAAATAAAATAAAATAAAATAAAATAAAATAAAATAAAATAAAATAAAATAAAATAAAATAAAATAAAATAAAATAAAATAAAATAAAATAAAATAAAATGAAATAAAATAAAATAAAATAAAATAAAATAAAATAAAATAAAATAAAATAAAATAAAATAAAATAAAATAAAATAAAATAAAATAAAATAAAATAAGATAAAATAAAATAAAATAAAATAAAATAAAATAAAATAAAATAAAATAAAATAAAATAAAATAAAATAAAATAAAATAAAATAAAATAAAATAAAATAAAATAAAATAAAATAAAATAAAATAAAATAAAATAAAATAAAATAAAATAAAATAAAATAAAATAAAATAAAATAAAAATAAAATAAAATAAAATAAAATAAAACCAAGTAAATTAAATTAAATTGAATTGAAAATAAATTAAAACAAAACAAAATAAAATAATATAAAATAAAATAAAATAAAATAAAATAAAATAAAATAAAATAAAATAAAATAAAATAAAATAAAATAAAATAAAATAAAATAAAATAAAATAAAATAAAATAAAATAAAATAAAATAAAATAAAATAAAATAAAATAAAATAAAATAAAATAAAATAAAATAAAATAAAATAAAATAAAATAAAATAAAATAAAATAAAATAAAATAAAATTAAATTAAATTAAATTAAATTAAATTAAATAAAACAAAATAAAATAAAACAAAATAAAATCAAGTAATTTAAAATTAAATAATATAATATAAAGGTAAATTAACTAAAATGAAAGAAAATAAAATAAAATAAAATAATATAAAATAAAATAATAGAGTGTATAATTAAATAAACAAAAATGAGGTAAAGTAAAATAAAATAAATAAAATAAAATAAAATGAAAAAAATAAATCTTAATAATATGGTTCAGATGATGGTTAATATAATATTATATATGATGGTTTTTATACTATTTATTTTTACCGAGTCTCCCTGCAGTAATATTTAACTTTATTATATGGTATATCTAAAGTTGGGTATACTCGTATTCATAAATTTTAATTTGTTTACACACATATGTGTAAAGGGAGGTCCATTTCGAGGTTCCCTAAATTTTACATAAAAAACACAAAAAATCATGACAGTTTGACACGACTTACGCGTGATCTGCCAAAGAAAGGCTATTGGAAAAAGTACCTCTACTTGGATCACCCGTTAAATGCAACAAAAAAGGTTTTGGTAGGCTCTAGCCATCCTGTACTTCTTCAAATTTCTAATCGCTTTCGTGTTTGCAGGTTTCCATTATTTCGGCCGCTGTTTACCTTACATACTCGTATATGGTATATATGTACATAGATTAGGCTGCTCTGCACGTATAGGTACTCGTATGTTTAAGTGCTTATGCATTTCCCTAAGTAATTGCAGTTTGCCACATTGTGGATCGCCTTCAGACGTTGTCGCCTGCTTTAAGCCGCTGCAGTAACTATTACACTCGAGTCTCGATAATCTCTTACGACATTGATAACTAATTGCTATGTAAATAAATTACCAAGCTAAGACATCACAGCTTTTGGGAGCACTGACAATGTAAATATCTTCCTGTTGATGCACTGTGAGAAATAGTTTGAAGGAGTTTTTACAGAATGAGCTCGGTGAGGAATCTTGATTAGTACTCAAACGAGTAAGATGTTGTTGGGCTTAGGTGAGTTGGATTATGTAAAAGGTGTGCCTAAATATTTTGTCTCCGGTAAAGGGGTAAATTTTTTTATTAGGAATTTTTGCTGAGTTGGTTGGTTACAGCTTGGGAACTCAAAGTACGGCTTAGTGGAACACTAAATATCATAAATGAAGCTAAAAACAATGGGCATGCATTGAAAATACCTGAAGTGTTTCCTCCAAATATTAGGTCAAGTAATCAGTTCGTGCGGTTTTTATCTTAAAGATGGATTGACTCAGTACGTTGTGAGCGCTCGTCAAAGATGGACACCAGCAAAGAGAAAATTCGCTAAATTTTACAATTTTTCTTCGATCAAGGCGAAAAAGCAGCCAAAGCGGATGAAAAAATGAATTTAGTTTATGGACCCGATACTGTAAACGAACGTGTAGCAAAGTGGTTTGCTAGGTTCCGTTCCGGTAATTTCGATGTCAAAGATTCATCACGCGTCGGGCGACCTGTCGTCGAAAAATGCGATAAAATCATGGAAATAGTGGAAACAGACCGTCACGTGAGCACTTATTTAATTGCTGAGGAACTAAAGATAAGCCAGAAAACCTTTTGGAACCATTTGCATAATCTTGGATTCAAAAAGAAGCTCGATGTTTGGGTGCCACACGGACTAACGCAAAAAAACGTGATGGACCGAATTTCCATCTGCGAATCGCTGCTGAATCGCAACAAAATCGACCCATTTCTGAAGCGTTTGGTGACTGGCGATGAAAAGTGGATCACTTACGACAAGGTCAAGTGAAATCGGTCGTATTCGAAACGCGATGAGCCGGCGGAAACGGTGTCCAAGCCAGGAATGACTGCCAGGAAGGCTTTGCTGTGTGTTTGGTGGGATTGGCAAGGAATCATCTACTACGAGCTGCTCCCCTATGGCCAAACGCTCAATTCGGTCCTCTACTGCCAACAACTGGACCGCTTGAAGGCAGCACTCATCCAGAAGAGGCCATTTTTGATCAACAGAGGCCGAATTGTGTTCCATCAGTCCATCAGGACAACGCCAGGCTACACACGCCTTTGGTGACGCGCCAGAAACTCCAGGAGCTCGGATGGGAGGTCCTAATGCACCCATCTTATAGTCCGGACCTGGCACCAAGTGATTACCATCTTTTCCTGTACATGGCGAACGGGCTTAATGGTGAGAAGTTGGCTTCAAGAGAGGCCTGTGACAATTGGCTCTCCTAGTTTTTTGGCAATAGGGACGCAGCCTTCTACGAGAGGGGTATAATCAAGTTGGCATCTCGTTGTGCACAAAGTTATCATATTTTGAAAAATCAATAAAAAACCGAACGAACTTTTTACTTGACCTAATATATGAAATGGCTTTAGAACCGTCATTGGTGCTCGTTATATGAGAGAATAATTTTTTTTACTGAGGACTCTGTAGTCTATTTGTTGTTACAGCGGCTGGTTAACCTCGTTTGGAGCAAGCAAAAGTAGTCGATGTTATGAAGTTCATCAAATAGTAGGCCTAGGAAACAAGTTCTTTCATCAGGATTGGACCAAGGCTAAAAGCTGATCTCTTGTGGATCTCCTGTGGATAGGTAGTAGTTAAGTTTACTACAGCATTCAGATCTAAGTTCTGCCAGTATAAGTGGAGTCTATCATTTGAAAGGAATGAGCTTCGAGATGTGAAAATTAAACTATAGCGAGAAGAGGATACCATTCTTCGGAGCACCTTATTTGATTTTCCTAAGTTTGGAGTTTTGTATTTGAAATTATATTGATGACTGTCGATCACTCTCGCAGTATATGGTCCACCACTTCAAACCCCGACGGTTTGTCCGAAGACAGTTCGTGTGCGCAGTCATATAAGGTGGGAAGAAGCTTTACCGAACTTAGTTTTTGACCTTTATTCCACATATTAAACGCCTGTTGAATTTCTCTTGCGGAATTCACGCCTTCTTCCAAGTATTTCGGTAGTTTCTCGCGGCGATGTTGCAGTGTGTGTTAGATTCAGGTCATAATTGCTGCACGCCGATAACTGCCGCTCAAGGAGCAGTATCAGTGTAATGTATATTCCCACTCGAATCTCACTTACTTCCTACCAAGGACATCTTAATACAATACATTTCCAAGTTAAGTCAAGTTAAGTCAAGATTCAACATTTTTACTTTTACCCACACAACTGTGGCGCACTTATCCAGCTCGAATAAACAGCTGCTCTTGCCATCAAAATAGACTTTCTCACTTTCAAATTTTACACTTTATTCAAGCCATTAAAATTCTACTTGAGCAAAATGTGGCATTTTGTCGAAAAGTTGCAAGGACACGGACAAGAGGACAAGGGCATATGAGGATTGAAGTGGATTTGTGTTGCAACACACATACGTATACGAGTACATTGCAATTAAGTGATGTACATATGTACAAGCAACCAGAGTATGCAAGTAAAGCCTATAGAAACAAACAGCAACAACAACAACAAAGCGGCCAATGTTGCATTCAACGGTTTACCAACTAACAAACACACATACATACGAGTACACGTATGTAATAAATTTGTTCATTTCACAGTTTGAATGCAACTTTGTTGTGTATGTATATGTATGTGTGTGTGTGCGTGTGCGTGTGCTTTCTGCAAGTGTGCAACTTTTGGCGTCGCAAACTATTTTGTTCAAGTATTTGCTCAAACAACTTTTAATGTGATAATAAATCTTGAAAGTCCTCATGGATGTTGTTGCCACAACAACACATATGTACATACATACACGTACTTATGATATACACATACAAGTAGCAAAAAGGAAAAAGTACAAAATTGCAACTAAGCTTGAGCCAAGAATTGTGGCAGCATCATTCAAACACCCCCCTCACCCCACCACCGCTCCACCGACTTCAAAACGCAAAACTATTTAAAAGTCACGAAACCATGCCACACAACTCAGCTTCGCATTGGTGTGTTGCATGTGCTTCGTCCAGCTGTTTGTGTGTGTGTGTGTGTGTGCGTGCATATTAATCCCTGCTAGCTGCTGCATTTATGCCTAACAATACTTGCCACAAATGCTCCTCAGCTGACTTCCTCGTATTAAAGTGTTCATTCGTCGACAAATGTGCCACAGTGCCATAGCAATAACAATAACAATAACGACAACAGAGAAACTTTAAATTGTTTGTAGTTGTTTCCTTTGCTATTGTTGTTGTTGTTGCATTTTGATTAGCTCATAGCTCGTAAATGGTTCTTGGCCCATCGAACTAATTTTGTGTAGTGCAAAGAAAGCTGTGGTTTTTGATCCATCAGCGGCAGTTTGTTGGTTGTCGGTGGATAGTGTACTTCGGACTCTTGATTTCCATCTTCCTTATCATCTTTCTCTCGACCTTGTCATTCGATCCACTATGGTGAGAGGTTATAATGAAGTGGCATTGAGCCTACTTTACTGGTTTCTACTGGGTTCTGAACCGATGTTCGGCGGAGCTTTCCACTTTGTGTTATGCTTCTCAAAGGTTCTGACAAATGGACGGAACTACAGTTTGTTCTCGGCCACCTCCGCACACAGGAATGTCAGCCGAAAGTTGGGCTGGGTTATACTAGCTGGCTGTCACACCATATAAATAAATCTGCTGGTCTTTTGCAATGCCAGATGGAGTTACAGTTTAGTTCGAGCTGAAGTAGTCGTCATGTGGTACACCAAGGCTTTTTGCAAATTTGTTCGAGACAGTCTTGATATCTGCTTTCTCTCCTGCAGTACCGGTACGTTACTGATGCCCATTCGGCTAGCGTGTGATAACAGTAGTTTGAGATCTATCAGAGGGCCAACAATCGTCATGCAGTACTTTCAAGAAAATATGCGTGTTTTCTTTCCGTGCTCTTCCACATGACCTTGCCGATCCTGCATGTCTTAAAGGCATCACTCACTCACTCTAATACGCCATTTTTAATGACTTTTGTGGATGATATTCTTCCCCAACCCGTCGCCTCACGAACGTCACACCACGTGTTGCAAATATCTGTAGAAAGGAAAAAATAATGTTTTCATAAGATTTGTACTATGTCTTCAAAATTGCTCTAGACGATCTTAACTAAGCTTACTTCGAAGTTTGATTCATCAGACCACAGAACATTCGACCAATCTTCTTACGTGAAATGTTGGTATCGGCGAGCCCATTCCAAACGATTTTTCCTATTCTTTTCTGAGAGCCACGGCTTCTTTCGGGCTTTACATCCTTTTAAACCTGCTTCCAGAAGTCTTCTTCTAGCTGTTCGAGCCCTAACTGGTTTACTAATTTCATCCGAAGGGGCAGCTGAAAGGGCAGAAGAAGATTTTTTGCGATCCTTGAGAGACTCACGTATAAGTATTCGGTCTTCTCGTTTACTGGTTAGACGATTTCTTCCACCACATTGGACCTCGCACCGCGAACATCCCACCAAATTGGCAATCTTAACCTGAGACTTACCTTCTTCACTTAGAACTTGAGTTCTTAATCTATCATCGTAACTAATTTCACTTTCTTTAGGCATTTCGGTAAATATGAACTGTTTTTATAAGATTGGTAACTTTTCACTAAATGTAATTTACACTTTCACTTTCAAATTTTAAATGCGAAAATATTTTATGAATTTCTTAAAAATGACAATTTTTAGGTTTAACTTACCCAGAGTGCTATGACTTTTAATATTACACAATTTATTTGTTTAATCAACAGTTAAACATCCATGTAAGACATTTACAAAAAGAAGTGGTAACTTTGATAGCCACATATGAGAATACTTGTAATTTAGTGGAGTGCCTAATACTTTTGGCTAAGGCTGTATATCCCGCTCTTCACCCACCAGCAGTACAGAGAGCAATATCGGCTTAACTACCGCTGCCAGGTACTTTGTGTGCTCCTTGTGCTCCACCCCGTTGAGACTCTGGGGTTTCCACGCGGGCATTTTGGGCCTTCTTGTGGGTTATTGATGGTGTCTAGGAATATCCGTGTAACAATTATAGCTAAGTCGCCAATTTAGGCAATTAGTTTAGATGATTTGTCTTCACACTTACCAAGAAGATCATTTGCTGCAAATATCCACAAGAGTGGTAACAGAACACCAGTCTGAAGAAGTCCGCTACTCGCTAGCCTGAGTAGTCTGATTTCGTTTCACACCGAGTTGATTTTCCTGCAGCGCAGCAGACTTTTTATTCGCAGTAGGATGGCAGGCTTCACCTGAACCGCTCCTAGACTTTTAGATATTGACTAATAGGAGGTCATATTAAAGACACCACTTATGCTCAGAAAGACCCTTTGGTCATATAGCTTGTGCTCCAGAGTTTTTTCTATTTTCGCGGTTAGTGAGTGAAGTTCAGTCTCCACGCATGTGAGGACATCATTCCACGTGCCTTACGTGGGTACCTGCCATCGTCAGCCTAACCTCAAACGCTGATCAAAAGCATAATAACATAAATTAAATGAATGCGTTAATTAACGTCCTACAATGCAAGTATCGGGGAACCAAATTGGCAGCGTGGAGGAGAAGCGCAAACCTTAACCTTAATAAGGTTCGAGCCCCTCTCTGCCTTGCAATTACCCGGGCAACCGAGGACAACTTTACCCGCAATTCAATCGCACTTGAATACAAACTAAAAGCACCAACATATTTCCCGAAAACCTGTGCTGCTTGTTTAGATTAGAGTATGCTCCAAGGATTCTTTTAACCCGTTGTACAAAGATTTTGGTCTCTTTCTCTCTCTCTCTCACTCGCTCTCTCTCCTTCTCTCTCTCGCTCTCTCTCTCTATCTCTCTATCTCTCTCTCTCTCTCTAATGAAGGGAGCCCCACTCGCTTCATACCTTCCATTAGCCCAAACAATTCCCTTGCTCTTTAGTTTCCCTTTGAAAAATTGCACTGCGTTTCTTATGCCAAAATTCATTAAAAGGTTTTTACCAGTGACCGCAGATGTGACTTGTCACCGTCCTGTAAGTGCCTCAGAAAAAACGTCGAGCAAGAATTGTGTATATTCTCGTTCTCTGTCTTTACACAAGCTCTTTGTGGAGGTTAAAGACCCATAGAAGTTAAAATATTCGATCTCTCTCTATTTTCGTGGGCACCGCTTACGCGATTACAACCAAATCAACAGTAGTCATTCATCCCTCCTTTTCGCTATTTGGCGCCAACTGGAAATACCAGGTGAAAAAAAGACACTTTCCACCTGAGGTATTCTTATTCCTCAACTTCCACCAGCGGGTACTGCATCGAATATTTTTAAAGCTGTAGTATTCTTATCCATCAGGACCACATGACCTAACCAGTGCAGCCGCTGTTTCTTGATTCGCTGAACTATGTGAACTTCAATCTTTCTCCTTCCAGGGCCACCCCTTTGGAAGTCGTCCTCGTCCACCCTTCCATACCATATAGTAGGACGGTGGAGATGAGCGACTTGCAGAGTTTGATTTTCGTTCATAGAGACTATTCAATCACTCAGTCCAAAGTAGCACCTGTTGGTAAGAGTGATTCTGCGTTGGATTTCAAGGCTGACATTATTATTGGTATTGATACGGGTACCGAGATACACGAAATTGTCTACGACCTCGAAGTTATGACTGTCAACAGTGACGGGAGAGCCAAGCCTGTTGTTGTCCAGCGTCGTATAAGTCGTAAAAGTTTTGCGGAGATACCACAAAACCGATGGAAAGGTTGGGTCAGCTCCAGTTGATTTGTTATTCTTCAGACGGGCGATCGCTATTCAAACTTCGGAGGCTTGAAATAAATTTTAAGTTCTTCCAGTTGTTGGAGAAAATCAAGACGCACAACACAATTGGATTAAGAGCTCAGCCGAAAATCATTTTAGCGAATATAAAGTAACATTTCTATGACATTTTGATGATATATAATTTAAGGCAGTGTTTCCAATTTCCCACTTTTGCCATCTTCATTTGCTTTGTATGATGTTATACCACGTTGCCAGTTCTCATTTGACAAAATCCAATTTTCATGTTGAGAAATATATTTTCTAACAGTTATCTGTGCAAGGTTGCCAAATTTCTTCAATTAAATTCTCGCTTGCTAAACTGAGTCCCCGAGGAGGCTCTTTTTTAGACTAATATACGAGTGCAGCTTGAAAATTTATTATCCAGCGGTGTAGTGTTGATGCTTATATTTATAGACTTGTTCGTATGTATGTGTCTCCACTCCCCTGCGCAAATGCACTTATGTATTTCGGGTGTGATGCTCATTAATTTTGCATTTACTCTCACACTGACACTCACATACGACGTGTGTGCAAGCACATACTTAGTCCTTGCAACGCAGCGCCAACATTAATGTCTCTCATTTACTAAATAATAATAAGGATCATTTGTTTTGGCCAATGGCTTTTATGCTTAGTCCTGCTTATGCCTTGCAAGCTGCAGCTGCAGCTTCAACAACAACAACATATGCGGCAGGCAACGCTATGGCTTGTGTTGAGCTTTGTAGCAGGCGTGTATTGCATGCTGTAGTTTGTTGTAGTTTGTTGCAGGCAAGGACTTTGTCGTCGCTTAGTCGACACTAATTGCTGATCCTTTGTTAAAATGGATATTCTTGTTGTTGAAATGTGTGCATGTGTTGATGTGTGTGTGTGTGTGAGTATCTAAATGCATCCGCATGACATTAAAAGGCATTTAATTTTCTTTAATGTGGCAACAATGGCGGTTTCACTGCCAACAAACACGCACTTACATAGAAACATACGAACATACATACGAGGGGATTAACAAAAGTTCGGTCAGTTGGTGACTTTCAATTTGTTTTTGTTAAATCTAAACATACCAAATCCTTTGGAATTACTTTATTAGTCTTCCATTCAAATTTTAGAACGATCGGCTAGGATGGCTGAGTCGAAATTCCACAACCAACGAAAACAGAAATTCGCCATGTGAATCTCTTCAAGTTTCGGCATAATTTACAGCCAAAACAAATATTCAGTGAATGCCAAATTGCACATGGAATGATTGCATCATCTTTAAAGACTACTTCTAAGTGATTCCGATGATTCCAGATCGGACATTTTCCCGTAGAGAACGAGTTCCGTGAATTGGGCTTGAATGCCATGGCTGTATCGCGAATATTAAGTCATCATCTGGGATACACAAAGAAAACTGCTCGATGGGTACCGCGAGGCCCAAAAAGAGGCTTCAGATGCCAACTTCATTATACGCCTCTCGTAGAAGGCAGCGTCCCTATTGGCAAAAAACTCGGAGAGCCAATTTTCACAGGCCTCTCTTGAGGCCAACTTCTCACAATTAAGCGCGTTCACCATAGACAGGAAAATATGGTAGTCATTTGGTGCCAGGTCCGGACTATAATGTGGGTGCATTGGGACCTCCCATCCGAGCTCCTGGCGTTTCTGGCGCGTCACCAAAGGCGTGTGTGGCCTGGCGTTGTCCTGATGGAACACAATTCGGCCTCTGTTGATTAAAGATGGCCTCTTCTTTGATGATGATGAGTGCTGCCTTCAAGCGGTCCAGTTGTTGGCAGTAGAGGGCCGAATTGAGCGTTTGGTCATTGGGGAGCAGCTCGTAGTAGATGATTCCTTGCCAATCCCACCAAACACACAGCAAAATCTTTCTGGCCGTCAATCCTGGCTTGGCCATCGTTTCCGCCGGCTCACCGCGTTTCTACCACGACCGATTTCGCTTGACGTTGTCGTAAAAGATCCACTTTTCATCGCCAGTCACCAAACGCTTCAGAAATGGTTCGATTTTGTTGCGATTCAGCAGCGATTCGCAGATGAAAATTCGGTCTATCATGTTTTTTTGCGTTAGTTTCTGTGGCAGCCAAACATCGAGCTTCTTTTGGAATCCAAGGTATGTATTAGGTTTTCTGGCTTATCTTTAGTTCCTCAGCAATTAAATAAGTGCTCATGTGACGGTCTGTTTCCACTATTTGCATGATTTTATCGCAATTTTCGACGACAGGCCTCCCGACGCGTGGTGCGTCTTTGACATCGAAATTACCGGAACGGAACCTGGCAAACCACTTTTGTGCTACACGTTCGTTTACAGTATCGGGCCCATAAACTAAATTAATTTTTTCAGCTGCTTTGGCTGCTTTTTCGCCTTGATCGAAGAAAAATTGTAAAATTTAGCGAATTTTCTCTTTGCTGGTGTCCATCTTTGACGAGCGCTCACAACGTACTGAGTCAATCAATCGAAAAACTGTCAAAGACAAACTTTTAGCGCAAATAAACACATTTTCAGTGCTGTATAGTATGACATGATGCGACATGTAACACTAGTACTAACGCCATTTCTTAGATAAAAACCGAACGAACTTTTTACTTGACCTAATACAAAGAATGTTTTTTTTTCTTGTCAACTTATCGAACTTTTGTTAATCCCTTCGTACAAGCATACGTGTACACATACATAGTTGAGTGCACTAATTAAAATTTGTAGCTTCTTGTCACTTAGTTGGTTACTTATGCACATACTTAGGCGCATACTTACCGCTACACTTATGCACTTACAAATGCTGCAACATCAAATTGCTTATGCGTCATTAATTGTTAATGTTGTTGTTGCTGCTGCAACATGCGAGCTTGTGTGTCCAGCTTTTAAACTTCTCGTTCTCCGTCCACAGCTCAGGGTTGCCATAGAGGAAATAACTATGAAAAAAATATATGTATCTATTTTTTTTTAGAAATTTCCTTATCTGTGTGTGACAAAGAGCAGCAGCAGCTTGCCACAGCTTCAAAGGTACACTCACTCTCCTTAGTGAAAATTGCCACATTTGTAAGCAAGGTTTGTCATAACTAATATTATAAATGGCCGCCTTTTGGGGCAACCAACTCCCCAATTCGTGTGCCACTGTCCAAAACTACACTTTCCAAAGCATGTTGCAACATTAAAAAATAAAAATAGTCCAAATTTGCATGCCTCACCTTCGAGTCAGTCAAGTCAGTGTTGCTATTGCTTTGCCGCTGCTGCTCGAAATACCATGTTGCACGTTCGCCTCGTGTTACCACTACAACTTGCAACATTGAATGGTACAAACGTGTTTATGGCCAAAACGATTTGCTGTTTTGCCTTAAATACAATTATTACCACACGCATTATTGTTGTTGTGTTTGCATACATTGCTATTGCTATTGCTATTGCTATTGGTGTTGTTGTTGTTGTTGTTGTTGTTGTTGTTGTTGTTGTTGTTGTTGTTGTTGTTGTTGCAGTGTTCTGCTCTGTTGCATTCGGAATTTCTATTTCGAAAATTTTCATTTTCATTTTCAATTTGTTACGCACGAACACTCTGCCAAATGCAAGCGTAGCACTCTTCATCACAAACACACACCCGCACACATATATAAAATGGTAAACACACACACACATACACTTACACGTTATCATTGCATTGCCAAGGCATTATACTCGTCCAAATGCTCTCGAACAAACTTTAAACTCTCTACAACCAATTGCCACCAACAACACCTGGCCGCTGGCAACTCATTTTCGTTTATGGTGGATTTCGTTAAAATCTTCCTCTCAGTGTTGTTGTTGTATTATCCTGTGTAGTTTGAGTGTATAAAATGGCGTTGTCTGCATTTGAAAAGGTCGATTTTAATAGCAATGCAGAGCTGCTGAGGGCGGCGACTACTTTCATTAGATTAAAATATGTTTTTCCAATACAGTGGTGGCGAGAAAAATACGACCGGTACAAAGTTTTCTAATTTTTTAACTCTTGCACTCCACAAAAAAATACTGAAATGAAGTTGTATGTATAGGTTAAAGGACTTTTGGGTACAGCAGGAACTGGTCTGGTCAAGGTAAGGATTTAACGTAGGATTCAAGACCGGAGCGTACGCTCGTGGAACCCAAAGAAGTAGTTTGGCAACTTATGTCCGGAGTATTGGTGGCTTATGCAGGGAAATCTTCTATCACCAGCCTGCTAAATTGTAATGCGCACCCCAACACACATTTACTAGAAGACGAACCAACCAACTAGGTACATCAAGAAGGGTGTACTCCACTGCAAGGAGTGCGTTCTACACTACAAACAAAAACCGGTAGACAGTTTGACTTTCCGACAGACTTGAAATGCCATATTCATCTGCGTTAATATCTTCTTGAACTCTCTTTAAGTGAACGGCGTTAGCGGAGCCAATACCCATTGCAAACGAGAATAGTTTGGGCTGCAATTAAGATTTGGATATCCTACCTATCCAGATTTAAACCCCGACACACCCAACGTGTTTTCGTATGCATTGAGTCTCCGCACAATACTAACCACCTCTTTGCATACCCCTCAAAACCAACTCATTTATCCCCCTTTTCCTTTTGGGCCTAACCCGTCGAAACATCTCGTTTGCTGGACCTCCCGGGTTCATATCCCAGTGCCAGCAACATCCAAAAGTTATGAAAAATTAATTTAAATAAAAAAATTAAGTTAAATTTTCTAATTGCGGTCGCCCCTCGGCAGGGAATGTCAACTCCGCCGAGTGTATTTTCAACATGAAATAAAGGCTCGTCATAAAAAATCGTCAGCCGTTCGGAGGGGGGCTTAATATAAACTGTAGATCCCTCCATTTGTTGGCTTTGACATAGTTCCGCGAATAAAAAGACAGCGGCTATGCTTCTTAAGTTCGAATGGATGAAAGCCCTCCAGCTACACCCCCAAGGCAGTTTCGCTGGCTATAGCAGAGGAAAAGGAAAACCTCGATTATGTTGGAAACTGGAAAGCGAACTACTGAGCATCGTCTACACCAAAGAAGAAGAATAAGAAGTTATTGATATTTACTGACTTTTTTGTATAGAATGTCTACTCGTATTAAAATAAATCCAGAAAGAGAAGGAATCAAACAAAGTAGCTGATTTAGGAATAAGAGACACTGCAGTATTGTGTGGATAGCATTTTTCCAGCATGAGCTCTTGAGAGGAACAAAGATGTGTTTGGCCTCTATGGTGGTTTTGGTTTCTGAACTCATTTTATTCGAAAATACTTTTTAACACTGTCAAAATAGAAATTCTTTTATCCCTGCCCATGACGATGTTAACCATTTCATTCCCTTCGTGCTTATCATATTTCTACCATTCAAAGAATTCAATTATATTCACCACAATAAAATAAACGTCAAACAATGATACTTCGGTGCACTGTTGCCAATTTTCCTCACGAAATTTACTTGGTCTCATTTGAAGTTTTCATTAGAGACATGGTATACTCTGACTGTGACTCTGATTAATAAAATATATTTTACTGTTCTTAGGTTTTTGTTTTTCAAAGAAAACTTATTTTCCTCAAGGAAGAAGATTTTAGAAAGTTTTCTTGAAATAAATAAATGAAATGAATTCCAATAGAAATTGGTGGCAGATCGGATTTACTTTGTAAATACGTATTTTTTAACTCAAATTCTTTATAACTTTTAATCACACCTGACAATCATTTATACTTGTTTAGAAAATATTATATACCATAGAGTCAACAACTATACTTGAGGAATTTTTTTTTTCTTTATATGGTATATGATGGTGGTTCAATAACAATGACCGCGACTGTAAGATGGTGTATCCTCATTGGCATCTCATTGTGGTATTTTATTTATTGTTGATTTCTTGAATGTGTTAAAACCACTGAATTCTATTCTAAAGCAATTTCCATAAATTCAATTACTTAAATTGCAAAATATAAATTTCATTATTGGTTTGGTGCAATTTCTTGTTGAAGATTTTATGAAATTTTATATTTAAAATGCTCCATTCGCTTATATAAATTTTTATATTCAAAAATATTTATTATTAGCTAGCTTGTTTAGTTCGCCTGCTTTGTCGTGGTCGTGTTGAGTAAACGTGTGTTCGTGGTGCTCGTCACGAAACTGGAAAAACGATGATTATTGCCGCTTTTGATGGCCGTGGAATGGTCCACAAAGACTTTCTTCCACCGTGGCAAGCCGTAAATCAAGTATACTATCGCCAAGTACTAGAAAGATTGCGAAAACGGGTGCGCTTAGACATCGCTCGTAACTGAATAATTCATCAAGACAACGCGGCGTGCCGCACCGCCTTCAGCGTGTCCCAGTAATTGGCCTCTAAAGGAATCGCCGTGTTGCAACAACCGCCATATTCGCCCGATATGTAACCCTGTGAATTTTTTTTGTTCCCTAGAATAAAATCGGTGGTCAAAGGAACCCATTTTGAGTCGATTGAGGACATCTGGGCAGCCGTGACGAGGGTACTTGCGGACATCTCAGTCGAAGCGTTCCAGAAATATTACGAGACATGGGGAACGTGCTGGAATCGTTGTATAGCTGCCCAAGAGGATTGCTTTGAAGGATATGGCAAAGTTGTAGAATAATTTTGAAATATACGGTTTTTATGGGATTCGTCTCATTACTTAATTGTCACACCTCGTAGTCTTCTATCTGAGGAATCTTGAATTTTTTATCTTCAAATTTAAGGCTTAAAAATATCAAAATTATTACTTAGGTTACATTGTTCGTCGGAAGCTTAACTACCCAACGAAAATTCAAAGATTTTTGAGTAAATTTTTAAATGGTTGCACTCGTCCGTCTATGTAAGGGTTCTTAAAGATAGAGGAGTACATTCTCACCATGTCCTTTTCAGCGGTGGAGCAATTGTTTCTAAATGCCTGATCAATTGTACATAAGGTATGAACTTGAGCGCTACTGGCTAGCCCTCTAAAAGTTCCAGACAGTTAGGTTCACCTCCTCAATTGGTAGAATACAAAAGTAATATGAGAACTAGGGTTAAATACATACGTACGTGTATATAAAGTGCGGCAGATAAAAGGAAACCTTTGGCCAGGCAATCAACTATCTCATATCTCCTACTTGAATTGGCAACCATAGGCAAGAGGCTAAGATATCGATAAAATTTATGGGTCTAAATAAGAAAAACAAAACCAAGTTTCTCTTGTGACCGTCCGACAAAGAAGTTTCTTCTGTGACCGCTCCGAGTTCCATCTAGAAATTGTGAGCAATGCTGAATGTGAACCACCGTTTTAAAAGGAGAATCTATTAGAATTCACAGAAAAACATCGTGAACTGTAGACTACAATGGAAAGGACAGACGAGTTTTCATGCTTTCTCGAAGCAGTCACCATTGACTGCTTCAGATATTTCAGCAGCTTCAAATGTTAGCTAGAGTAGTGGATCAAAAATAAGCACTTAAAGTACTAGACCACTTCTCATGTAGGCTGTGTCATTTAGTTAATGTAAAGTAGAGAGGATTCCAGATAGGACCAACTGTTATTGTAAATAAGGTCAGAACGTCCAAGTACAGAGCATGCACAGAAGACGACGAAACACTGGAGTACATTTGCGAATACCCGGCTTTTAACAGTTTAAAACGATACTATGCTTATAGCTGCCGGCTTGAGGAAATGGATACGCATGTGTTGATAAAATAAAACGATAAAATGAAACAGTCTGACAACCTTTGTCAGACACTGGAATAAATACAATGGGATTTTTACAGATACGCTGACCCACACTCCAAATCAAATGGTAGCAAGAGGGAAAGCTCTACTATCTCCACACTGAGTCGGCTGAGAAAGTACGTCAAAAGTAGTTATATAAGCTACACCTCTTACCGAAGAAGGTTCAAGGTAAGCTTGCCGGAGGCAGGCATGTATAGGGTTGGAATCGGAAATGAGTGAAACGAGCTAGAAGCGATTCGAAAGGACAAACGAGCTGAGTGCAGGCAGCCTAGGCGAATGTCATTCTAGGCGATTTGCCCCGAAAGCTTTCCAGCCCTTAAACACGCTGATTGATATCGGTGGAGTATCAAGGTCTTCGCATGAACGGTTGTTAAATTTTTTCCAGTGACAGTCAGGCAAAAATAAAAGCTCTTGGTTCGCTCTGTACTGTAGCAGAACTATTCAGAATGACTGATCAGAACATACTATTCCTCGTTCTGGTTACAGAGATGCGTTGCTCTTGATTTAAATAAAAAAATTTCATAAAATCTTCCTCAAGAAATTGCACCAAACCAATAATAATTTATGTTTTGCAATTTAAGTAATTGAATTTATGGAAATTACTTTAAAATAGTATTCAGTGGTTTTAACACATTCAAGAAATCAACAATAAATAAAATACCACAATGAGATGCCAAATGGGGATACACCATCTTACACGTACAGTCGCGGTCATTGATATCGCACCATTGAAAATGGCTATCATTTAGATAAGGATAAAATAAAATTCTTCAAGTACAGTTGTTGACAACTCTATATAATATTTTTTAAACAAGTATAAATGATAGTTAGGTGTGATTACGCATTTACAAAGTAAATCCGATCAGCCACCAATTTTTATTGGAATTCATTCCATTTATTTGTATCAAGAAAACTTTTTAAAATCTTCTTTCTTGAGGAAAATAAGGTTTCTTTGAAAAACAAATACCTAAGAACAGTAAAATATATTTTATTAATCAGAATCACAGTCAGAGTATACCATGTCTCTAATGAAAACTTCAAGTGAGACTAACATAACCAAGTAAATTTCGTAAGGAAAATTGGCAACAATGCACCGAAGTATCACTGTTTGATGTTCATTTTATTGTGGTGAATATAATTAAATTCTTTGAATGGTGGAAATATGAAAGCACGAAGGGAGTGAAATGGTTAACAACGTCATTGGCAGGGATGAAAGAATTTCTAGTTTGACAATGTTAAAAAGTATTTTCGAATAAAGTGAGTTCAGAAACAAAGGACATCATAGAGGCCCAACACATTATTGTTTCCTCCCAAGAGCTCATGCTGGAAAAATGCTATCCACACATTACTGCAGTGTCTCTTATTCCTAAATCAGCTACTTTTGTTTGAATCTTTCTCTTTCTGAGTTTATTTTAATACGAGTAGACATTCTATACAAAAAAGTCAGTAAATGTCAATAATTTCTTATTTTTCTCCTTTGGCGTAGACAATGCTCAGTAGTTCGCTTTCCACCTGAGCCTTCCAACGTAATGGAGGTTTCGTTTTTCTATGCTATCAGCAGCGAAACTGCTTTGGGGGTGTAGCTAGAGGGCTTTCATCCATTCGAACTTTGGAAGCATAGCCGCTGTCTTTTTATTCGCGGAACTATGTCAATGCCTACTAATGGAGGGACTTGGAGCTTATACTAAGCCGCCACCGAACGGCCGATGGTTCTTTTACGAGAAGCCTTTATTTCATGTCCGACATACACTCGGAGGAGTTGACATTCATACGCAATGCTAACTACTCGGCTACCGCGGCCTCTCATGTAAACTGCTACTAAAGAAACTAATTCAACGACAGATCGCGTCATGGTGGGAAGAATACTTGTCAACAGCATTAGGTCGAGTCAAAATTGGCCAAAATGGGACCGAAGAATATATTAAAAGGTAAGGCATGCTCAGATGTTTGGGATCGCTTTTAAATGATGCCACAGGAGCTACAGAAAGAACGAGCGGGAGCAAATGCCCTCCCGCCTGCAATCGTGCTTGCTCTGCTGTAGACAGATGAAGCCATTTGTATATTGAAATCTCTTTTAGGAGCCACAGAGACAGAGAAAGTTTTTCGTCCCAACATAATTTAAGCCAAATTGGGACTAAGAAGTTTTGCCTTGGTAAATTTACTTATATTTTCAAATAATATAATATTATACAAAATATTTAAGTACACATGTGAGTACTAAATCAACAATATAATGACCTGAGTGGTCGGTCACCCAACTTTATACGCACATGAAGTTACTAGTTTTCACGCACCACTGCCCTCTCTCTCTATCACTCTCTCTCTCTCTCTCTTTGCATTGAAGTCAATAAATGTGTTTGTCAATATTAAATCGTCACAAAACCAAAACCATTCATTAGTAACCATCCGCAAACCAAAGGGACAAACCGAGTGGACGACAAAATTCAACAAACTCTTCCTGAGCATAACTAAATGGAAATGTGTGTGGGTGTGAATGTGTGTTGGTGTGTGTGCGACAAACACAAGTGCAACATATCATTTAACACTTCCGGCAACACATGCATTATATATAGTATGTATGTATGTATTTACGTATGTATGCCTGGTATGTGATATGCAGTTTGCCACTATGGACGTATATATGTATATGTAAGTGGAAGGATATCTATCTTAAGTAAGTTGCTGGCAATAATGCATCAGCACATTTGCAATAAACTTACAATGAAGGGTGAAAAATACACACACACATCTCAAAGCATGCAATGTTGCATGCAACAACGTCAAACAAATAGTTGCCACTTGGACTTTTGACGTTCGAGAAATACACTTGAGTGGCATGCCTTTAAATTGAGGTGTTTGTATGTATGTTTGTATGCTGACGTGCATTTAACTAAGTGTGTATATGTACTAAAGCATTCGTAAACTAACATACATACATAAATTTGTATAGAGTTTCCTCCCCAGCTTTGTATGCCAGCGCAGTCAATGTTCAGACGCCGCAACGGACAGCTTTTAGTTGATGGATAGCTTGAAAGTTGTGTACTTGGTTGAAATAATATATATTCGACGCATCGAATGAATGCTTTATAAGGCGTCAAAACTCCAAGAGTGTAAAATAAATCTAATAAGAGGAAAAAAAGTAAAAAAAAGGCCCTTCCTCTCCCCACTATTTGATCTTCCAACCTGCATGTTTGAGGCATAATTTTATTTTAGCTGTAAAACTACATACTTTTTAAGCCATTTACAACTCATAAGCGCTTTAAGAAGTTTTTTGTTGAAGGCGTTTTGGCATGAAAACGCGTTTTTGAAAAGTCAGTTATATGGTAGCTGCCCCTAATAATCGTTCAATCCTTACCATTTTCACTCAAAATACTTCTTATGTGATGAGCCATTGGCATGCCAAACGATTTTCTCGTAATTGCTTTATTACGGGAGTTATAAGTCAAAATGTCATTTTTGAACAAATATTTGTATTGGAGATATATGTTAGAATCATGCGATTTTCACCTTTTTCACCAGTAACTTTTCTCATGCAATAGGCAATCAGTATGCGAAATTTTGTAATTATTGTAGCTTCTTTACAGTAGTTATCAGCTAAAATATCGTTTTTGAACAACTCTTTATGTGAGTGCGTTAGGTAAAAGTTAATTTTCTTGAATGATATTCACCAGCAATATTGCTTATATGATAAGTAAACAATATATGAAATTTCACATTTCTAGCTGCTGAATTAAAAAAATAACTGGCCAAAATTCAGTTTTTGAAACATTTTTTGTATGTTAGCTACATGTGTTTTAACACTGATCTGCTTGATTTTCATAATAAAAATTTTTGTTTATGATTGTTGAGTAAACTATAAATTTTCATCTCTCTATTTGTTTAAATAATGAAGTTATAACGGTAAATTAAATTTTTGAAAAATTAGTTATATGAAAATTGCCATTTATAGCAGCCAGCTTTTTGCAAATTTCACGTGCACTGTCTTTTCTGATGTGAAAAAATGCCTGCTTTCCAGATTTTCCTTTCGCGCTTTGCCTTTGGGCAGACTTTAAAACTGACGTCAACTTTAATGTGCAAACCGCATCATTTACATTTCAAACATACATATATACATACAAATATATGTACATAGTTATATGCATCCCACAAGCATATTCACTGACATACCTACCATACCAAGCAACTCGCATGGTTGCCATACTCACATGCCCTGGCGCGGCGTGGCGGTCGTCATGGTGAAAACAGACGGGAGTAGAAACACCGCCAACAACACCAGGTATAACGTGGAGACATTCATTGAGAGTGAGATATGTTTGTATGTACGAGTATTTGTGGCAAGTAGTGGCGTAAAGTTCGTCCGGAGGATGCACTTAAGTGTCTTGTTCGTTGGCGTTGAAGTGTTGCACTGTGATATGAGGCGTACAACAACAACAACAACAACAGCAAAAAAGGAAGAAATCAAGAGCAGGAGAGAGAACAATATAGCGGTAAACTTGAGAAATTCTTTGTTTCAGTAGTTGCTTTAATATTTTTTCCACGCTTTTCATTCACCTGCTTGTGAGGTGGAGATTTGTGTCAGTTTTGACGGAGGATAACTCAAGCTCCCTTGTCTTTAGCGTGTGACTATAGAATAGTTGAAATTAAAGTTAAAATTTTCTTACTTAAATAGAAGCTCCACCCGCTTTGCTGTTTTTTAAGCGAGCGATTGCTATTCAAACTTCTTCATTGTCAGGTAATGAAACGTCTTTTCCATCGTCATCGATTGGGGTTTTGGGTTCACTATCGCCGGTTACTCCGTTTTCACTGCTATTCAAAAGGCTGGAGAAAAATTTAATATGCTCCGGGCATCGGTGGCTAGATCACCTCTCTATGACCTACAGGAGTCTGATCCGGTCTTGAAACCTTCTGTAAGTCGTCGCATCTTCTCATAAAATTTTCGACCAGCTTCTGAAGCTATTCATACTCACGGATCACTGCTTTTTTAGTCTGCAGACGCATCTGCAGATCGATCACAACACGATCACCGATACCGAGAGCTTCCCTCTTCAGCTCTCGGTATCTATCCCGCCCCGCACGTGTTGTGGTCGATCGCAAGGTTGCGAGGTAGGCAGTTTGTTTTCTCTACACTGCGACACGGCAATCCTCATCGTACCAGCAGTTTTTGCGACCTTTCCGAAATCCAATAGTTTCGTTTGCAGCTGTACGTAGGGAGCTTGAAATGCCGTCCCATAGTTCCCGTATACCGACTTGCTGTTGAGTGCTCTCAGAGAGCAGGAGGGCAAGTCGAGTGGGCGTAAATACCTAGACATAATCTTAGATAGCAAACTCACATTGAACCGGAATACGTACACACGAACGCCTCCACTTTACGTCAGCAAGACGAATCTAGCTGGTGGAATCGGGCGAAGAGACGGGTACTAAGACCATATATTGGTGTTCTACTATACAGAGCTGTGAGAAGATCACAGATCTGTTGCCATCTACACTGATGGCTCTAACTTAGATGACAAAGTAGGTTGTGGAGTTGGCTCTGCATCTTTTGCCATCGAATTATAGCCGCTTCTTAGTTGCTCGTTTCTCTGATCTAACCAATTACCATATATTCTTAGAGCAAGGTCGCCATTAAGTCTCTCCAATTCAATCAAACCATCCCAACGTTGGCAATAAAATGCAAAGAGATCTTAAACAAAATCTCGACTATATGCGAAACATCCGTGGTTTGCGTTCCTGGTCATAAGGAGATCCCGGGGAACAGTCATAACCACGGTAAACTCCGCACAGGACGTGGGCGTACAGCTTTCCTCGGCAAAGTATCTGCTAAGACTAGCCTTCACCAGGAGGGTCAACTGCAAATGACAGAGTGAAATCAAATGCAATGTGACAAGACGAATCTGACCAATTAATCGAGTTAGACAGATTTAAGTATTTACTGCTTAGAAACTGGACTCCATAAGCATAAAAATTGGCGTAGTAACCGGATACTGTCTTATGGGTATTTATGGTAGAATGAAGGGCTGCTCCTCAACCTACTTCTGCCTTAGCTGCAGGAATATATGTGGATAAGAAGGAATCTGTGGTCGTCAAATTGAGCCAAATCTACTTCGGCCTCTCCTCGCCAAGACCTGTCGGATATACTTTAATGCTAATGTTGCTTCCGTGAGCCGTCAAGGCACTCTAAAAATGAAAAGCTAATTTTTATCACAAATATTTTTGTTTCAGCGAAAGAGCAAAGACAAATCTTCCACTGAAAGAAGAAACTATTAAGCGCATTTAAGCTTTGCACACATCACACAGCTTCCTCCACGGTATACATAGTAAACTCATTATATTTACATATACATATAGATAAAGCAAAAAAACCTACACGCCAGACGTCGATGATGCAGCAAAAACACTGCAACTACACACCGGAAACTAATATGCGCCCGCAACAAAGGCGCGAAGACAGCAACACCTTTCAATATCAGCAACGGAGCAGTAGACACTGCAGCTTTGGCTGAGCGAAAGACGAGCCAGCGGAGCTTTGGCAAATAACAACTAAGCCGCGGGCAGCGTAAGATACTTTCTATTGTTGTATTCGCGTAACAATAATATGAACATAATAAGAATATCAAAGCAGAAATCAAGCTGTGGACTGTCGGTTAGCGTGCGGGTGGCAGGCATGTGTGGGAGGTGGCGTATAGTAAGAGTGGAGCGGAAGTTAAGCGTTGGCTGTTGGTAATATTGATGTTGCTAGGTGTCTGTGGCAACCATTGCGGATGTTGCTTCACTTCGCTGCGTTTAATTACAAGTATCTTGACTCGAGCTGAGCTTCACCTGGCTGGTGGAAGTCTCAGTGTGTTGTATGCAACGGCAGACCATTGTACTGTTATTGTTAAAGATTTCGCTTTTGTACTTTTTGTAGTTCCGTTTTCACTACATAAAACGATTCAAAAATATTTCTGATTTGCTCGTTTTAATGAAATTTTAATTTACTCAGGATATGCAGAGTCAGTCATAAGTTTGGCAGCTTTCCATGATTTCAGCGTATTTGGTGCCACGTATTTTCTTGCTCTATTTAATGTTTTAAGTAAGAAGGTAGACACTGTGCTTAGTAAGCTTCCGGTTCTTCAGACACTAGAAAATTATGTGAAGTAAAATCAAATTAATTAAAAGAAGAAAAAAACAAATAAAAGAATAAAATAATATAAAATAAAACAAAATAAAATAAAATAAAATAAAATAAAATAAAATAAAATAAAATAAAATAAAATAAAATAAAATAAAATAAAATAAAATAAAATAAAATAAAATAAAATAAAATAAAATAAAATAAAATAAAATAAAATAAAATAAAATAAAATAAAATAAAATAAAATAAAATAAAATAAAATAAAATAAAATAAAATAAAATAAAATAAAATAAAATAAAATAAAATAAAATAAAATAAAATAAAATAAAATAAAATAAAATAAAATAAAATAAAATAAAATAAAATAAAATAAAATAAAATAAAATAAAATAAAATAAAATAAAATAAAATAAAATAAAATAAAATAAAATAAAATAAAATAAAATAAAATAAAATAAAATAAAATAAAATAAAATAAAATAAAATAAAATAAAATAAAATAAAATAAAATAAAATAAAATAAAATAAAATAAAATAAAATAAAATAAAATAAAATAAAATAAAATAAAATAAAATAAAATAAAATAAAATAAAATAAAATAAAATAAAATAAAATAAAATAAAATAAAATAAAATAAAATAAAATAAAATAAAATAAAATAAAATAAAATAA
>JAWMAG010000054.1:13850000-13900000 GCA_037013455.1 Ceratitis rosa
TTGTGATACCACAGCGGATCCTAATGGCACACACCCGCTAATCAAACCAAAGTGTATAGTTTACAAAACTAAGCATTCGTCGCATCTTAGCCCTCGCTGTTTCGGCTCAAGTTTCTAATGATTGCCGCCTCTAGAGACTTCAGCCTACTCATCCAATGTACGTGGTATTCGCAGAGAAAGTGGCTTTAGGTTTCAGGTTCTTCTCCTTGTCTGCAATTTCTGCAGAAGTCGTTAGACGGTACGCTCAAGCTCTAGGTGTGACTGCCCAATAAAAGACCGATAACTGTAGATATCTCCTTTCTTTTTAGTTCGACAAGGTCACGTGACCTTCTTCTGTTCCATGTTGGTCATATTACAGGCATTGATACTTCTTCGTCTTGAGCTAACATTTTTAATGAATAACTTGAATTAAATTGAGCTTATAAGAGTAAAGCGGTATGCCCAGAATCTTCTGTGATGGTGGAAGTGGAAGGGAAGTGACCTTCCTTGCAAGCACATCCGCCATCTCATTACCCGGTACGTTACTGTGTCCAGTCACCCATACCAGGCATAAAAGAGAACTACTTAGCCGTCCCGATAAGTAATCTGCGGCAGTTCTTTGCGGTATTCGATTTTCCTGATATTGCTATCCGATAAAATATGGATGTGATTTTCTGAGAGCATCCTTGCTGAGACGATCAACAGCGTCATGTATACCAATCAATTCAGCCTGAAAAACACTACAGTGATCTGGTAAACGAAAAGATTTTAGTAAATTCCCCTACCGACTCTGTTATCTAGTTTTGACCTGCCCGTATAAAAATGAATCGAGTCGATGTTTGCTGGTATTATCTTGTCCCAAAGGTTTCTAACCGGTATTACTACCTTGAAATCTTTCGTGAAGTCAGCGAATGATATGCAGTAATCTGTATTTTCTGCTAGACGGAACCTTCTTAAGTCGTTATTATGCCTGTGGCTTATTACTATCCATGAAGACACCTTTTGAATTCTCACCGCAGCGCAAGCAGTCTTGTGCAGCTCCATAATGTCAACAGGGAGTAGATCTAAGAGGACACTCATAGTCTCAGTTGGTGTGGTACGAAGTGCTCCGCTAGTACACAGAAGCGCTGTACATGTGACTCGAGGAGCGATTTGCCAACGTTTAAAAGCCATGGGAAAGATACAGAAGTATGGAAAATGGGTGCCACACCAGCTGAACGATACACAAATGGACAATCGAAAAACCGTTTGTGAAATGCTGCTTCAACGATTCGAAAGGAAATCTTTTCTGCATCGAATTGTCACGGGGGACGAAAAATGGATTTATTTTGAGAACCCGAAGCGAAAAAAATCATGGCTTTCCCCTGGTAAAGCTGTGCCCATCGACTGCAAGGCCAAATCGCTTTAGCCGTAAGACAATGCTCTGTGTTTGGTGGGGCCAGTATGGTGTGGTGTACTACGAGTTGTTAAGACCTGGTGAAACGGTGAACACGGATCGCTACCGACAACAAATGATCAATTTGAATCATGCGTTGATCGAAAAACGGTCGGAATGGGCCCGAAGACATGGCAAAGTTATCTTGCAACATGACAACGCGCCGTCTCACACCGCTAAACTGGTGAAAGACACATTGAAAACACTTAATTGGGAAATATTATCGCACCCGCCGTACTCTCTAGATCTCGTCTCGTCCGACTATCACCTTTTCGCATCGATGGGACACTCCCTTGCAGAGCAATCCTTCGCTAATTTTGAAGAAGTCGAAAAATGGCTCGTCGAATGGTTTGACTAGAAAGAGAAAAAGTTTTTTTGGAATGGTATCCATAATTTACCTGAGAGATGGGCGAAATGTGCAGAAACTAATGGTCAATACTTTGAATAAAAAAATTTTGAGATTCCTCTGAAAATTAAGTGTTTTCTTTATAGAAAAAAACCGGCAAATTTCAACTAACACACCTGTTATATTGTTAACTCGGCTATAATCGGTATCTACGTTAGTAAAGAAGAATTCGCTTCTAAATCACAGCCCACCTCACCTGGGTACAATGTTACAGACAAGGTCCTTCCCAACAGCGTTTTACAAGGTCAGATCCTCTACGGACTAAGGAATTATAGCGACGAGCGAATATCTATTTGAGGAACCATGAAAATTTTCTTCGTCACAGCTGCCTGGAACCTTGGGGGGCATAAGGTAAGTACTTGTTGGATTGCCTAAGGCTGAACTTGACATCGAATTGAGACATGACTGTCAAAATTCTTGCTGCTATCGAGACTCAAATCAGAGAATCGAATTCTTGTAAAAAAAAGATATTGTGAATGTGACTCCCCTCGACTAGTGCATACCGTAATTACGAGAAGAAGAAAGATGATGTTAGTCCAATGGATAACACTTAAGAAAAAGGATGGAGTGAAAAGTGTGAGTGATGACTGTAGCAGATACGAAGATGACTGATTGAATAAGTGACTGAGTGAAGGACTAAGCAAGGAGAAGAAGATGAAGACGAAGAAGAAGATGGAGAACCGAAATGAGTTAAGTTGAGTGAGGATGATAGCAGTAGGAAATGGAGGACGAGAAATGATGTTTGTACACAAAAGCCTCCCCCCCCCCCCCCGACCAATGTGTTACTCTTACCAGACCCCACGTGTCTCGGTGGCCGGTGGTTGTTGACTGGTCGCGGCGATTTATCATTTTAATTTGAGCGAAGATATCACAATTGCAAATAATACCATACACGCAAGTCAAATATACACCTACATATGTATGTATGGTATGTACATACATACACACACTGACATATCACTCTCGTGGGATTTGTGTAAAATAAATGATTTCAAATGAATGAAATAAAATGACAGAGAGCGAAAGAATTAAGTACGAAGACAATGGGGACGGGGGAAAAAGAAAAAGAAGAAGAAGAAATACTCCCGCAAAATTCCGCTTGTTGTTGTTGGTTAAACAAAGGAGATGATAAAGCTTTGCGAACGCATCAGCGCCAATAACGCCATCAGCGACACCTCAACAACTACAACAACAACATTGCCAGTAGCAGCTGCAACACGACGCCCTTATACAATTATTTATATATGTACATATGTATATATACCGTTATCTCGTCATAAGAACGTCATTGCTGCTGGGCACACGTGTGCTTTTTTTATGTGCAAACAACTTAAGGGGAGCTGTCCATGAGGAAAGAGAAAGAGAGAGAGAGAGAGGGAAAGAGAGAGAGGGAGCGCGCGCGAGAATTGCGTTGAAGCTCCGTTGCGAGGGTTGCTTGATGATGATGCTCCAAGGTGAATTTGTGCTTGCCACCAAGGCTTGCTGGTCGCCTGAAATATTCATACGCATAAATCCTCCAAAGAATGTAAGCCGCAGCATAAAGCCAAAGCAAAGAAAGGTGCGGGTAAGGGGAGGCCTGCTGGTGGATAAAAGAAAAGACCACTCCTCACAAAATACTAGAATTTCATTCATCTACAGTGCATCCGCAACGGTCAGTTTGCAAACGTTTGGTGTGTGGACTCGCTGTTTGTGGAAATTCTATAATTGGAATTTCATAGGCCATTGACCGTATCAACGCTGAGCTGAAGTTGTGCCACGTGTGCTTCTTCTTTCTTTCAATATATGCCGTTTTTCGCTCAATAATTTCTTTTGTGACTTGAATTGAAAAACAAAAAAAAACAAAAAACAACCATTTCATCCATTACTCAGCTTATGGTACGTATGATCTACTTCTTTATGGCTTTTGCCTTCTTTTCTGCTTGCAGAGCATGCGAAACGCTACGCCACATAACGGTAACTGCGCGCATTAAGTCGGAAATGTCTCTTATGTAGGCAATTTGTGTCACAGATTTGCCAACAGCTGCCTCAGGTGGAGAGAAGTTTAATTGCGTATAAGTAATTGGCAAACGATTGGACTTTCATGCCCACGCATGTAGGGTATATACTCGTACATATAGGTATATATGTACGTACATGTGTATGTGAAATAATCGTGGTCATGTAACCCAGTTGGCTGAAATGGTCATGAAAGTATGAGCCTGCAGCTAATAGCCCAAAATAATCACTTCGGAGAGTTGCGGTCGAACTTTTTCGCGAAACGTTTGAAGACTTGCATGGAACTATGGTTCAAATCGCCTCCAAACATAGGATGGAAATCTTTTTATTTCATGTCAGGAATACTCCCAGAAGGGTTGACATTCACAGCCAAGAAGCTTACCGGTTTACGAAAAAAAACTCTTCAGATATTTGACTCCCCGGGTTCAATGCCACGAAACTCCATTAATTCGTGCGGTTTTCTAAGAGAGGGCTCTACTAGTATTATTTCGCGTCGTGTTCATCTGTGGCTATAATTATTTCAAAGGTGCTGTCATTCCGCGTCGTTTTCAGTAGATGTCATTTGTTTTAGCGTGAACAACAATTTGTTTCATTCATTTGAAAATGTCGAAATTTGTACCAGATAAAGTGTTTATGCGATGAGTTCTTCTTCATTACTTTAACATGAAGAAAAGTGCTACCGAAAGCCATCGTATTTTACTGGACTTACTGGTATATGGTGACCATGCTTTAGCCGAACGAATGTGCCAAAAGTGGTTTGCGCAGTTTAAAAGTGGCAATTGCTCAACTTAGACGACGGAGAACGGACAGGAAAAAAATTTCAAGACGAAGATTCGGAGACATTGCTCGAGGCAGATGCATGCCAGACGCAAGAAGAACTTGCAAAAGTATTAGGGGTTGATCAAGCAACCGTTTCCAGATGATTAAAATCCTTAGGATTCATCCAGAAGCTTGGAAATCGGATGCCTTATGAATTAAAGCCAAGAGATGTCGAACGTCGATTCTGCAAGTCGGAAATGTTGCTTCAACGCCACCAAAAGAAATCGTTTTTGCATCGGATTGTCACTGGCGATGAAAAATGGATTCATTATGACCACCCAAAGCGCAAGAGATCGTATGTGAAGCCCGGCCAAACACCGACATCCACGGCAAAGCCGAAAATCCATGGTGCCAAGGTTATGCTATGTATTTGGTGGGACCACAAGGGTGTGCTCTATTATGAGCTATTGAAATCGGGTCAGACGATCAATGGGGACCTCTACCGAAAACTATCGATTCGTTTGAAAAAGGCCATCGCGGAAAAACGACCAGAATATGCGACTAGACACGAATCAATAATTTTTCATCATGACAACGCTCGGCCACATGTTGCAAGGCCAGTTAAAAACTATTTCGAAAACTATGGGTGGAAAGTTCTACCTCACCCGCCTTATAGCCCAGACATAGCACCTTCCGATTACCACTTGTTCAGATCAATGCAGAATGCCCTCACCGGAGTACGCTTCACTTCAGAATAGGTTATCAGAAATTGGCTTGATTCGTTCTTGACCTCCAAGCCGGAGAAGTTATTTTGGGGTGGGATCCACAAACTGCCAGAAAGATGAGCAAATATCATAGCTTCCGATGGGCAATACTTTGAACATTAAATGTATAACAATTTTTTCACAATAAAGTCTTAATTTCGAAAAAAAACCGCACGAACTAATGCATACACCCAATACATTCGTTGCTGTTTAAATTAAACTACATTTCAGCGAACCAATAGCTCATGAGTTAAGCTCTGCAGTCTTCCATTCCCCATTTTCCTGCTTTAAAATCGATACAAAGGTGGTATTTGTCGATTCTTTTCACACGGGTCGAAGAGTTGATGCGTGGTGTAGATTTGAAAAGTCAGAAGAAACGCTTATGTGTTTCAAGCAGTTCGTTAACGTTTCACACAATAGGCGATATTAAGGACATTAAGGAGGTTTATCCTATGGTAAATGATGTAGATTGTGGATTGGATTGGACACACTTTGATTCCAACCACCGGGAAGCTGGTGCATGCACCTTGTAAGTTCCTCCCAACCTGGATTAAATTGCTCAGCCGGTAAACCATCGACTTCCGGTGTTTTATTATTCTTTCAGCGTCCCTTTGCCAAGCAATAAATTGATAATATTCCCTCGCTAACCCAAAAAATGATTGCAATTATCTTCGACACCGACTTTTCCATTTGAATTTTTTTGGTGGCCTTTCCCCTTAGTTCTATCCACTGCTTCGACTCCTCTTTGGGCCCGGGATTATACTGGTGAATCCAAGTGTCATCAACTGTTACAATGCGGTTACAAATTTTATCCAAATCATCCTGGCACAATTTCTAAAAATCCTTACACCATCGTATACAAAGCGACGAAGTCCTGAAAACCCGATGACATCTCTGTAACTTCCCTTTCACAAGGAATTTCTTCGCAGCGAGGTGTTCCAAATTACTTGTATTTCCAGCTTCCGTTAACATGGTGTTGTTCCTTGTTTCAGAAACAAAATGTTAATGAACCTAATAAAAGACTCCTGCTGGACACAAAGAGGTGATCTAGTCACCGCTGCCCAGAGCTTATTGAATTTATGGGGGAAAACTTCTTCAGCCTGCTGAATAGCAATTAAAATGGAGTATCCAGAGATGGTGAACCCGAAACCCCAATTGACGATGATGGAAAAGACGTTTCATTACCTGACCATGAAGAAGTTTGAAAAGCAATCGCTCGCTTAATAACACCAAAGCGGCTGGAGCTGACGGCCTACCGGCAGAACTATTCAAACATGCCGGTGAAGAGCTCACAAGGTGTATACATCAGCTACTTTGAAGAATATGGTCGAACAAAAGCATAGCCGACTATTGGAACTTAAGTCCAAAAAAAGGGGACCCCGAAGTCTACGCCAATTATCGTGAGATGAGCCTCCTTAACATCGCCTATAAGGTCCTGTCGAGCATATTGTGTGAAAGACTAAAGACCACTGCCAGCAAACTGATTGGACCTTATCAGTGTGGCTTTAGACCTGGTAAGTCAACCACTGACCAGATATTCACCATACGCCAAATCTTGGAAAAGACCCGTGAAAAGAGAATCCACACCCACCTCCTCTTCGTCGATTTCAAAGCAGTCTGCAACAGCAGGAAAAGGAGTTGCCTTTATGCCGCTATGTCCGAATTTGGTATCCTCAAAAAACTTATACGGCAATGTAGATTGACGTTAAGCAACACTAAAAGCTCTGTCAGGATCGGGAAGGACCTCTCCGAACCGTTCGAGATCAAACGAGGTTTCAAACTGGCTGACTCCTTATCGTGTGACTTTTATAACTTATTGTTGGAGCAAATAATACGAGCTGCAGAGCTGAATAGAGAAGGTACAATCTTCTATAAGAGTGTACAGCTGCTGGCATACGCCGATCATATCAATATTATTGGCTTTAGCAACCGCGCCGTGAGCTCTGCTTTCTACAGACTGGATAAGGAAGCGAAGGATATGGGTCTGGTAGTAAACGAAGGCAAGACGAAATATCTCCTGTCATCACACAAACAGTCATCGCACTCGCAACTCGGCTCCTATGTCACTGCTGACAGTCATAACTTTGAAGTCGTAGATAATTTCGTCTATCTGGGAACCAGTATTTACACCAACAACAATGCTCGCTTGGAAATTCAACGCAGAATTATTCTTGCCAACAGATGCTACTTCGGACTGAGTAGGCAATTGAAAAGTAAAGTCCTCGCTCGGCGAACGAAAACCAAACTCCACAAGTAACTCATCATAACGGTCCTACTACGTGTATATGGCGCAGAAGCGTGGACTATATCAATATCTTATGAGTCGGCGTTAGAAGTTTTCGAGATAAAGGTCTTGCGTAAAATTTACGGCAGTCGGAATTTAAGGTTTTGCGTCTTGATGGTTTTCCAAGAAATGGAGGGACCTACACTTTATTCTAAGCCGTCCCCGAACGTTTGATGATTTTTAACGAGGAATTTTATCCTTCATATAAGAAGTATACTCGGAGAGCTTGGCAAACACAATAAGAAAAATTAATTTTCTATAGTTTGGGATACTGACCGTGACAGGACTCGTACGCTGGTATTCATAGTGTTAGTAGACACTACTAACCACTCGACTTTTGTGGTCTATACTTATTTCAGACAAAATCCGATTTCAAGTACATGAAATTTAATTTAAGAATTGCACAATAATTATTAAATTTTCAATGCTTTTGTTTTTATATAAATACAATTTTATTAAACATATAAATTGCTATGCAGTTAAAGAAAAACACAAAAAAAAAAATAAAAAAATAACGCTCATCGATATTGAAACGATAAATTACGTAAATGTCAAACGCTTCAATTGCAACAATTGACCTTAATTAATTGTGATTAACAGCCGTTTGTATTGGCAACTAACAAATGGCTGCGTACATACATAAATATTGACTTTTCTTTTTTATAAATGTACCAAATAAATTGCCAAGCTAAACTCAACGCTCGAGGCGGCCAACAAGCGGTTAAGTGGAAAAAGCCAACAAATTAATGAGCAATAAAAATGCACAATAAATTGCCTATTTGTAGGCGCAAATGCGTGCGCGTTCACTTATACACGTACACACACAAACGAGAGAATGAAAAACAAATGTGAAAGCAACAGGAAGCAGTGTGAGTACAAAACAAGCAGTGTATGTATGTATGTATGTATATATGTATATATATAGGTGTAGGTGTTGTAAGTGGTGGAGCGCCTTTGTGCCAATATTTGTTCGTTTAATTGCCAAGAGTGCCAAGTTTATATGTATATATGTATATATGAAGTGAAGATATATGCCACATATATTGTACTAAATATGTAGAATACATATGTATACTTATACATACTCGTATAAGAAATTGGCATTGGCATTCGCTTTGACTTCTCTTACCAAACCCAAACTTGACTTGTGTACTTATTCGCAACTCATTTGCTTCCGCATACTTAATTGCGTATACCTTGGCGCATACATACATACATACATACATATGTACATATGTATATTCCCTGCAATATGTTTATGTAAAGTTGTTTGTATAATATTTATGTGTTGTTGTTATGCGCCAACGTTTAACCAAATTAATTGAAGTCACCATTATTTTCCACATGAAATTTTGTGTCCTTTCTTGCGTCTGAAGGCACTGAAGGTATGCTTCACATACACGCACATATGTACATATCACCCTCAATATACCTATGTACCCAGTGAACAAAATTTAATTGGAATGCATAATGAGACCACGGCACACAGCATTATTGTTATACATGGCTGAGGAAGTTTGATAGAAGAAGTGTGTTTTTTTCTTGGATTTATTATTGAAAATTCAAATTTAATAGCGAGTGCTTATTATCATTCGAAAGAACATTCTTTAGCATTAATTTTTTGAAGATTATCTCTCTCAAATGTTGGCCTCAGCTACGCCTCAGATGGTCCATCAGTTTAGTCCAATTTTCGATGACTCATTCGAGCATTTCGACTGGTAACTCGCGAATGTCACGCAGGATGTTTAGCTCCAAGTCCTGAATCGAAGCGGGATTGTCCGCATAGCACTTAGACTTTATATATCTGTACAGAAAAAAGTCTAAGGGTGTGACATCACATGGTGTTGGTGGCAAATCGACCGACCCAAAACGTGAAATTATCTGCTCACCGAAGTGTTCTCTCAATAAATCCATTAATAGATGCGATGTGTGCGAAGTGGCACCGTCTTGCTGAAACCGAATCTCGCCGAGATCACGAGCTCACGAGCTGCAATTTCAGTCATCAAATAGTCGATTATCATGGTGCGATAATGGTCACCATTGATGGTTACGTTCTCACCGGCATCATTTTTGAAGAACTACGGAATGCTGATTCCACCGGTTCACAAGCCACGCCAAATCGTTTTTCTTTCTGGATGAAATGGTAGCACTTGAATCTCCTCAGGTAGCTCTCTGTCCCAAATGGGCCTCATCGCTGAACAAAATTTGTCTCGAAAACGTCGGATCTTCTTGGAACATTTCAAGAGCCTATAGCAATGTCGCTTGGGAAGGTCGAGCGGCTGCAGTTCTTGCACAAGCTGTACTTTGTGTGCTTTTACCACCTATTGCAGACAACGAGCTCGAGCTGCCTCGAGAGACCCGCGTGGCCCTGGCACAATTTAGGTCTGGATATTGTAGCAGGTTAAACTCCTACTTATCCAGAATCGACCCCAGCATACCCAACGAATACCCTGCATGTGGAGAGTCTCCGCACGACACTAACCACCTCTTCGCATGTCCACTTAAGCCGACATATCTAACCTCACTCTCCCTTTGGTACAATCCCGTCGAAACAGCACGTTTCCTGGACCTCCCTTAAGATGACCTCAGCGACTTAGACTGATAAAGCCTGTCCTAAGCGGGGTTAAGGAACCGCTACAACAACAACAACAACAACAAAAATAAGTGTTGAGTCGGTGTTAGGAGTTTTCAAAAGAAAAACTTTGAGAAGATTTATGGTTCTCTGCGCGTTGGAAACAGCGAATACCTGCAGACGATAGATCGATGAGCTGTATGAGTTATATGATGACATTGACATATTTCAGCGAGTGAAGAGACAGCGGTTATGGTCTCACCACCTCACTGAAGCGTGTTTCAGTTCGCAACTCCGGCTGGGGAGTTTTTAAAGACGTGTGTTTCTTGCAAGCACTCACAGTGTTTTTCGGAGAGAGAGATTTCTTCGATGCTAGATTCTTTGAGACCACAGAACAATTAGATTTCTCGCTGTTATTGGGTGTATGCATTAATTCGTGCGGTTTTTTTTTCGAAAATTAAGACTTTAATGTGAAAAAATTTAATATTCAAATTATTGCCCATCGGAAGCTACGATGTTTGCCCATCTTTCTGGCAATTTGCGGATCCCATCCTAAAAGAACTTCTTGGAGGTCAAGAAAGAATCGAGCCAATCTCTGATACCCTGTTCTGAAGTGAAGCGTACTCAGGTGAGGGCATTCTGCATTGATCTGAACAAGTGGCAATCGGAAGGTGCTATGTCTGGGCTATAAGGCGGGTGAGGTAGAACTTCCCACCCACAGTTTTCCAAATAGTTTTTAACTGGCCTTGCAACATGTGGCCGAGCGTTGTCATGATGAAAACTTATTGATTCGTGTCTGGTCGCATATTCTGGTCGTGTTTCCGCGATGGTCTTTTACAAACGAATCAATTGTTTTCGGTAGAGGTCCCCATTGATCGTCTGACCCGATTTCAATAGCTCATAATAGAGCACATCCTTGTGGTCCTACCAAATACATAGCATAACCTTGGCAGCATGGATATTCGGCTTTGCCGTGGATGTCGATGGTTGGCCGGGCTTCACATACGATCTCTTGCGCTTTGGGTTATAATAATGAATCCATTTTTCATCGCCAGTGACAATCCGTTGAAAAAATGACTTCTTTTGGTGGCGTTGAAGCAACATTTCCGACATACAGAATCCACGCCTCTTGGCATTAATTCATAAGGCACCCAATTTCGAAAATTTTGGATGAATCCTAATACGTTTAATCGTCTGGGAACGGTTGCCTGAGCAACTCCTAATACTTTTGCATGTTCTTCTTGCGTCTGGCATGCATCTGCGTCGAGCAATGTCTCCAATTCTTCGTCTTGAATTTTTTTTTGGCTGTCCGCGTCGTTCTCCGGCGTCTAAGTCGAAATTGCCACTTTTGAACCGTGCAAACCACTTTTGGCACGTTCGTTCGGCTAAAGCATGGTCACGGTCACCATAAACGTCCAGTAAAATACGATGGCTTTCGGTAGCACTTTTCTTCACGTTAAAATAATGAAGAAGAACTCCCCGCAAAAACACTTTATCTCGTACAAATTTCGACATTTTCAAATGAATGAAACAAATTGTTGTTCACGCTAAAACAAATGACATCTACTGAAAACGACGCGAAATGACAGTACCTAGTAGAGCCCTGGGTCGCTATATCAAAGCAGCGAGATTTTCTTTGGTCCAGTTAAAGGTGGTTTTCTGATACTCTGCCAGGATGTTGGCTGGAGTGACATTGAGTTTTTCAAAAACCTCAAGAGCGTTCTATATACACTGACAAAGGGGTTTGTTCTTGCTCTTGCCGGTCCAGAGGTTGTGGCGAGGCTTCATCCCTTGCCAACTTTATTTGTGGTATTTTGCACTGGTTGGGTCTGTTAAGATGGGTCCTCCCGTGTGCCGGCTGGTGGTTTCGTCTTTCACTCAAAGAAAAACCAGCTCTCAAAGCCTTTAGAAGTTGTAATTTCATATGAGGACAATTAGCTTTAGCTCAGTAATTTCTGAAAATATATTTTTTTCTTTTTGAGTTTCTTTGGAAAAGTTCAAATGACCAACCAAGATCAATGACCCATGACATTGACCACAAGTAATACTCATCATGACTCTACAGAATATTAGTAGCAATATAAGTAATGTTTATAAATATGTTTACTTACAGTACAGTTACTAATTGATTGGAATATCTTCATTCCCACGTAGGTAAACTTCACAAAAATCATGAAAAATATCAGAAATCCATACGCAACCACCCGCCACTGACCTTAGACCGGAAAATTATTTATTTGCTACTGCATTTAGCGGTGACTAAACACTTTCTTAACGCTTTAACTAACAACAACAACAACAACAATGAAAGCAAATAATAAATAGTAGGAAATGGTGAAGAAGAAAACTAACAATCAAAATAAGTGCTCAAGTTGCGACACTTTTAACACTTGAAGCACTTCGTTGCATTCATAATTGTAGATATCCGCCGATAAATGGTGGGAGAGAGAGAGAGAGAGAAAGAGAGTGAGGAGAGGAAAATAAAAGTTTAATGTTTATTTTAACATTTTTTTTCTTTTGGTTTTAAAATTGAAAAGGTAAAAAAAAATGCATTTGGTTTCTTTGTCCCAGCGCAGTTAAAATGAAATAATAAAGCAAACGGAAAAATAAACTACAATAACAAATAAACAGTTTGAATGAGTAGCAGCGACCACAATGCAACAGATTCACTATGTGCCTTTAGCGGGTGCTGCTGCCCTTGAGTTGATGCTCACCTACACATACCTACACATAAATAATTCATTTGCCAACAAGTACGTACTTAAGGTTTATTGCTTTGTGGCAGCCACAAATCAATTTTTATGTATTGAACTTGCAACCTCTTCAGGTTCATTGCCCATAAATCAGTCGCCTATTTAGCGTCGGTGGCGAAGGTGTTATGGTGCGGTGTGGTGTGCACCTAATTATCCGCTGCTGGCGTCACAGTCTCGTACGTGCGTTTGTGCCGATCGCGTTGCATGCTACACACTATACACGTACAATGTGCGTGTATAACTCAATAAAGCGCTGCTGGTGAGCTGTGAATTAAAAGAAATTGGAGTGAATCGTGTTTCGGCATAAATTTAACACTAATTTCTTTGTGTGCAGGTAATTTACATTGAGTTGCTCTAGTCTAAAAATAAAAAAGCTAAAAAAAAAAATGTCGGAACAGTTTCCTCTGACTTTGACAAACATTTAAAAAAATAAGTAAGAATGCAACTAAATTAAATATATAAAAAACTAAATGCAAGGAAATAAATTGATATTAAAAAAAATATATTATTGTACCATAAAATAATATAATGAAAAATAAAATAACAAAAAAATATCTATTAAAAAAAATAAATTAATATAAGGGAAATTAATATTAAAAAAAAAAAGTTAAATAAACAAATCAAATAAAATAAAATAAAATAAAATAAAAAATATATATCTAAAATCTACATATTCAAGTCAATTTTTGAACACGATTTTTATTACATACACATTCTCGGATATTCGGTAGAGTGTAGAGAGATTACCCTTTATCTTCTTCTTTTCATCACTATTTGCTAAGTATTCTTTCTCCTTCCGGATCCCCAACTCACCCAGGGAGGCCAAACTGGCAGACAAAAGTCTCGTGTTGGTGGAGGTTAGTTAGGTTAGACCATATCACGTTCAGAGTATTACTAGCAACACTACGCACGACCAAATCTACACTTCCTACAGGTGTTCAGTTTTAAGAACACTGCTGTCCCTTTAGCGTATGGAAGTATATGCGTTGACTCTTTGTCCGATACCTATTGAAGATTCATCAGCTCAGTTTCTTTATGCGCATCTTACATAATCTATTGTCACTTCCTTCCATCCATCCAAGTGGATGCCAGTACTCGGTGACGAAGTCTCTCTCCAACCACTATTGCATCACCAAATTAGTGCTCCTTTATACGTATATGGCCGCTATATTCGATTTTATAAGGACCCACCTTCTTAAGTCCTTGTCCCGTTCATAGCACTTCTTAAACAGTGATGACGACAGAGTTTAGTCAAACGATTAGATCAACCAGCTGGTCAGCGGAATTTTCGCTATTATGGTATTGGACATTTATGGGTGTATGCCCTCAAATCTTAAAACGGTAGGAATGGTCGTCATAAACGGCGGTTATCCCAGCTGATGCTTTTCTGCTTCCCGAGGATATGCAAAGAATTGCTTCTGGGGAATGATGGTCAAAAATTATCCTTACTTGTTATCCTCCACCTTCACCATTTTTGTTTATTCGATGTTCTTTAAATTGAACATACCTCACAGGGTTACCTGAGAAGCATTATGAAAAATTATTTTGACTATATTAAAATAAATTATCTCAATTAGCTAATTGAGACCATATGTGAACAGTTTTTTATATAATGTTAGTCAATCGTTCTTCTTAAGAGTTGACCTTGATCTATGTGAAGTGGGGCAGTTATATTTGTTACTAATTTGTAATTACATAAACAAAAATTATCTCAATTAGCTAATTGGGGGCGTGTGTGAACGGGTTTTTATATGAAATTATCCAAGTCTTGTTTTCGATCGACTCGTAATCTTGTTCTAAGTGAAGTGGGACAGATATTATTTGTTGCTATTTTTTAATTACATAAACATAAATAATCTCAATTAACTCATTGAGGACATGTGTGAACGGGTTTTTATATGAAATTATCCAAGTCTTGCTCTCGATCGACTCGTAACCTTGATCTAAGTGAAGCGGGATAGATGTTATTTTTTGCTATTTTATAATTACATAAACATATATAATATCAATTAACTAATTGAGGGTATGTGTGAATGGGTTTTCATATGAAGTTATCCAAGTCTTGTTTTCGATCGACTCGTAATCTTGTTCTAAGTGAAGTGGGACAGATATTATTTGTTGCTATTTTTTAATTACATAAACATAAATAATCTCAATTAACTAATTGAGGGTATGTGTGAACGGGTTTTTATATGAAGTTATCCGAGTTTTCGAGTTATGGTTTTTATATATAAACTTACTATTCTTTAAATTTGTATACTTAAATATTACTCATCCTCTTCCAACTGTCTCAAAGTGCTTACGCAGATGTGTACTTTAAAGCGACTCACAGTTGCTATGGCTTTAGCTTGTCTTTGGCTCAACTCGACTTGAGCATGAAAAGAGATTTTCCCTCAGAAAATCATGTACTCAATTTTATGACATTTTCATTTATACCATTTTTGGCGCAACATGAGCAAGCTTTAAATATATAAATACATATATATATATATGTATATATATGAGGCTACTAAAAAATATGAAAACATTTCAACTTGCCGTATCTTCTAAGCCCGTCGGGAGGGAAAAAAGCTGCAGAAGAACTTGTTTGCCGCAGCAAAAGCATTGAAAGGATGGATAAAAATCTGTAAGAAGGAAAGCCAAGTACGTCCAACTATCTATATACACGTATGTATGTACATATGAAAAAATGAGTATTTTGCTTTATTATTTATGAATACATACCGACATACATACATGCTCATACATGCAGGTTGCATTAATATACAAGTGGCTCTGTTGCTTAGATCCAGCGTCACTTTGATTTCTCTTTTAGATTTGCCAGAAGTTGCATTGGTGTAAGAATAAATGGATTTTAAAGTTCTTGGCAAAGAGTTGAAAGCAACGCCACACACACACGGTGGACACACAGTGGAGACAGTGGCAGAGACAGAGGTAGATTCAATGCTTGTGCACTTGACCTATTCAATTTGCAAAACTTTTTGACTTCTGCACCAGCAGAGGTCGTTCCTTCTGTGAGCACTTACTTTCAAGCCTGCATATACATACCTATGTACGAATATGTGTATATGTTTGCACTTTCATATAGAAAAATTACAATTTGTGTTGATATCAAAATTGAATCAGTGCCACCAATACAACTGTACTGATATCCATTTAGATATATGTATGTACATAGGTACGACTATTCTCTGTAGTCCAAAAATATCACTGCTGCAAACTGAAGTGAAGTAAATAATTGATTGTGTAGTACCGAGGATACGATAGAAGATTGTCAAAGTGCTGGTACTTGCTTAACTAAATTTATTATTCCAAGCCGTAGATTATTTTTCGTAGTTACTGAAGTGGTTGGGAATTTTATTTAGTTTTTGGATTTTGTGTAAAAATAAAATTCTTCTGCAAGTTATTGTTCGTTGAAAATTAAAAAAAAACAAAAAAAAAACTGGTGAGTATTTAATGGGTAAAGCCACTCTAGGATTTTTGAAAACGCAATTTTTTTTTGGTTTTTACTCACAGTGTACCTTTGTGTGCTAGAAATGAGATGCAATTGGTTTTAAAGTGAAGAAAAAAAAACAAGTACGAGGTGTGACAATAAAGTAATGAGACTAATCCGTTCATAAAAACCGTATATTTCAAAATTATTATACAACTCTGCCATTCCCTTCAAAATAGTCTCCTTGGGCAGCTATACCTACAACGATTCCAGGGCGTTTTCCATGTTTCTTAACATTTCTGGAACGCTTCGACTGGGATGTCCTCAATCGACTCAAAATAAGTTCCTTTGACCACCTATTTAGTTCTAGGGAACAAAAAAAAGTTACAGGATGACATATCGGGCGAATCGGGCGGTTGCTGCAACACGGCGATTCCTTTAGAGGCCAACTACTGTGACACGCTGAGGGCGGTGTGACACGGCGCGTTGTCGTGATGAAGGATCCAATTACGAGCGATGTATGGGCGCACCCTATTGACTCGAGTTCGCAATCTTTCGAGTACTTGGCTATAGTAGACTTGATTTATAGTTTGCCCCGGTGAAAGAAATTGTTTGTGGACGATACCACGGCTATCAAAAACGGCAATCAATAATCAACGTTTTCACCTTCGACTTGCCCATACGAGCGAATTTACTTAAACTTAAACTCTTTATGCCATCGAAACACCTGGGCACGACTAAGAGCGCTATCACCATGCACTTTTACAATGTTAGCGTTCATTTCCGAAGCTGTTTCGCCCAAAAAATCGGCGCAAAATTTTATCGCGACGCGTTGTTTTTGATTTCGTTTTTCCATTTTCGTGACGAGCACCACGAACACACGTTTAATCAACACGACACAGCAGGCGAACTAAACAAGCTAGAGCGATGGCAAATATATCAATGCAGAGGAGAGCAAAGGATGCCGAGAGAAGGGGAAGGGAATTTCAAGGTCGCAGGCTTACCACAATCGCGGCAATATAATCAGTTTCATTACTTAATTGTCACACCTCGTAGCTGAACTTTTTATTTTGCTGTAGCCCCTCAGAGCGTGCGCTGAGTACTCGTACAACGAAAACTCTAAACGCGTTTTTCTCAAAATCACCATTTTTCAAACTGGGAGGACAGATATTCGGACCCTATTGCATCGATTTATCTGAAAGTTTGATGGGAAATATTTTTTTTGGAAGTATGTGGCCATTTTTCGATTAAATGTAAACTTTTTTTTTTAATAATTTAGTGGGTATTTTTTTTTGACTAAAAATCCAAAAAAAAAAATTTGTATTTTTGACTAAAATCAATATTTTTCAAAAGAAGTGTACTGTTTTCACAAAAATTAGTAAATCCGTACTTCCAAAGACCATAGTTTCTAGATTATAAAACTCGTTGCTTTTCTGTTCTTGATCGCATCCTTTAGAAGAAATCGGTAGACAAAGTATAAATCTGTTTTTAAACATTCCTTAATGGATGGGTTAAACTCGACAAGCCTGCAGGAAGATCCAGACGCAATGGGGATTAGAGAAGGATGTGTGTAGGGGAACTACACAATATGGAGGAAAGCTACGGACAAAATTACATATCTGGATAGGTTGGAAAGGGTATTCAGACTTTCAATGAGCATTCCTCCATCATCTTGGTAGCTAAAAACAGAGCATTTCTGTCTGCTGCGAGGTTTTCCGGCAGCTGAAAATCGAACCTACGGTCATAGTAGTAAGTGAACACTGAGCGTACGAATAGACTACATAATCCGGAGACTGAATTTCAGGAAAATGTTTTCAGCTACAATAGAGGCTGCAGAGCTACAGCAATATGCTGGCTTTCAAAGGAAGAGAATACACATCTACGAGGGGATTAACAAAAGCTCGGTCAGTTGGTGACTTTCAATTTATTTTTGTTAAATCTTTTAGTCTTTCTATCAAATTTTAGAACGATCGGCTAAAATGAAGAGGAGAAAACACAAGATAGCTGAGGATAGGTCAGACGAAATTCCGCCATCAACGCAAACAGAAACGCGCCATGTGTTTCTCTTCGGATTTTGGCGTAATTTACAGGCAATACAAATACTCAGTGAATGCCAAATTGCATATGGAACGATTGCTTCGTCTTAAAATACCATTTCTAAGTGGTTCTAAAGATTCCAGACCCGACATTCCGGTCCGCAGAGGACGAGCTCCGAGAAGGTCTACCAAAGTCTTCCACTGTTGACGTCACTGTAGCTCTGGTGAAATCCAAAATTGACGAAAACCCACGACTGACTTAAGAAATGATTTCTAATGAATTGGTCTCGAATGTTATGGGTGCATCGCGAGTATTGAGTAATCATCTGGGATATTCGGAGAAATCTGCTCGATGGGTACCACGAATTTTAAATGAGGCCCAAAAAGAGGCTCGAAAGAATTTTGCTCAATTTTTCCAAACCAAATTCGAAAGTGGTCGGTGTAGCAACTTCAGTAAAGTCGTTACTGGTAAGGAATCTTGGTTGTATAAGTACGATCCAGAAACCAAGCAGCAGTCCATGGTATGGAGCCCAACAGGGGCAAACCCATGTGTAAAATCTTAGCAACAAAAATCAGGAGCAAAAGTAATGATGTTAATTTACTTCCCCTGATCTAAAATCGAAACTGCTTTTCCACTGGAAAAGGGCAAGACGGTATCGCACACCGAAGAGTGATTACCAAAGTTTTCAAGAACTTGTTGGAAAACTGGAAGAAAGAGGATTTGCGGCGCTACTTTTTACATCGTTGTATTGATGTAGCCCACACTGTTCAAATAACCAGTAATTTTAAGAAAATACATATATCATATTCTCAAAATAAGTCCGGGGGTAGTCATCAAAAAGGGAGTCCGAGGCTTTAGTTTTTCTTTTCGTTATAGTACCATAAATTCATCATGTGATCGGTCCCATAATCTACGCGCAACCTGACGGGAGTTCGTCTTCTCACTTACCTCGCCTAGAAATGGATGTTTGTTGGACGACCGGAAGTATAGTTTCTGGTCACTTCCAATTGAATGACAGTCAAAAGATTTCCCCACTTGCGTGAACTTCTACACATGGTCCCATCCTCAAATAATAAAGCAGCTGCAGCCGAGGGCTTACTGGTTGGGCCATTTAAAAGTAAAGTGCATGTATCGAGCGTATTGGTTGAAAGACTATAGCCTTCCATAAACATTTTTATTGGACTTTATGTGGGTGGTTTTTGACCAGATATTCACCATCTGCCAAATTTTGGAAAACGACTCGTGAAAAGAGGATCGACACCCATCACCACTTCGTCGATTTTGAAGCTGCTTTCGAAAGCACCAATAGGAGCTGCCTCTACGCCGTTACGTCTGAATTTGGTATTCTCGCAAAGCTTATAAGGCTATGTAATCTAAAAACGGACATTCTTTACTTCGAGGTCGTAGATAATTTCGTGACATCAATGTCAGCCTGAAGATCCCACGCATTATCACTCTTGCCAACAGGTATTACTTTGACTAGTAGGCAATGGAATAGTAAAATCCCACTCGGCGAACGAAGACCGAACTCTACAAGTCTCTCATCATTCCCGTCCTACTACGAATATATGGCGCAGAATCGTGGGCGATATCAATATCTGATGAGTCGGCCCTAGGAGTCTTCGAGAGAAAAATTTTGTGAAAGATTTATGGTCCTTCGTTGAGCTGTCTGAGTTTTACGGCGACATTGATATGGTTCAGCGTATCAAGAAACAGCGGACTGGTGAAAGCATTCCAGCTTGGAAAGTTTGCGATGCAGTAACCGCCCGTAGTTGCAGAGGAAAAGAAAGGCCTCCACTCCGTTGGAAGGATCAGTTGGAGAGCGATCTGGCTTCACTTGGTATTTCCAACTGGCACAAAACGGCGAAAAGAAGGAATGACTTGCGCGCTATTGTTGATTCGGCTATAAGCGCGTATGAAGAAGAAGAAGAAGATGTATTTCATATATTTCAAAGTTTATCTCTCTCAAGCCGACTTTATTATGACAAATCAACCACCTCCCTCCGCCCGCCGTGTTGTCTTTGATTTTGTAATTTTTATTTTGGATTGTCCGTTTGCATTTTGGTTTTGTACACTTTCTGTCCGAAAATTGTCTGGCCTTTACTGAGGCGTATCGTCATTTGAGAGAAAAGATTGTCATATATATGGTATATACATACATACATACATATGTTCATATGTATTGCAGACATTGCGATGTTGCCAAAATAAACAAGCAGCAGTACGTGCAACAAATTCGACAAGATTCTTTGCCGGCTGCCAAAGCAACAGTAGAGTTGGAAGAAAATAATCATATATATATATATATATATATACATATGTATAGATATAAATACTTTAATACATATGAGTATGTTGCAACATGCGAAAATTGAACTATTAATATATATATGTATGTATGGTATGTTTATCTTTAAAGATTTGTGTATAGCTATGTACGTGTATGTATGTGCGTGTGTTTTGTGAATTTTGCTGAATATGCAGCTCTCATAGTCACGTTAAAGAGTCACGTAGCGCTTGCCTGGGAGTGATGATGTAACCGCGACACGGCGCAACCAACTAAACGGGGCGTGCAGACAAACGGTTGCACTGTCACACACATACTTCCATGTACATATGTATGTATGAGTGTTTGTATGAGAAGGCGCAATGCATTGAAGCGTCGACAGCGGATAAACAAACGAAATGAAGGAGAAAGGCGCCGACGTCTACTCTAGGTTAAGAGGAAGTGAAGCACATATACATGGTACATACATATATTGTAGCAAAGCCTCTTGCAACATTAGGGTGGTGGAAACTTAAAGAGTGTCCGATTTACTTGGCTGATTGGATATTTCGATAGTAAAAAAAGAAACAAAAAAAAAAAAAGAATTGAGAGAAATCAAAAGAAAAGAATTTTCTAAATCGTGCACTGCATTGTAGACGCTAGTCAAAATGTTGTTGTTGGTGGTGGTGGTGCTGTTGTTGCTCTTGTCATAAACGTTTAGCGTTTAGCTAAGTGTTTTTATTTTTGTTGCAATAAAACTTCAGAGGAGGAGGGAATCAGATAAATATTTAAATACATACTTTATATAGTTCTCAGTATATATATATGTATTTACATACATATGTGTGTATGTATTAACACTCGAATTGTGCTAATATTGCGATAAATGTTGACTGATAACTCAATGTGCGCGCGTGGCACGACTTTGGTATAGAGGATATACATACATACATACATACAGACATCCTTATATAAGTGCATATCGTCAACCAGCTATATATGTATACACACATTACATACATATGCGTTTGTTTATTTCTCGAAAGCATAATTTTAGCTTAATAAGCCGATTGGCTAATGGATAAGTTGACACTTCAAAGGACATCATTCTAATTAAACGCTCCAAATCCTTGGTTGAGAATATACGGATAGTTAATGCAAGCGCTTATGTCCTTCATTATATACATACAAAAATATGTAGTATATACGAGGGCATACACAAAAGTTCGGTAAGTTGACAGGAAGAAAAAAATTCTTTTTGTATTTATTCCTAATCTTTGTCCTTTTTTAACTTCTCTACATAATCGCCAATGATTTCAATGCATTTCTTAAGCCTATAGGCCCATTGTTGAAAACAGTCTTCAAAACTTGCTTTTTAAGCTTATCGAGTTCAGCATTAACCGCATTAATTATCTCCTGGTTCCTTATAAAGACCTTTCCTTTTAGTATTTTTTTTTTAATTTTTGGAAATAACCAGAAATCATAAGGTGGAAAATGGACGTCGATCCCAGGGATCGCCATAAAATGACTCGTTATTTCAGCAGTGTGGGTTGGCGCGTTGTCATGATGTAAAAAGTGGCGCCGCAAATCCTCTTTCTCCCTGTTTTCTAACAAATTTTTCAAAACTTTTGGTAATCACTCTTCGGTGTACCATTTTGCAGTTACCATCTGACCCTTTTCCAGTGGAATAGAAGCTACCATTTTAGGGTGGGTGAAGTAAACTGACATCATTACTTTTGCTGCTGATTTTTCTTGCTTCGATTTTACGGGTGGGTTTGTTCTTGTTGGGCTCCATACCATACACTGCTGTTTGGTTTCTGGATCGTACTTATACAACCAAGATTCGTTACCAGTAACGACTTTACTAACGTTACTAGGCTGACCATTCTCGAATTTCTTCAGGAAAAATTGAGCAAATTACACTCGAGCCTCTCTTTGGGCCTCATTTCAAATTCGCGATACAGCCATGACATTCAAGCCCAATTCATTAGCAATCATTTCTTGTGTCAATCGTGAGTCTTCGTCAATTTTGGACTTTACCAGAGCTACAGTGACGTCATCAGAGGAAGATTTGGGTCGACTATCTCGAGGCTCATCCTCTACGGAAAAATGTCCGATCTGAAATCTTCGAAACCACTTAGAAATAGGCTTTAAAAACGATGCAATCGTTCCATATGCAATTTGGCATTCACTGAATATTTTTATTGGCTGTAAATTACGCCGAAACCCGAAGAGAATCACATGGTGAATTTCTGTTTGCGTTGGTGATGGAATTTCGTCTGACCTATCTTCAGCTATCTTGCGTTTTCTTGAATCCATTTTAGCCGAGCGTTATAAAATTTGCAAGGAAGACTAATAAAGTAATTACAAAGGATTCGGTATTTTTAGATTTAACAAAAACAAATTGACGATCAACAACTGACCGAACTTTTTTTTAATACTTCCGTATACAGGGTTTTCCAATAAGAGGTGTTATTTTGATATTCAAAGTAACTTTTTCCTTAAAAGATCGATGGTTTCGTTACTTGTGTGGCTTGCAGTGCCGTCTTCATGAAAGTAAACGTTGTCCAGATCAATACCATACAATTCCGACCGTAAAAAATCATTAAACATCTCTCGATAGTGCAACAAAGAGGCTTTGCAATAATAAATCTTGTGTTTCCCAAACCCCAGATGCGACAGTTTTCCTTAGTGACGTAGCCATCGAGATGGAAACGGGCTTCAAAAGTCGAAATTATTTTTCGATGAAATTTTTCTAGTGTAATTTAATAATTTCAAGGCGATCAGATGTCCCGCGAATACAACAACAAGAATACTAAGTTCTTCTTTGCTTAGTGCTAACAGAAATTGAGTCTGGCTGCTGCCGCACGGTAGCTTAGCTGTTTGCCCAACGTTGAAATTGCTCCATAACCTTCAGTTTTCTTCTCGGATCTAGCTCATTTTCCAATTCATTACTTCTATATTCGTGTCACCTAGGGACCCAATCGATATTTATTTAATTACTTAATTTTCTTTCGGCTGTCTACAAGAAATCTGATTAATTTCCTTCTTAAAGCGACTGCCCATTTGTCGCTCGATATCTGCTTGGAAGACGACAGAGTTGTAGTCATTTTGTTTGAAGCTTCCATGGTTGTTGCTTTGTACCTGTCTCGTACTTGAACCTATTCATATAGATAATAAATATCTTCAATACTACTGATACTCTTGAGTTCCGACCACTTTTCCTTGGTCGCATTATATGTTTCGAGTTCGAGTTCTCTTATAACTTTCTGCATGCCGCTATGTTCTTCATAGTCGAAGGATTAGACACAACTGTCTAGCATATTTAGGCGTCTAGCTGTTAGTGCTAGCAATTTTTACGTTAATATGTGCCCCACAACACTTGAGCAAAGATACTGTACCCTCTTTTGGCGCAATAGTCGTTCGGCGTTATTCCAACTACGGAGCGCTTTGTTGGCTCAGCTCAGCTAAGTTTTTATCAAGATTTATCCCGATATACTTGACCGTATTATTATAGTATTATAGTGATTTATTGATGGTTTCAATTCTCTTCCTATGACTGAGGTACCTAACTTGTTTTTTGTGATAAAGGAAGCACTCGACTGGTGACAGTGTAGTGAAAGAAAGAGGTTTGTGAAGGAGTGCTGTAAGTACCCGGCCATCGAGCAGTGTGAATAGTTACTAGAACTCATAAAGTTCACGTAACGAGCATCCAAACCGGTTGGATGCTTGTTGTACGTATTATTCAAATGTTCGGACTAAAAATGATTGAACAAGACTTGTTTTCCCACCGATAATGTAATTTGGTTTGGGTTGGTTAGGATCCACTTGCCATTCCTTAAGCAGTTGCTTAAAGAAAAGGGCTGGGGTTACTTTATTTTCATACCTCTCCTGTACTCTGGACCTAGACAGATCAGTACAAACTACATTTCGGTTTCTTAATGACAAATTCTACGTCCAATGGGTATATTCGAGGGGAGCACATCAAGTAGATTTATTGGCACCTGCGAAAGTGTATGAATAGCAAATGCTCATCTGAGCAAAGAGAGCTTATGAATTACGAACTGGAGTCATCAAGCACTTTGAGCCTTCAGTAAGCAAGATTCGACAGGAAAACATTGATATCATCAGTTTATGAAAATACATCGGGCATAGGGAAGGCAAAATATTAGGTCATGTAAAAAGTTCGGTCGGTTTTTATCTAAGAGATGGCGTTATTGTCCATAGTACTAGTGTTACGTGTCGCATCATGTCATACTATACGGTGCTGAAAACATGTTTATTCATGCTAAAAGTTTGTCTTTGGCAGTTTTCCGATTGATTGACTCAGTACGTTGTGAGCGTTCGTCAAAGATGGACCCCAGCAAAGAGAAAATTCGATCAAGGTGAAAAAGCAGCCAAAGCAGCCGAAGCGGCTGAAAAAATTAATTTAGTTTATGAGCCTGTGTGTAGCACAAAAGTGGTTTGCTAGGTTCCGTTCCGGTAATTTCGATGTCAAAGACGCACCACGCCACCGGAGGCCTGTCGTCGAAAATTGCGATAAAACCATGGAAATAGTGGAAGCAGACCGTCACGTGAGCACTTATTTAACTGCTGATGAACTAAAGATAAGCCAGAAGACCGTTTGGAACCATTTGCATAACCTTGGATTCAAAAAGAATCTCGATGTTTGGGTGCCACACGAACTAACGCAAAAAAACATGATGGACCGAATTTCCAACTGCAAATCACTGCTGAATCGCAACAAAAGCGAACCATTTCTGAAGCGTTTGGTGACTGGCGATGAAAAGTGGATCACTTACGACAACGTTAAGCGAAATCAGTTGTGGTCGGAACGCGGTGAGCCGGCGGAAACGGTGGCCAAGGCAGGATTGACGCCCAGGAAGGTTTTGCTGTGTGTTTGGTGGGATTCGCAAGGAATTATCTACTACGAGCTGCTCCCCTATAGCCAAACGCTCAATTCGGCACTCTACTGCCAACAACTGAACCGCTTGAAGGCAGCACTCATCCAGAAGAGGCCATCTTTGATCAACAGAGGCCGAATTGTGTTCCATCAGGACAACGCCAGGCCACACACGTCTTTGGTGATGCGCCAGAAACTCCAGGAGCTCGGATGGGAGGTCCTAATACACCCACTTTATAGTCCGGACCTGGCACCAAGTGATTACCATCTTTTCCTGTCCATGGCGAACGCGCTTAATGGTCGGCCGTTCGGAGGCGGCTTATTATAAACTGCAGTTCCCTCCATTTTGTGGGAAAACCAGCAAGACGCGAAGCCACAAATTGGAGGAGGAGCTCGGCCGAAAATCGCCTCAACGGTTACAAAGCGCCAATTATATATATATATTCTGTGCGTCATCTTCATCTTCACATCTCCCTACCCCACTTTAATGCAGTTCTTCATACCAACAGTCATCCAGTGATGCAGTTTAATCCTTTAGCGCAGATCACACAAGCCAATGTGTGGAACTTAAATAATTGCAACAACTCAACAAATTGTCAATACACTTGGAAATTCACTTCGCACACAAGGATTCAGGAATTTTCCTTATTTCCTTTTCAAGCAGAGCGATTAGTATTTATTTTTGTTGCTTTTTTTTGTCTTTTCGCCTTTTTGCTCACATTCCCCAATGTGCTGGTGCGCGGCTTTAGCTTTAGCTTGAGTTTTGTGGTTTGAAATATTGCAACATTGATGCGCGTCCGCGTCCGCGTCCGCGTTCGGGCTGTACAGCATTGACATTGCAAAATGCCACATGCCACATGCCACATGGAGAGTGTATCATATTTGCAATAAGAGCTCACTAAGAAGGCAAGAACGATACGATATGAAAAGTCTTGCTGCCTATTTCGTACTTGACATCAGTCAGCGCTGCGGCTAGGCGAGTTGGTGAGCCACAACTGTCGATTGCACGAAGGGCTCTGTGTGACGGCGTGACAGTTCGTCTGAATGACAGTGTGTTGCGTCCAAATGCCAATTCAATGTACAATGCCGTTTTTGGTGTGCGACATTAAAGTTGCCTTGGCGCTGATTTTATTGTTTCTTCCGCTTCTGCGCCATTCTCGGTACTCGGTTACTGTTGGCTCCGCTGCAGACTTCACTTGATGATTCATGACGCTCCTCCTCCAGTGACGTGACGTCGCTGTTGTTTGTGTTGCATTCTTCACTACTACCCATGTGGCATTGTTGCATTGACAATTTAGATGCAACATCAACTACACACCGAGCTCGGTCTCGAATGGCTGACTGGCTGGTTGACTGGTTGACGAGTTCTCTGGCGATATTTAATACCTTTGTGCTTAACAGTGGCGAGCTTTGGGATATTTAGTTCCCTATAGGTGTGTGTGTGGGTGTGTGTGTGTGTGTGTGTGTGTGTACTGCTTGCTGCTGTTGCACGGTAGTAAATCATTTTAAATCAATGTCAAATCGATATTATTCGGTTGCACTTGGTTTGTATTGTGAGAATTCGCAATCTTCTTCTTCTTCTTCTTCTTCACCTTCTGCTTCTTCTGCTCCTTCTACCTCTCTCTGCGTTGGAGTTCTTCAGTTATTGTCAGTCAGCACATCCTTACTATTTTGCTTGAATTGCGTGTCGAGTGTCGCATTCCGCTTTGTTAGCTCACAAGAGGACTGACTGAATGCTCTGGAGTCTTGTACTTGGAACTAAATGATTTTCATTGCTTCCTTTCAGAAAGACACACTCAGTTATTCAGCTGTCCTTTCCATGTGTATTTTATTATACATGTGTGTCAGAGTGTGTGTGTGTGTATTTGCACTTGAACTTGCTACCAATCGCATGCCATCGCCAACAACATAAATCGCTCACTTGTGCGAAAATAAGCGGAAAGTTGGATTAGAAAGTCAAGGCTACCAATGAAGCGGTAATTTCGATGGGGTGGAGATTGGAAAGGATTGAGAGACGTAATGGTATTGATGGTTGAGCAACTCTGAGAGTTTTACAAGGGATTTAAGGTGATTTAACTCAGCTTAAAGCATACCTTGGAGGGAAGATCTGAAAATATTGAATAGCAAGTGTGCTTGTCACAGTCTTGGAAATAAATATTAGTACTCGTTTCTATAAACGGCTGGAAGCAGACAGAGATTTTGAGAAGGTACTCTAAGGAATCCAAATATCCGATATCTAAAACTAGGGTTTTGTGAAGTTCCTCCACCAGAAGCTGATCCAAAGGGTAGGGATTGAAATCTAGGGGAATTTAGTGAAGAGAACCCGAACAACTTTGCTAGGATGGAAACCCTGTCTGTTCTTTTACGGGTAGTTAAGCAGGTCAAAATGTCTGGAAGGGAGAAGCAGCGAACTTCTTCATGGCAGGATCGAGGCTTGATGTAAGATTCGGTCAAGACTAGCAAGCGGCTTCTAGTTCAGGTCGCCATTTCGTTAGATCTACTGCTCCAGTGAAGCATTCCGGTTAAGAGATTAACGTTTACTCTGCCACATTGTCGACTATGTTGACCTTGGATGCATTTATGGTGCGGAAATGGACACCCTTCTTAAAAGTGGTCATTTACGGTGGATGGGTTTATAAAATTTAAGTCAGGAGCGAACTGGTATCATTTTACACCAGAGAAGCCAAATTTTTATCTTTGGGTTGGGAGTTCTGACTGGCTACCGGGCGTCCGTTTGCTGCACATTCGGTTAGGCTAAGTGCTCGAACTTTGGCTAGTGAATGTCGAAGTGAACATATCCACGATTGGATATAGCGTATTAAGGAAAATTTATTCCAGGATTCGTGCTGGAAGTAAATGCTTGTTTTCACTTTTTTAAATACCCGACTGCTTGGGAAGACGTACTACACAAAAGTTTCATAGTACAGGATGAGCCACTTGTAATTTAAACTAGCATAACCTGATTGTGGTGTCTTCAGACCAACAGTTCGGTAGGTCAGACTCTTAACCAAACCACAATGGTGTGGAGGAAAATTTCTTCGGTCCTAATGGAGCATCTTCGAGCTGACCCCGTACGTTTATACTGAGTTTCAAACCAATTTTCCACGCGGCCTATACTAATTTATAGCATTGTTCGCTAGATGGCGCCTGAGACAATTCAAAAATATATCGGGACGAAAGCTAAGAAAGATGGTTTCACACCGAGTCCAGTAAAGCGAAGTAAGAATACCGTTTTTTGTTACAGAGATCTAATTATTGAGGACTTAAGGTCTTTTCGCTTCGATTTTAACGTTGTTGGGCATAAGAACCTAGGACCTTTTGATACTTCCCACCGTCTAGCAGTCTCTACTATTAAAGGAAAATTTGGAACCCAATTTTTTCTCTTTCATTGTGCCTAATAAGCTCATTTAAACCTCAGCAATGCAAACAAAATACATTAAAAGAAGAAAATAAAAATAAAATAAAATAAAAGAAATTAATCAAACCCAACGAAAAACAACAAATGAAATTACGACGCGAAAGTTTTTACAAAATTTTCAACCAAATTGAATTTTCAACACCAGTAATGAAGACAAAAGACGGAAATGAAAAGCGAAAATGCACCGAAACAAACTCAACATGAGACACTTAACGCAGAAGCATGTGGCGGAAGTGGAGAAACAGCTAAAGTGACAATGAAGCATCGCAACCAAAGAAAATGCGGCGGTATAAAAGAGAAAAGAGCAAAAAATAAAATGTTGAATGCAGCACAACGGTAAATAAGAGGAAGCACATCCGTTGACAGGCCTTTGGGACAAAGCTTAGCAAGGCGTTTGGAAGTATTTGCAATGCGGCTGAGTGCACCAGAGGAGTTTGTATAAAAATCTGTAGAAAAAATTGCATTACGAAATGGAGGAAAAAGAGCAAAAGCCACGAGAAAGAAAACACCAAAAATTCATGGCCACAAACATGGCCACAAACATGTGTGATGAGGTCGTACAAAAATTTCGTTCGATGCTTAGATAAGGGAAGGAGAGTTACGTGGGTAAAAGAAATAAATTAATGGACGCGAAAAACTGAAAAAAAACCATTTACTGTAAAAAATTAATAGTGCTTTTGATGAACTAATCAATTTAGTTTTAATTATATTCTTAATTTTAATTTTAATTTTAATTTTAATTTTAATTTTAATTTTAATTTTAATTTTAAATATAATTTTAATTTTATTTTTAATTTTAATTTTAATTTTAATTTTAATTTTAATTTTAATTTTAATTTTAATTTTAATTTTAATTTTAATTTTAATTTTAATTTTAATTTTAATTTTAATTTTAATTTTAATTTTAATTTTAATTTTAATTTTAATTTTAATTTTAATTTTAATTTTAATTTTAATTTTAATTTTAATTTTAATTTTAATTTTAATTTTAATTTTAATTTTAATTTTAATTTTAATTTTAATTTTAATTTTAATTTTAATTTTAATTTTAATTTTAATTTTAATTTTAATTTTAATTTTAATTTTAATTTTAATTTTAATTTTAATTTTAATTTTAATTTTAATTTTAATTTTAATTTTAATTTTAATTTTAATTTTAATTTTAATTTTAATTTTAATTTTAATTTTAATTTTAATTTTAATTTTAATTTTAATTTTAATTTTAATTTTAATTTTAATTTTAATTTTAATTTTAATTTTAATTTTAATTTTAATTTTAATTTTAATTTTAATTTTAATTTTAATTTTAATTTTAATTTTAATTTTAATTTTAATTTTAATTTTAATTTTAATTTTAATTTTAATTTTAATTTTAATTTTAATTTTAATTTTAATTTTAATTTTAATTTTAATTTTAATTTTAATTTTAATTTTAATTTTAATTTTAATTTTAATTTTAATTTTAATTTTAATTTTAATTTTAATTTTAATTTTAATTTTAATTTTAATTTTAATTTTAAATATAATTTTAATTTTATTTTTAATTTTAATTTTAATTTTAATTTTAATTTTAATTTTAATTTTAATTTTAATTTTAATTTTAATTTTAATTTTAATTTTAATTTTAATTTTAATTTTAATTTTAATTTTAATTTTAATTTTAATTTTAATTTTAATTTTAATTTTAATTTTAATTTTAATTTTAATTTTAATTTTAATTTTAATTTTAATTTTAATTTTAATTTTAATTTTAATTTTAATTTTAATTTTAATTTTAATTTTAATTTTAATTTTAATTTTAATTTTAATTTTAATTTTAATTTTAATTTTAATTTTAATTTTAATTTTAATTTTAATTTTAATTTTAATTTTAATTTTAATTTTAATTTTAATTTTAATTTTAATTTTAATTTTAATTTTAATTTTAATTTTAATTTTAATTTTAATTTTAATTTTAATTTTAATTTTAATTTTAATTTTAATTTTAATTTTAATTTTAATTTTAATTTTAATTTTAATTTTAATTTTAATTTTAATTTTAATTTTAATTTTAATTTTAATTTTAATTTTAATTTTAATTTTAATTTTAATTTTAATTTTAATTTTAATTTTAATTTTAATTTTAATTTTAATTTTAATTTTAATTTTAATTTTAATTTTAATTTTAATTTTAATTTTAATTTTAATTTTAATTTTAATTTTAATTTTAATTTTAATTTTAATTTTAATTTTAATTTTAATTTTAATTTTAATTTTAATTTTAATTTTAATTTTAATTTTAATTTTAATTTTAATTTTAATTTTAATTTTAATTTTAATTTTAATTTTAATTTTAATTTTAATTTTAATTTTAATTTTAATTTTAATTTTAATTTTAATTTTAATTTTAATTTTAATTTTAATTTTAATTTTAATTTTAATTTTAATTTTAATTTTAATTTTAATTTTAATTTTAATTTTAATTTTAATTTTAATCTTAATTTTAATCTTAATTTTAATCTTAATTTTAATTTTAATTTTAATTTTAATTTTAATTTTAATTTTAATTTTAATTTTAATTTTAATTTTAATTTTAATTTTAATTTTAATTTTAATTTTAATTTTAATTTTAATTTTAATTTTAATTTTAATTTTAATTTTAATTTTAATATTAATAATAATTTTAATTTTAATTTTAATTTTAATTTTAATTTTAATTTTAATTTTAATTTTAATTTTAATTTTAATTTTAATTTTAATTTTAATTTTAATTTTAATTTTAATTTTAATTTTAATTTTAATTTTAATTTTAATTTTAATTTTAATTTTAATTTTAATTTTAATTTTAATTTTAATTTTAATTTTAATTTTAATTTTAATTTTAATTTTAATTTTAATTTTAATTTTAATTTTAATTTTAATTTTAATTTTAATTTTAATTTTAATTTTAATTTTAATTTTAATTTTAAATTTAATTTTAATTTTAATTTTAATTTTAATTTTAATTTTAATTTTAATTTTAATTTTAATTTTAATTTTAATTTTAATTTTAATTTTAATTTTAATTTTAATTTTAATTTTAATTTTAATTTTAATTTTAATTTTAATTTTAATTTTAATTTTAATTTTAATTTTAATTTTAATTTTAATTTTAATTTTAATTTTAATTTTAATTTTAATTTTAATTTTAATTTTAATTTTAATTTTAATTTTAATTTTAATTTTAATTTTAATTTTAATTTTAATTTTAATTTTAATTTTAATTTTAATTTCAATTTTAATTTTAATTTTAATTTTAATTTTAATTTTAATTTTAATTTTAATTTTAATTTTAATTTTAATTTTAATTTTAATTTTAATTTTAATTTTAATTTTAATTTTAATTTTAATTTTAATTTTATTTTTATTTTTAATGTGACTGTGAGTTTTAGTTATGGTGTAATAATATATTTATACATATGTATATGTATCTCATAGCAAACATTTTTTCTTCCATTTTAATACTTTTTTTTTTGGACTTCCCAAATATTATGACAAGTCTTAATGCCCACAAGTTTCCACCACCACAGATATGTGTGCGCTTCACTGTAATTTTTTGTAGCCGCAGCTGAGGCTATGAGAAATTTTGGCAATGTGTCAGATGACCAGCAGACGGTTGCGTTGCATTACAAAACTTGAAAAAAGTAGAATTGGTGTAAATTTTTTTTGTTTTTTCTTCTCTCTCTATAAGTAAGTAAGTACATATAGGTATGTATAAATGTTGCATGCAACGAGTTGTATTTTCACCGCCGCCTATCCACAATCACAATCATAAAGGGTAGCAAGAGGGACCAACAAGTGAGAACATTCAGATTTACCTATATATGTATATGGTTTTCGCACATAATAAATTAAAAAAAAAAATCATAAAACACGTGTTTCGGAAAGCATGTATTCGGTGTAGAAAGTTAGGACAAAAGAACTGATGAGAGAATAATGATCCTAAATTTTGCCATTTCTTCCATATGACAAAGTAGGTCTATAGGTTCTTTGTAGTGCCACTGTGGGGTTCCCATCATCTTCACCTTCTAAAATGTGCGTACCATGTGCTTTGGTAAAGCACACACAGAGCTAGCTCAGCGAAAAAGGCAACAAAGTGTTTCCCGAGGAACTTGTGTCAAACTTGGACAGAGACAATGATGGTTTTCAACAGACTCTTCCTCTCATTCTCCCCTACAGCTACGACAAAAATCATTAGATCAATAATACAATTTCTCTTCGTGAAGCCCCATTAATATCTGTCGTTATGCAAATGGAGAATTGCCCAAAAGGAAGGGAGTATGGTTGCCAAAGCTTCAGAGGAGGTTGATGGCAGAGCTTTTGGTATGAAGATAGCTGAAGATCGTTGAACTTTTTCTAGGACTGATTACTGCTGTGTAGTTCCAGTATAGAAATACAGGGTATGGCTAATGGAAGGAGCTCGTACTATCTGGTAAAAAGGACCGTTTCGGTTTTTGCTGGGTTCACATTCAGTCCAGAAAATTAACTCTAGGGCTTTTGCAAAATATAACCTAAAATTTGGGAGTGGTTTTCTGTCGCTCTCAGCGGAATGTCGTTAGTGTACGCCACCACACCAGAACCAGTTCTCGACTCAGTATGTTTACTGTGAGATGTCACGAAGGTGGGATGGAACTCTTACATCTTGTGAGTCTGTTAGTACAGGTACGTTGTCCAACTCAGCGAACTCATGTTGGGAGAGATTCCACAAGTTTAGCTGTTAGAGACGCAATTCTTGAAGAGTTTTTTTTTTTAAATTTCGGCAAGCGTGTTTTTAAAAGCCCCATCTACATCAAAGAAGACGTCAAGAGAGTAATTTTTCACCAATGTAGGCATGTTGTGTTTTCTTCTTGAGGCTTTGTGGGGTTAGCTTTTGGCGTATACAGCTGTCGAAGGGTCCTTACTGTGACCATGTATGAGTATATTTGCAGATGAAATTGTAAAACCCGCACAAAAAGGCTTCGCTAGAACGCCCATGAGCTGATATATCCAAACAATTGATAATCAGATCCCTCTCTCAATGACAAAAAAACCAAACCGTTAATCATTTCCGGCCCGCTATGATCCGAATGGATGGGTGGATGATGACAACATGAAATGAGTCTAGCGGCTACAAACGAACTGGAAGACGTCCACTCCGTCGAAAGTATCAGATTGAGACGCGTTTGGCTTGACTTCTTGTTTCCAATTGGCCTCAACCACTAATTGGTTACAAGTTTGGAAGAGTTCTCAATTGCTTCATCTACATAATTCGCCAATTTAGGACTAGAAGTACTTTAGGTTCGTTTAGGATTCACTGAGGCTCTTAAATCATTTAGGCGCTTATTGAAATTTAAAATATGTTTTCTTAGTTTTCTAAGAGTCTACCTTTTGACCAATAGGGACAGGTAAAAAATTGGGACAACCAATTTACACAGGCTTATCTTCAGGCCGATTCTTCACCAGCCAAATCATTCGTTATAGATAGGAACAGATAATAATTACTTGGTGAGAGGCCCAGACTATAAGGAGGATCTCCGAACCAAGCTCTCGGAGGTTGTGGCAAGTCACTATTGTAGTGTGTAGTCTGACGTTGTCCTGATGAAACATAATTCCCCTCCTGTAGGCCAAAGCGGGGTGCTACTACTACACTGGCTTCGTCCAGAAGCTTTTTGAGAACATAAGCAGTGTTGTGAGCGAACCCTGGCGTTTTGTTGTTTTTTAGGATTTTGGATCATATGTAGCCGAATTGACGAGTTCCGACTAGGCATCTAAGGATAAGTCTGTATAGATGTGGAAAGAGAAGATGTTTCTTAGGTGGTCAGCAAAAAGTTTAGATTTCTTTAAAGAAGTATACACGTTACGTATACTAGATCCATTGTGATACCACTGTGAGGCTCCTGCATTCACCATCTCAAATGATCGAACCATTTCGTATACCTTATAAAGACAACGAGATCTCCAATATTCGCGGAGGTTATCTCAACGAGACAGTCGAAGAAATGTTTTCTTGTGTCTTGCAGATGTCAAGGCTGGACAGTGGCAGAGATAGTGCTCGATGGTCTCCTCCTCTTCTTCGTTAATGGAGAACCGGCCTAGAAGGATATGACTTTTTGATTTTCTTCGCATCCAACTTCGGCCAGAGCTGTTTTGTCGCGTTGCACGTGAACTCGTTCAACCATATTGAGACAGCTTCCCTGGTGAAGACCGGTTTAAGCATGTATTCTGTCGTGGATAGATGTAAACGAGTATGGTGTGCATGTTTAATCGTGGGTAGAAGGGTGCCTTCCCTTGCTAGTTCGTCTGCCATGTAATTGCCTGGGATGTCCCTGTGTCCAGGTACCCAGACAATGGCAGTGCTATTTTTAGTAGAGAGTTTGTTGAGAAAGTTCAACATTTTAGGGCAGCTTTTGACTTGGTATCATTACATTGAATAGATCTGATTACAGCTTGACTGTGGGAGTATATTCGTAACTTCCGCGGCCTCCATGATTGCAAAGAGTTCCGCCTGGAAAAGGCTGAAGAAGTCATGTTCAAAGGGAGCATGGGAGAATAGATTCCGCAGCCTACTTTTCCATCCCGCTTCGTGCCATCTGTGAAGATGGTCGGGGGCGTTGATGGTTTCCCACTCGCATCTCTTTGGGATTCTCGTGGAGAAAAGATTTTCGAAGCACATACAGGAGTTGGTTTGGTGCAGCTCCTTCGGCACTTCTGCAAGAGATAATATTTTTTGTGTTCTAAACAATAATTTTTTATTAAATAAAAATTTTTGATTTTTAATTTACTTAAATCAAGAGCAAAATATATTTAAAACGAATTTAAAAAAATATTTTTCATAATTTTCATTAATTTCCTTCCGATTGATTTCGCTTCCTTGGAGAAATTCAAGCAAATCACACAAAAAGGAAATGACAAAATGCTTACAACTAAATACCGTAAAGTATTGACGACAATTTTTGAACAATGCAGAGACAAACTGACAACAATAATAACGGCACCCGAGCGTACAGGCGACACAAAGATACATATGTATATACAAAAATGCATTCTACTGTATTATATTTATTTCAAATATATACATTTGTATAAATAAAGAGAAATAAATAAGAAGAAGAAGAAGACGAAGAAGTCAAAGAAGAAGACTAGGAAAAGTTATACGTATTGTCAGAAATTTCTTTTACGGTTACCTGTTGACGGATCAAAAAACACAGCAGCAACAGCAGCCGCATGCAGCACTTGCAACTGACCGATCGACCGTCCGACCAACCGTTCGACTCGAGTTGCCATAGATGGCCAGAAATGTCAATGCGATGATTTTATTATAAATTCAATGGAAAATGTTTGTACTCGTATCTCGGCTCTGGGCGGAGTTGTTGGTTTTTTTTACCTCACTTACTACTGTGCGTAATTGTGTTTGTTGCAGTTGTTGTTGTTGTGCCACTGTTGCACATGTTGCATTCGGTTGCAACAGGCTGACTGTTGGCCACTAGCAATATTTGTGCAAATATATATATATATATATATATATATATATAAATACATCGCTGCAATAATACCTGTGTATGTGGCCACACTTGACAATCAAACAAAAGTCAGTCAGCAAGAGGTAAATTCAATGAATAAGAAGAATATAAAAATCGCCGTACATAAATGAAAAATGGGAAAAAAAAAATATTTTATGGTCAGTTTTGTATTTTTACAAATTTCTTTTATTTATATTTTCACATTGGAAATGCAAATTCATTTGTTTTAAGACTTTTGAATTTTTCATCAGTTTGTGCGGCCTGCAGCAGACGCAGCAGCAGCATTGCCGTTGTGGGCTTCGTATTCGCACACGAGTACATATGGTACATACGAGGGGCGGTTGACTTAATAAAACAAATGTATAGTTTTATGTTTATTTTATTTTTCAATATACGATTGTCGCGTGGTAACCCTGCTACCTTGAAATTCTCTTTCCCTTCTCCCGGCATTCTTCTCCTCTCCATTGATATTAGGTCAAGTAAGAAGTTCGTTCGGTTTTTATGGCGTTATTGTCCATAGTACCAGCGTTACGTGTCGTATCATATCATACTATACTGCGCTGAAAACGTGTTTATTCGCGCTAAAAGTTTGTCTTTGACAGTTTTTCGATTGATTGACTAAGTACGTTGTAAGCGCTCGTCAAAGATGGACACCAGCAAAGAGAAAATTCGTGTAGCACAAAAGTGGTTTGCTAGGTTCCGTTCCGGTAATTTCGATGTCAAAGATGCACCATTCGTCGGGAGGCCTGTCGTCAAAAATTGCGGTAAAATCATGGATTTAAATCAAGCGAAATCGGGCGTGGTCGACACGCGGTGAACCGGCGGAAACGGTGGCCAAGCCAGGATTGAGGGCCAGGAAAGTTTTGCTGTGTGTTTGGTGGGATTGGCAAGGAATCATCTACCACGAGCTGCTCCCCTATGGCCAAACGCTCAATTTGGCCCTCTACTACCAACAACTGGCTCGCTTGAATGCAGCACTCATCCAGAAGAGGCCAACTTTGATCAACAGAGGCCGAATTGTGTTCCATCAGGACAACACAAGGCCCCACACGTCGTTGGTGATGCGCCAGAAGCTTCAGGAGCTCGGATGGGAGGTCCTAATGCGCCCATCTTATAGTCCGAACCTGGCGCCAAGTGATTACCAGTTTTTCCTGTACATGGCGAACGCGCTTAATGGTGAGAAGTTGGCCTCTAAAGAGGTTTGTGAAAATTGGCCCTCCGAGTTTTTTGCCTATAGAGACGCAGCCTTCTACGAGAGGGTAAAAGTACATGGTGATAGCGCTCTTAGTCGTGCCCAGGTGTTTCGAGTTTTTAAAACGAGTTTAAGTCTAAGTTTAACTAAAGCGATGATTTTGATAGCCGTGGAATCATCCACAAAGAATTTCTTCCACCGGGGCAAACCGAAATCAAATCTTTTATCGCCAAGTACTCGAAAGATTGCGAAAACGAGTCAACAGGCTGCGCCCAGACATCGCTCGTAACTGGATCCTTCAGCATGTCCCAGTATTTGATAAAAGGACCTAGGACCGGATTGTAGGATGGATGCTCAATTTCTGTAAATTCGGTAGCTTTTAAGACATCCCTCGCAACCCGGGCGGTGTGAACGGGTGCGTTGTCTTGGAGAACTTGCACTCCGTACGCTAAATTGTCACGTCTCTTCTGCACGACTGCCTCATACGCCTGACTCAACAAATTAGCGTAATACTGGCCGTTCATTGAGTTCCGTTTGGCAAGTAATAAATTGATAATATTCCCTCGCTAACGCAGAAAGTGGTAGCCATAATCATCAATTTCATCACAGCGCGTTGCTCCGAATTGTAAGAATTGCTTGTTCCAGGAACGAAATGTTAATAAACCTAATACAAAAAAGTTATGTTATTTAAACTAATAAAGAGTCCCGCAATTAGTATTATCAGCTACTAGATGATGTGTCATCCCTAACCACCTTAGGTCGCGACATTATCAGCTGCCCCTCGTAGATTCATACTTGAATTCGGTCATATATTTATGCATATATGAGATAGTATGTGTAGAGAGGTTCATAAATATATATTGTACAGCGTCCCAACATAACTTTCCATATAAATCCATTCGGCTGCTTCTCTGTTTTGATGGATGGCAAATGCATTCGACATGTTGCAGTCGCTCAAGTGGCCTGGTTGACAACGAATCGGAATCGGAAATGGTGAATGCTAAATGGATAAGCTAGTCTGCGGTTTGTGCTGGTAGCTTTTATGGCGCAAACGGTTTTAGTCTTAAAAAAATTTATTTTTCATGTGCGAAATGAATAAATATTTCTTATGCAATGGTCTTAAACCTATAAAGACAGAGGTGTCTCAAATGAAAAAATATAGCTGTTTTCTTTTAGGTATCTTACGTTCTTGCTATTAACATAGCAGAGCTCTAAACTGCTCATCAAATTCTTGGTTTAGATCCAATCCTTTTGGCGTTAGTACGAGTTGAAAGGACGCATATCTTGCCAGACTTACGTTGGATGTAGGACTCTACTATGGAAGCACCAGCTAGACCAGATTCCAAACAAACTATTGTATTATTATTGAAAATAGCTGAAATCACCAGCTTCATACCCGACGAATTAGCTGCGGTTGTGTGTATGACTTGGGACTTCTCCGTTGAGAGACCTCACTTTTGACGTCGAAACCTACAACCGTTTTAAGGATCATGATTTGAAAAAATTTGGACCAACCGGCCACTTAATTGGGCAGGTCTCATTGCCCAATTTCTTGACGTCCTTCGCTGTCCAAGAAGTAAGAGAGACGGGAAAGTACGGAAGAAGGTGGGTCCTCGTGAAATTTGTGGTAGGAGAGAAACTCCGTCGCCGAATACTGGTATTCATCCTGTTGCATGAATGTCTAGCCATAACTCGCATCAAAATTTTAAAACATGTAGCTGATTTACGACCAAGCTCCGGCGGAAGTGAAGGACAATGTGACCAAAAAAGTTTTCTATGAGAGCCTAGAGTGCGCCTCTCAGGCTGTGTAAAGAAGGTTGTTTGGCCGAACAGTACGGATAACTTAGCATCCATAACGACAGATCGCCAAACGGTTTCTATCCCATCCCGCCCGTGATGTGGTCGATCGCAACGTTGCGCGGTAGGCAGTCTGTTTTCTCTCCACTGCGACACTACAGTCTTCATCGTATCAGCTGTTTTTGCGACCTTTCCGAAATCCAATGGTTTCGTTTGCAGCTGGGAGCTTGAAATGCCGTCTCACAGTTCCCGTATACAGAGTTGCTGATGAGTGCTCTCAGAGAGCAGATGTGCAAGTCGAGTAGAAAACCGTCCGACAGTCTGTTGTGATTGCAGCTTTTCGACGTCGTACTTTCCTTGTGTTCGTTGACGGGCGTTTTTCGATACACAGAGGCGTATGCGTTTCTTCGTTGCAACAAGATAGTGGTCCGAGTCGATGTTGGGTCCTCGGAGGGTATGCACGTCAAGAACACTGGAGACGTGTCTTCCATCTAGCACATCATGATCGATCTGGCTTTGTGTTTTTCGATCAGGGGACAGCCAAGAGCCATTACTCGACGACGGAGTCTCTCTTCCGCGACAAATCTGACACCGAATTTGCGCTCCTTTATATGCCCGCTATAGTAAATGTCAGAAGAACCTACTCGCTTTCCTGGACGGCGGTGAGGTCATCCTTTATTCTTATGAGAACATCAACCAGCTGGGCAGCCGCACCTTCCCAATTAAGGCACCGTGACCGAGGGTCGTCTACGGAAAGGATGTATCTCATCCGAGGCATTGCAAATTTTTTCATTGGAGCTAGTTTCTATCTGACGGGTACCAAACCCAGTGGCCAACCTCGCTAGGCGAGTAAGTTTTAAGACCAACGCCCGCTCGCAGCCGCACCTCTGGTGAACAGACGCTGCAATTAGACTTCAGCGGACCCTTAAACCGAATAAGTCGGACTGGCTCCACTGAAGCTTCCTCTCTCATTAGCCGTGATCCAAGGCTCCACATGGATCTTGCAGAAGGCTTGCTCACGTTTCCAGGTTGCGCGACGTGAACGCAAGAGTTGGAATTGAGTATAGTATCGCAACTGTAACAGCATACCCAGAAGCTTGACTACACCCCATTACACCCACTATCTTCTTCTCGTAGCATTAATTGATATCCATTCGACAACTTTGCCTTTGTATCACACATGTAGTTGGCTCGTGAATGAGCGCAGTAGGTTTCTTCAGAATCTAATCAAAATTTGTGCATTAATTTGAACTTGGAAACGATATGGCGGACGAGCTTATATAATGGCACGACATGCCGCTCTCCACTTGTAAGCTCATGATAAGAGAGTTATTTATTAATTGCGCTCTCTCAAGGTGGAAAGTCTCTATGGTGGCAATGTGACCAGTGGCCAGCATAGTGTAATAGAAGCTCACGAGAGCGAGCTCAAATGAAAGGAACTATTTGTTAATATTGGGTTTCTTATAGGGCACCCTCTAATGGATATTTCCTGCAAGCAAAGAGGGCGTGTTATAAACGACTTCTGTAGAAATTGCGGTGAGGAGGAAAAATTGACATTCCCTGCCGAGGTGCGACCACAATTAGAAAATTTTAACTTAATTCTCTATTTAAGTGAATTTTCTATAACTTTTGGTTGCTGGTCGTACCTCTGTAGACAACCTCTTTACTGGTTGTTAAATCATGAACAAAATTGTCTACTTGACCATTGCCGATTGGATGTTTTGTATTCTCACGGGACTCTTAAAAATTTCACGCGTAGCCTGAGTTCAATCTCCAATACATGAAAAAGTGGTAGTAAATACAGTCATACGTGTGTATTGTTTTATAAATACCCAGCAGCAAAAAGTAAGGCCCTGAAACCGAAGAGATAAAACGAAAAATGTTTCTTTGACGTCTTCAGGAGAATGGCTATCGAAATTCCCATATATGTACCTTGCACTATCACAGTCACTCTGCCCGCTATGTCCACGTTATTGAAAAATTCTGTTGGATAATTATCCGTCTCATCTGATTGACTTATATTAGGTCAAGTAAACAATTTGTTCGGTTTTTTTATTGATTTTTCAAAATATGATAATTTTGTGTATATTTGTCCGATTTAAGTCAAATATGCGCCGTTTTGTTCGCAAACTTGTTGCCAACGAGATACCAACTTCATTATAGCCCTCCCGTAGAAGGCTGCGTTCCTATTGGCAAACAACTCGGAGAGCCACAGTCCTCTCCTGAGGCCAACTTCTCACCATTAAGCGCGTTCGCCATGAACAGGAAAAGATGGTAATCACTTGGTGCCAGGTCCGGACTATAACGTGTGTGCATTAGGACCTCCCATCCGAGCTCCTGGAGCTTCAGGCGCGTCACCAAAGACGTGTGTGGCCTGGCTTTGTCCTGATGGAACACTATTCGGCCTCTGTTGATCAAAAATGGCCTCTTCTGGATGAGTGCTGCCTTCAAGCGGTCCAGTTGTTGGCATCCTGCCTGGCACCGTTTCCGTCGGCTCACCGCGTTTCGACCACGACCGATTTCACTTGACGTTGTCGTAAGTGATCCACTCATTGTCAGTCACCAAACGTTTTAGAAATGGTTCGATTTTGTTGCGATTCAACAGCGATTCGCAGATGGAAATTTGGTTCATCATGTTTTTTTGCGTTAGTTCGTATGGCACCCAAACATCGAGCTTCTTTTTGAATCCAAGATTATACAAATTATTCCAAACGGTTTTATCTTTAGTTCCTCAGCACTTCAATAAGTGCTCACGGACGGTCTGTTTCCACTATTTCCATGATTTTATCGCAATTTTCGACGACAGGCCTCCCGACGCGTAGTGCATCTTTGACATCGAAATTACCGGAACGGAACCTAGCCAACCACTTTTGAGCTACACGTTCGTCGTTCGTTTACAGTATCGGGCCCTTGAACTAAATTAATTTTTTCAGCCGCTTTGGCTGCTTTTTCGCTTTGATCGAAGAAAAATTGTAAAATATAGTGAATTTTCTCTTTGCTGGTGTCCATCTTTGACGAGCGCTCACAACGTACTGAGTCAATCAATCGAAAAACTGTCAAAGACAAACTTTTAGCGCGAATAAAGACGTCTTCAGCGCCGTATAGTATGACATGATGCGACACGTAACACCAGTACTATGGACAATAACGCCAACTCGCCTAATAACATTACAGCTCGACATGACTCAAGGCTGATCTGTCAAGAAAAGGCTACTGAAAAGAGTATCTCAACTTGGATCACCCATTATGTACCGAAAATGAAGTTAACCGAACCATATATATAACTTTAAAAGATTTGAAGGTCTTTACAGACGAACATTCGATTTTCATACATATAAATTATATATGCAATAGGGGAACTGGTGTACTCAAGCCTGGAGTAAAGAAGTAGATATCTGAAATAACCGATTCCTTGGTAAGCGTAGTAGTAGGGTTGCTGTAACCAATAGAAAACAGACATGCATACTTCCCTTACTCGAAATGGTACTTGGAAAGGAAATAAGAAGAGCTTACATTTGCTATGACTTCGCCGTATTGATTTTCAGCGTTGAATTCAGGCATCAAAGAGATGGATTCCACTTTACCTTTTCGCTTCCAAGACTTCACCATTTGCTGCTGGGTATATGAAGATATCTAAATGTATATGTACATACATATATAATCGTCAGTGAAATACACCGGCAGAGGAACATAAATTATAACTATGCTTCGCCTAAAATGGGCAGAACAAATATGTCCACTGTGCCAGCAACATCAACACACAACAACAACAACAAAAACAATAGCAATAAACGAATATAGATAATAAAATATATTATCTATAAATTTATACAAACAACAACATTTAACTGATTTGCAACATTTAGCGCAGAAGCTGGTCTTTGGCTGCTACGCGCTCCAGCTCGAGCCTCCCAACCCAGGCAAAGAGACATCAAATGCAATTTTCCGCAATAAAAATAATATCAACAACAACAAAAAATGGGTTGTCCAGCAGGAATGATATTTATGCAAAGAAAAAAAAAGAGGAAAGAAATAACAGAAGACTACACGACGCGTACATGACCAAAACGCGAAACGCTCGCGTTGGACGTGGCTTTAGAGTTAAGCCAAGAGAAGCTGAGGCGAGCCAAGCGACCAAGCGACCAAGCGGCTGTGTAGCCATAATCGAAGTCTCAAAACCACATGCATACGTACAATGGGAATTGAGAATAACAACAACAACAACAACAAGAACAACGACAGATCGTGGACCGCACGCACTGCCTGCCAAGCGCCTTTTGCTGGATCTCCGCGTTTTGCGAGTTGACAGCGGTGTAGCTGCTGCTGCTGCGACTCTGTGTGGACTTTGTGTGTTTTTTCCACGATTGTGTTGTTGTTGTTGTTGTCGTTCCCAATGCTATTATTTGTAAGTGCCGCATTCGCGTTTGCGTTCGCTGTTTGGCCCCGGCCGCCATAAAAGGAGCTAAAGTACAAATCGTTGTCACATGCGAGTTGCATTTTTATTGCAACGACTTGGGAGACTTTGTTGTTGTTGGGGCTGAATGCGTACGCCCGCATGTGAAAGCGCGTTTTCAGCTTCACTTGTGGACTTGTGGTCTAGTGGTCTAGTGGATTAGACCAAGGAGGAGGTGGAGGAGGAAGAGGGGAATGTAGTGATACCTTATTTTATTGTGCAACGCTGTCCGCATGTCTCCACTGTTGCGAAATGAACAGACTGACTGTTTGGTGGATCCTGCATTGGCTTTATTTGTCTTTATTTATGTTTATTTGTTTCCTTGCTTTTTTCTTTTTGCTTTACTGCCTTCTGCTGGCTCTTCTCATACGCGTACAACATTTTGACCGACAACAGTCCATTGTTTCTTGGCCTACACCCAACCCGCCACGTTGTCTTACTCGTCGGCGCGTTGATAAAATTTGTTGTTGATGAAGAATTTATTGCATTCGACGCTGAATATGGACAAAAACTTTTTAAATAACGTTGTATATTGACACTTGTGACCGAAATCGTTGGCTCTTTGGCTGTCAAGTGTGCACTTTTCGGCTCAAACTCCAGTTCAGCCGCTGTGGTTGATAGCCTTAAGCTGTGGCGGCGGCGGCGGCGGCAATAAACATGCAACTGATTTGTCTTTTTTTTTGTTTGTTTTTTTTTTTTTGGCTGAGTGAGTGATTGTTTGGCGTATGAGTCTTACTCTTCCCCTCAGTCAGCGCACTTCCCTTCCACTGCAGTTTCTGCCATTAACCTTGAAAGCGACGGCTCTTCAATCAACTAAATTGCAGTTTAATTGTTTTGTAACTCTCAGTTAAGCCATTTATTAACTAAAAGGGTTTCATCTTCAATTTTGTTTTATTTATTTTTTTTTACAAAATGTTGCATGCTACATGCTGCTGCAATGGCAGTTCTTTATGATTTTAGTTCATCACTTCGTATCAATATTATCTTTATGTTTATTTCTTACTTGCCTCATTGCTTTTGTTTTCTGTTGTTGTTGGTTATGTTGTTATTTTCATCATTTTTTTCTTCCATTTTGCTTTAAGCTCTTACTTATTTATATGACTTCATTGTTTTTGTGATTATCAGTTCGATTAACTTTTTTGTTTTAAATTTTTACTGTCTTTGTGATAATCCTTCTCGTGTTTATCTATATAGAGAGTGAGAACTAGTAGCAGTTTGGTCTTCCAGGAAGGCATAGAAGTAACAACAATGTCTGACAGGCGCCGCAGAAGTCTTTATTTCTCTATCAAACCCATTAACAGTGTTTTGTGAAACAAAGGTTTGTTGGGTATAGGGAAGAAATGCTACGAAACAAGAAAAAAGCACAAAACTGTGTATAAAGATTGATTGCAAGCAGACTGATTTTTATAATGGCTGTAAAATATCAAGATACCTTGATGATATTAAATGAGTAATTCAGAACACTATAACCAACAAAAAAAAAAAAAATAGTACAAAAAGCATTTAAACAGTTGACTTTGAAAAACCGCCCATCAACCTGGGACTGTAATCATTTAATCGGCATAAACGTCAAAAACTAAGTAGAAAAAGGCTTGACAAAATAAAATAAAATGAGGAAAAGTGTAGACTAAGTAATATTTTCATACTCTTCAAAGACATTATTTTTTATTCTCAGCACCAAAACCTTTGAATGTTTTTCTGAAGTTAAACAGCTGTAATTTCTTAAGTTTGCAGGAAAAACACCAAGACACGCGCCACAAAATCCACCTCAAATCACTCAAGCTTTTTACTATAACTCTTAGATTCTATGTAGCAATGATTGAGAACTTACGATGTTAGGAAAGGTTGTGGTAGCTTAGCCAGCTACAGCTCGTGCTATGGCATATTTTGAGCTACCTTTTGTGAAATAAAATCCTGAATAAATGAATGTAATAAATATATTAGTTGAAGCGAACTTCGACTGAGCTCCTCCAATATGTGGTATTAATCTACGGTTAACTCTAAGACGCCACCGAACGGCTGACGGATTTTTATGAGAAATACAGACGAAGAGGCTGATATTTTCTGTTGTTGTTGTACCTCAATCAAATTAATTTAGTTCCTAACCACATTGGTAATATTTTAGATTTGGTATTTGTGGAATAATGTTCTTTAAAGCATAGAAGGTCAAAACCTTTTAAGACTTCCAAGAAAAATACTCGTCCCTTTGTCGAAAATTTCTTGAATTTAATAAAAAATTCTATAAAGATTACATAACTAAAGTTAAGAAAAATATTTTACACAACCCAAAGCAGTTCTACGATTTTGTTAACTCCAAACGTAAGCTTTTTACCTTTCCGTCCACCTTGAAATACAAATCTACTATGTCATGTGATTGTCTAAGTATTTCAAATATGTTCGCGCAATTTTTTAATTCAAATTATTCAACTAACTCTCGAAGTGGCTTGTCCATCTGTCAGCATTACTTACGTTCAAGAACAACAATTAAATCACCAACTATTTCTGAGGAAGATGTATTATATTATTTGATAAATATAAAACATTCTTTTCGTTATGGTCCAGATATGATTCCTACATGCTTTCTGAGAAGTTGTGCAAAAAATCTGTATTTGTCTTAAACTCAACTTTTTAATTCCTCTCTCAAACAGGGTGTATTCCCTATAACATGGATGCAGTCTGTTGTAGTACCCTTATATAAGAGTGGTTATAGGTCTAATATTAAGAATTTGAGAGGTAAAAATATCCGCTATAACCAAGCTTTTCTTCCACCTTCATATCAATACCACTGTTCTAATAGCTAAAAATGTTTTTGCTTTTGTCAAAAGATGGTCAAAAGAATTTTAGAACTCTTTTGTAAAAAAGCACTTTATACGACTTTGGTAGAGGCCAATATTAGAATAGGGTTCTCTGATATGAAACCCCAATTATTGGTAAATTCCGTTAAATTGGAGTCTGTACAAAAACAAATTTTCCTTTTGCATTAAGACATTTCAGATGGAGCTCTACGATAAATCTTCCTCCCTATATCAACCGTTTAAAGCTTTTAAATTTACCTACTTTCGCAAATTGTAGGGAAATGTTAGGCGCATTTTTCGTATTGAAACTTCTTAATGGATCGATTGGTGGTTATCTGAGGTGAACTTTAGTGTTCCTACTCGTGTTTCTCGGCAGTTTAGGTCTTTACTATTAAAGTCATGTAAAACAAATTATGAATTACCATAAATGAACCCTTTCGCCGATTGTGTCACAATTTTATTTTTCATTCCGGCACCTTCGATCTCTCAAACTCACTTTTTAGTATAAAAAAAAAACTATTCTTACTCTCTATTAAAAAATTTTACTCTCTCAACAATTAAATTTTAAAATACCATATTTACTAGATTTCAGCTGTTGAATAGTTATATTTTCTGGAGCTGAACTGTTTTAAATCTCGACGCTTAACAAACGCTTCTCAATCATTTTCCGTACGTTATGTGAATGTCGCCTCTCGTGTCGGTTGAGTGAGTGGAGAGTATTCGTTGGGTTTATTATTATTATTATTATTATCTGATCATAAACAAATCCCTGGCTGGATAAAGATCCGGGTCGTTCCGGTATAAAGACCTAACTGTCGCGGGAAATATTGGACTTTAGTCTCCTCTTATGACGGGTCTGCTTTACCGCGGGTAAATTCTTGAACTCCTAACCCGCAGGGGATACATAGGGTGCCATTCACCTCCATTGTAGTCATCACTCTATGAGATTCCGCCCTGCTCAAACTCAAAATATTCTTTTTATCTAATAAGTAACACTTACTTTGTTTTAAAAAATTGTAAAGAATGTATTTCGCATTCATTATTGGATAATATTCGACCGCATAGACCAAGTTCAGCATGCAGTGAAGAAAATATAGCAGTCGTAGTCGAGAGTGTACTTGAAGACCGTGGAAAGTCGATTCAGCGCCGTTCTCAGCAACTCGGGCTGACCTATGGAACGACTTAGCGCATTTTACGTCGAGATCTTAAATTGAAAGCGTAGAAAATACAACTTGTGCAAGAACTGTAGTCGCCTAAGCCTTCCCAAGCTTCGCTCTATGGGTTCTTGAAAAGTTCCAAGAAGATCCGACGTTTTCGAGCCAAACATTGTTGAATGATGAGGTTCATTTCCGGTTCAATGGGTATGTAAACAAGCGAAAATGCTGCTTTTGGGACGAAGAGCCGCAATTTCATTTAGAAAAAACAATGGTTTGGTGTGATTTGTGGGCCGGTGGAATATTCCATATGTCTACAAAAATGATGCCGGCGTAATGATAACCGACTATTTGCTGCCTGAAACTGAATCTCGTGAGCTCGGGGACATTTGGTTTCAATAAGACGGCGCCACTTCCTACACATCGCAACAATCAATGGATTTATTGAGAGAAGACTTCAGTTAGCGGATAATTTCACGTTTTGAGCCGGTCGACTGGCCACCAAGATCGTGTGATATCACACTGTTAGACCTTTTTCTGTGGGGATATGTAAAGTCTAAAGTCTATGCGGTAACTCCATCTACAATTCAGCCTTTGGAGCAAAACCTCACGCGTGTTATTCACCAGTTACCAGTCAAAATGCTCCAACGAGTCATCGAAAATTGGACTCAAGGATGTACCATCTGAGCAATAGCCGCGGCTGACATTTGAAAGAGATAATTCTTAAAAAATAAATGCCAAAAAATGTTCTTTCGAATGATAATAAATATTTTCCATTAAATTTGAATTTTCTGTATTTTTCTCCTTAACAAATTTAGGGAACCTCGTAGAGGATCCCACTTTACATGATATTCATTTGAAAGCTTAGTAGCTTTGGTTATGCATAATTTTTTGGTCAGCATTTTCTGCAAGATTGAGTCACTTAATTGTTAAGAATTGTCAGAAAATAGTTTTTTTATCTAAATTTAACACACGAAATGTAGGCAACATATCTTTGGTGATGATTGCCATTGCGAGTAAAACGTTGCCTACAATTAGGCGCGCCTTAACTAATAAATAAATTTTTCTGTACTCAGTTTTGAGCTTGAATCTAATTTTATTTTAGATGTTTTTAGTTAATTGTTTTACCTTACATTTATTATTTATTTGAAAAAACTTTTATAACCGTAAATCATGTAAAAGTGTCAAGTGATTTAATAAAGTTAGTGGAATTAAATTGTCGACTAATCTGACAAAAAAAAAATTCAAAAGGAAGTCACTGACAGTATGAAATTAATTGCAACACCGCAGCAAATACCACAACGCTACATAAGGACATGTGAAAGACGATATCACAGTAAATGAAATGACGAAGCAAAGCGCTTGAAATGAAATCTATTTAATATTTATTTTTATTTATATTTTCAATGTTGCTATTCATTAGATATGCCAACACTTTAAAGGTTAGCGATGGCGGCGACAGCGGCTAGAGAGCAATTAGAGATGCAAGCATTGCGATACAAGTGCACACACAACCACATAAATAATAAGTACATGAATATATACAAAGAAAAAACTTGGTAAATACATGTACTCGTACATATATCTAAATGTATTTCCATAGAATATTTGCACTCTATGCAATGCAATAAAATGTCAGCTCCTGTGCATGTGTGTGAGTTTATGCATACACGTATGTATGTGTATTTGAATTGACAACGTTTGTAAAGGGAATTGTCGACATGTGCACGTCTTTGTTTATTTCACATACAATTTCCAATTACATTAGGACGTCATGACACCAGGCCCAGCTGGGGGCGTGAAAATATGCAAAGTAAAGACATACAAACACTTACTTTCCAGCACACAAGCGCAGCGCACGCCATCTTCTCAACTAACTACGCACACAACTTGCATGCCAATGCATCAGCAGAATAGACAAGCCAACAGACAGACAGACAGACGGACTGACGAAGTGAAAACATGAATGACTACAAACACGCACATAGACAAAAAGAGAGAGAGAGAAAGAGTGAGAGAGTGAGAGTAACAGACAAACCGAAATACATTGAATGAAATGCATATATACATATATACATTTACATAAAT
>JAWMAG010000054.1:13907500-13962500 GCA_037013455.1 Ceratitis rosa
GCAGAAAGCTAAATTGCTTAGTTAAAGCCGATTCGCTGGGGAGAAAGTTCAGAAAAACCTTCTGGAGACTGATGCTGACACGTGATGAAGATGAGTTTTCATTACCTCTCTTTCGGAGGAACTTAGAAGTTCGAAAATTTATAGTCCGGGGTTTTATGAACTAAATCAGTGTTAAGAAAGTTTTTTTTTAATTATGTTGCTCGAGCCCACTTAGGCCTGTTGGTCGATTGCGATACCTATGTGGGGGTCTATAGAAGAGAATCCTCTCACTGACTATGTTTGTTTAATGAAGAGATTATGGACACTTACGTCAGCAAGACAGTCAAAATAAAAATTACCTAGGAAACGATGTCGGGCCACACTCAATGGGAGAGCTAGCGCTCCACCGTCGCCTCTTCGTGTATGTTTCCGGAGCCGCAACAGAAATCATTAGTGAAGTAGTTCATCCTTTTACCATGAGTCCTCATCAAACAGTATACAGTATTTACGCCGGTTGTTATGTCTGTGAAGGTTCCGTTTAGCGGGAATAGAGACTTAGTTCTTTTTCTATCGATCAATGTAACACATCTGCCAGATCACACTGTTGTTGTTGTTGTAACCGCACAAATATTCCTCAAAGTAATAATTTGGGGGTAAAATTGCGGGATAAAAAATCCGGGTCGTTCCGGTATAAAGACCCGACTGTCGCGGGGATAATTGCATTTTAGTCTCCTCTTACGACAGGCATGCCTTATATACTCGTATATATAATTGACGCTTTGTAACCGCTGAAGCGATTTTTCGGCCGGGCTCCTCCTCCAATTTGTGGTTTTGCGTCTTGATGTTTTTCCAACAAATGGAGGGACCTACAGTTTATACTAAGCCGCCTCCGAACGGCTGACGGTTTTTTACGAGGAGCCTTTTATTTCATGTCCGAAATACACTCGGAGGGGTGGACATTCCCTGCCGAGGGGCGACCGCAATTAGAAAATTTAATTTAATTTTTTATTTAAATTAATTTTCCTTACCTTTTGGATGTTGCTGGCACTGGGATATGAACCCGAGCCTTCCGAATGTCAGTACGCAATGCTAACCACTCGGCTATCGCGGCCGCGACAGACATGCCTTACCGCGGGTAAATTCTTGAACCTCTAACCCGCAGGGGGGGGCCAGATCACACTGTATGTGGCTTTGCTGGTATTATGTAGAGGAAAAAGATATGTCCGCATCGTGTGCAGAGTTGGGTTGGTTGGGAAGTCACTTGCTCATGTCGATTACAAGTAATTCCAAGTGAACTCCGCAGCCCACATTGAATTCGAGTTTTGAACCGTCGATGAAGATGGATGTGGATAGATACCTGTTGACCTAAAAGGGGTTAGATAGCCGAAAGGGTGACAGCCGGGTCAACTCCGGTGCGTAGAACTGGCTGTCTTAACAGCAGGTTTTCTGGACTTCCGCTTAGATGACCTCGGCGGCTTGGATTAATTAAAGCTGTCCCTAAGCGGAGCTAGTGAGCCGCTAAAACAACAACAACAACATGGTTATGAATCATTGGTCCAGAACTGTTACATTTCTCACTCATTCCTCTTTGGGAACTTTGTTTAGAAAATGTTGTCGAAACAGAAAACGGAAGTGTTATAGTCCACTTCCTCCGAAAATGGTGTAAAATTGAATATTCAGGCTTGCTATCTAAGGTTATATGTAGGTATTTGACCTGATTACAGAGATAGAGTGATATCGGTACCTTTTAGTCGTAGTAGGTATTGAACTCCAGGCGATTTTAGTGGAGTCTTATCCTTCATTACTTTTAGCTTTCCCCATAAAAAGGACTCTGGCTGTTAATGACCTTCATGTAGTGGCTTGCTCAAACCCATCTAGTAGCGGGCATAGTTGGTCTAAGTCATCGAGGTCATTTAAAGGGAGTTACAGTTAACAAGCTATTTCGAGGTCTTTGGGCCAGAGCTATAGTACCTAGAACTTAATAGTGGGCGCAACAGCTCGAGCTGTCTATCTGTGCGGACGGACTCTTTGTGAATCGCGTTTAAGTATGAGAACCTCCTTTATAAAGTTCTGGTTGAATGCTTTGATTGAGGAGGAGCCGTATTGCATAGCGAAACTGAAGTGGTCACGTCCTTTGAAGGGTATAGGCGAACCTACTTCTATTCAAATAAGATTTCATCTTTCCTAATCCAGCATCTTTATTTCCTGAGCATACTTGTAAGTGCTTCTTCATCTTAGTTGACATAGGTTCCACTTACACGATTATAACCGCATTAACAATAGAAGGCCAGCCGTTTTTTCTCCTTACTGGTAGACCCCAATCGGAGACACCAAGGGAAACCCACCATTTAGCGGAGAGGAAGTGTTTCACTTTCTGTGCTTCCACCAGCTGGTGGATCGCTTCGATACTTTCAGGGCATATATATATGGCTTCGCTCATGCATAGAGGGCTTTCTGCAAAACGTTTCTCTCGACTTTTAAAGCCGGATGTTGTAGTCGATCACACTTCCGTGCCAAAAGATGGGAATGCTGAGGAATATAATAGAGTTATAGTTAATATATTGATTCGCCTGCTTCAAGAACGACCTCCGCTTACAAGCGCACCTCTGGTGAACAGACGGTGGGTTCTGGATACTCGATCTGGACGTAAGAGTAAGAATTTTGTATAGTCTTGCGGCTCTAACATACCAAATTTGCCCATTAATAGAGGCTTTCGAGTTGGACTTACCTGCCAAAAGGCGACTGATATTTGTAGCAACATTTTTTTTTATAAGGTAGATGTTGGTCTCTAGCGTAGACTCCCATCCATTAACGATTAGTAAACTTCCTTTTTATAAATAATTTTCATTGCGAATCTCTTTTTAACACTCTTCTCTCACAGCTTTCCTGCGCTGGCTCGAGACACTGGCCGTGCGTGGTGTTGCCATCATCGAAGATGCACCGCTCGAACAAACCGTGGTGCGACAACTAGCCGACCGTGTGGGTTTCATACGACGCACAACCTACGGGTGAGTAGCGCTACGAAGCCAATCAATAAATAAGAAATTCAATTATGCAAAGAATATTCAATTTTTCCACACACACACACAGCGAGGAGTTCATTGTACAAGCAAAGCCAGGCGCTAAGAATTACGCCTACCTCTCCGATCCACTGCCGCTACACACCGACCTGCCCTACTATGAATACAAGCCGAGCGTAAATATCCTACACTGTTTGGTGCAATCACAGTCGGAAGGTGGTAGTAATCTCTTGGTTGACGGCTACCACATAGCCGATCGCTTACAAGCCAAACACCCAACGGATTATCGCATATTAACAGAGACGCTGGTCGATTGGAATGATATTGGCAGTGAGGATGGACGGAGTTTTCACAATATCTGGCGAGCGCCGGTAATATGGTGAGTGTGAGGGAGTGACATGCTGCAGGTGCAGAGCAAGAACGCTTTATGTATTATAAGCAGCAGCAGGACGGGAAGAGACAAGAGGTAATGGTGGCCTGGTGCCTGTTGTGCTACTAAATCAATGCTCTTTGCTAAAAAAGAGGCGGTCTGCGCGCGCTGGTGGCTTTTAATTTATTTGTCTGGCAGCCAAGGCGTCAATTCCCAAGGCAAACTTTAAACATTCGAAGAAAATCGAATGTCTCGGCGAACTTCGCACCGCAGCTCCGCGCAGCGCGCAATGACCAGATTTGCATTGTGCACATTTCCCACATACACACACACACACACAGTCAGTCCCAAGGTATGTCGTACTGTGTGCCGCCTGATTGTATGCAACGAAAATCGATTTTCAATTTTATTTATAGCCTTCAGTCTCGAGTTGCTCCACCAAACCGTATTGTACCTTTTTCTTGTCGCCGCCGCTGTCGCTTCATTTACAACTCATTTTCTATATTTTTTTAAATTTTTTTTGCGCGCGCGGAGCTCCAACTTCCTGCTGCTACCTCGCGCCTCAGCTACTTTTTCAGCATCTGTCATGTACTCCATTTATTTTACTCAATTTTTTTATTTTATTTTATTTTTCTCTCTCTCTCTCTCTCTTCCTTTCACGCTCCACTCATCGCTCCACCTCATTTACACAGTTTAGACAGTGACGGAAATTACACGCGTATAAATCACAGCATTCCCCAACGCGACAGTCATTTCTCCGTTCCACTATCCACCGTCCTGCCCTGGTATCGAGCCTACGCCAAGTTTTTGCGTTTGGCGCGTCGCGACGCTTTTGCATTTAAAACGAAACCCGGCGACGTTTTGACTTTCAATAATATTCGCCTGCTGCACGGTCGCACCGGGTACGATGACTCCGCACAGAATGTGCGTTATATTGTGGGCGCCTACCTCGACTGGGACATCATCTATTCGAAGTTGAGAGTGTTGAAGAGCGCATAGGCGGACAGCGGTGGGGAGTAGTAATAGAAGTGTATGCCACTCATAGCGCCACTGGAGGCCTACGTGTATGTTGCACCAGCTGGCTGCACAACCACAACATCGACCGACGACAGCAACAATTGGCACACTGGTGTTTGGGGATAGGGATGTGTCAAGTTGCGGGCAACAACCGGCGCAGCAGCAGCAGCAAGCAGTAACATTACAGCATCAGCAACAGGAAGAGCAAGCAACAACATAGCTTCCGTTTCGTTGCTCAGCGACATTTTGTGGTGCAATGTTTTCTATTATAAAATTTCTTCTTTTTTTTCTTCCGTCGTCAACATAGGCTTCATTATTTTTCGATTCCTCTTTGGCCTTACGTTCGTGTTTTTTTTATTCTTTGCTCCGGCTTCGTTATTGTGTTTGCATGTCTTTTAGAATTTTTATCGATTTTTAATAAAGTGGCGCTCAACTCAGCGGGTGTCCGGATATTGTGGTGTCATTAAAGGGGATAATTTGCTCGCTTTCACACTTGGTTTATTGATTATTGGGAAGGGTTTAAGGGGTTTGACGTAAGGTGAATGAATATTAAATAATATTTCTTGTAATTAGATTACTTTAATTGTGTATGTGATAATTTTAAGGCAATAAATTTGTGGAAAAAAAAACAAAATTACTGCATATTTACAACATGTTTTTAAAGGGCTTTACAATAAGGGTTGTTAATTTGTTATTCAATAAAAAATTGCATTTTTTTCCAATGTAATGTAGAAAATATTCAATTAATAATGGAAAGCAATATCAGCCACGGCTTAGCTTGACGGATTGTATCCTTTTTATGAAATTTTTCATCACCAAATCGTCAAATGGCTGCTTATGACCTCAATAGCTTCACGAATTCCATCTTTGAGGTCCTGAACCGACTTTGGCCTATTTGCATAGACCTTGTCTTTCACGTGGCGCCAAAGGAAGAAGTCGCAAGGTGTTAAATCAGTAGATCTCGGTGGCCAATTGCGATCACCTCTTCGACCCACACTTGTCTTGCTTAAAGCAAACGTTGTCCAAATCAATACCATCTAATCGTAACTGTTGCTCCAGCCTCATTTTCGAAAAAGTAAGATCCAATAATCCCGCCGGATGATAAATCACACCAAGAAGAGGCTTTTCAACAATAATTCTTGGGTTTTCCGAGCCCCAGATGCGACGGTTTTTGCTTATTGACACAATTGTCGAGGTGTAAATGGGCCTCATCAGTGAAATGATTTTTCAAGGACCCAACCAGCAAAGACACAACGTTGCTGGCTTAATATCTCATGCTAACTGAACTTTATAAGCTTTTAGACCCAAGTCTTTATGCAAAATATGGTACAATGACGTTTGTGGAATCCACAATTCCAAAAAACGACGAGGAATAGACAAATCTACATAGGTTTTCGTCAACACTTTGGGCTACACCAGCAATATTCTCAGTTGTTTTTGAGCGACGTGGCTACGTTCTTTTCTTCACATCACTAACTTGTTCCAACAGCTCTCTTTTCTCCACCAATTTCGGCATTGCGGTCTGAGAAGGCGACAAGGAGGTTAGCTTTATGAACCGTCTCCGGCTGGTTTTCATCATTTTTGTAGTGAGTTTTAATCATTTCAATGCGTTGTTGAAGCGTGTATTGTTTCATTTTTGTTATCCGTGTAGGTTTCACTTGTCAAATGTCAAAAAACCACGGTTTCCAAAGTGAAATCTGCCACAATAGCAAGACATTCACAATAATACCTCTTATTGGAAAAAAACTTTATAAAAATCGTACTTTAGATTGTTTCTAAGGTTCCAAGAAAAGCTTGTACGAAAAGTTTTTTCCGAAAAGTGCACCACGGACCGAGCTATTCGAAAAAATTTTGATTTACCTAAAGTTCGGTTCACCGGCGGCTTTCTACTTAGGCTAACAAGTATGCTACTATTTTCTCTAGGTAGAAACTGTATTTATAGCTCTTTTTGCTTGAAATTTCTTTTTACTGGAAAAATACACATATTAATAGTTCATTTCATTTTAATTTCTGAATGATATGCCTAAATATGCCTTCGAGATGGACCAGAGACCTATTAGCGCGATTCAGTAAGTTTTATCGACTCGATTTGTCTGATTTTAAACTTGAGAAAAGCAGAAAAAGGAATGACAAAATAGAAAATATAAATTATTTTTGTTAAATGTTAAAAGTTTATCAAATCAAAAAAATGTTATGGTTGCTACTCAAGGTTTACAGAATACAAGGTTACGAAAACCGTTGACGTCACCGAACCAACTTCGTCATATACGCACTGGGCGAGACTTGATACTTAAATCATTAAAAAAAACAATAATAATAATGATTTTGTTTAAAAAATGTATATGTATGTGTACCTAATAATATAAATATGAGAAACATTTTCTTATACAGAAAAAACTCAAATTATGAACTTTTTTACGTATTTTTTTCAAATTTTTGTCCACCGCTTCGAATTTTCAAAAACACAAATTTATCACAAGATAGGGATTATCCATTTCCCAAAAGCTTTTTTGGCACATACAAAAATTATGCGAAAATCTGTTTTTTTTTACATATTTTGTATAAATAATATCCGTTCGTTTAGAATTTTAAAAATTTTAAACGTTTTTGACATTATTGACTCATGTCATTCGTATTAAATGACACCAAAAGTTAGAGTTGCTAGCTAAAGATATTATTGTTAAAAATTTATATTAATTTTTATAATTTACATTTTTTTTGAAAATTCAATTACATTTACTCAACATAAAACTATTAAAGAAGTTTTAATTGTAATTGTTATTAATTTTGAAAAATTACAATGCAAGGCTTTAGAGTTTTTTAATCAAAATGTGACGTTGTTTCATAGATAAAATTGTGCAAATTTATTTTAAAATATTCGGCAACCCACAAAATTGAACCAACTTCGTAATTAAACATATGATTTTGCTCTTGTCGTAATCTTGTATTCTATAAACCTTGATTGCCACTTTCAAAACTACGCTGGATGTTTATTCGCTCTGAAGAGGAGCTCCAAATTAAAGAATCGTGCCGCGCTCCTTGAAACATGGAATGATTGACTGCTTCTGTTACGCGAGGAATACAACGGCTTACTGTCGACTGACTCATGGATATTCACCATTGCTCTCCGACGGGACATTAATAGCATCCAGTTGCAAAGAAACACAAGGCGGTTAGAACCTCTAAACATTTTAGTAGTGTTAAAACTGAAAAAAATATTTAAAAGGTTTATTATTACCTGTGTCTCTGTAGAAAATGCTGTTATTCCTCTGCCTTTTAGTTGGTTTTCTGGTTGGGAAACGATTTCTTCAACTAAATCTGGCGTTAATAGAGAGAACGATAGAGAATTCCTCTACCAAGTACCAAGTTCAATTTAGACAGTATGACGTATGTAGGTATAATCGCTTTGGAATTTTATTATTATGTGGCTGCGCGTTTCAAGCGTTCAATTTTAGTGTGAACAAACGTAGATCCGAATGGTGCCTTACTTCGAGGCTTTCATATTGACGTTTACGTGAAAGACTTTGAGCATCGAAGAAGGAAACCACACGTACAAATATGTAGTTCGTTCAATGATTCCATAAAAAATTGAATATTTTGTCAAGGTTGTAAAAGGTCGTCCATTATTCTAGCATTAGTTGGCTTCAGTGATCTGTATCTCGCGTTCTATAAGTGCGATTGGATTACGCTAGTAGGCATTAGAAACATGATATTCTGTGCTAAAAAGCTTAGTTGTGTTTGAGTGCATGTCAAAGATGGACACCAGCAAGGAGACCAATTTGGTTTCATCAATTTCGTTCCGGTAATTTTGATGTAAAAGATGTTCCACGTTGTGGAAGACCAATTGTCGAAAATGTCGATAAAGCAATGGAAATATTTCATTCTGACCGTCATACGAGCACAGTTTCGATCGTCTAGGTGGTAAATATTGCGCAGTTTGGAAAAAAGCTGGATACGCAAAGAAGCTCGATGTATGGCTGTCAAATCAACCCATTTCTGAAGCGGATGGTGACTGGTGTTGAAGAGTGCATCTTTTGCAGCAACCTCAAACGAAATCGGGCAGCGTGCGGGCACAAACGGTCTCCAAGCGGTTTTTTTGTGTGTTTAGTATGATTGGCAAGGACTTATCCACTATGGACTGCTCCTTCACGGCCAATCTCTTAATTCGGACCTGTACTGTCAGCAGTTGGACCGTCTGAAGGAAGCAATCACTCAAAAGCTCACAGTTTTGATCATCAGAAGGGTAATTGTGTGTCATCAGAACAACATCAGACTACATTCATTATTGATAACCATATAGAAAATGAAGAAGCTTGGTTTGGAAAGCTTTTATGTATCCACTATAAGGACTGGATCTTTCACCCTTTTATCACCACTTGTTTCGGACTCAGTAAAAGTTTCAGTCCGTGGGGTCATATGTCAGCAACAATGTATCGAATTTTCTCTTCAGAGGCGTCAATCGTCTCGTTCTTATCTGTAAAGATAAATGACTTTACATAACCCCACAAAAATAGTTCAGCGGCCTTATATCACACGATCTTGAAGATCACGCCACAGGCCCCCGATGCAAGGTAATGCATTCCCCAAGAGATTCCTTCAAAAAATTGATTGTTCCGTTGGCTACCGTCTTGTTGGAACCAAAAATCGTCCACAACAATATACTGCAATATCAGCACGAAAAAGGCATCGTTTGTAGCATTGTGGCCGGCTACATTTTTTGAAGGAACGTGATCCAATGATTCCATCTGCTCTGAAGGTATACCAAACAGCGACTTTTGGAGGATATTTCGGTGTCTCAACAATGGCTTGTGGATTATAATCACTCCAAACGCGACATTTTTGTTTATAACCTTGTTCATTAAACCTAAATTAGGCTTCGTGTGAAAATCGTTATAGGTAACCATCTCGTTTGGTCCCATTCATCGAACATGCGACGCGCTAGATGGTCGTTTGACTTCTACTCTTGCAAGAGTAGGATTTTTTAAGTTCGCAAAGCGAGATCTCACTCGCGATGGCATATGGACTCATTCGGGTCTTCTTTAATATGCACTGCTTCCCAGCAGCAGCAGCATCCTAGGTGCCCACTGAGTCGTCTCTGAGGCGTCTCTGAGTATACACGCAATCCACTAGAGTAAGCCGAAAACGTTTGCTCGAATTCCCTATACTATTGGCCGTTTATAACGACGTATATTGGACGCAGCGCGCGATGCGTAGCCTGAACCGAACACGACTTAGAGACCTCGTTCCGAAGAGAGCTTACAAAAAGACTAACTCCGAAAAATGTATTCAATAAATCAGGAAAAAAACACCCTTTATAACTCAAGAAGCAACATTTTTTTAATGAAATTTCTTAGCTTAAGTTTATTAAATATGTCTGAAATTTGCATTTCTTCGAAAATCAAACTAAAAATGAACTCCTTTGCTGGTTGGAAGTGCCCACATAAGACATGTAACTACCAGAATTGTTGTATTTTTATTAATGTATTCACACACATAAACACACAAACACAGGATTTTGTATGCATTTCATTTGAAATAATACGAAAAGTTTTGCTTAATGGACTTTTAATGTATTTTTTCAAGTCGTAAAGTTGCAACGCTTTTGAGGGCAATTATGTGTAAAAATATCTGAATGGAGTGAAGGAATAAATTGTATACAGCGAACTTTTATTATAAACATTTTATGGATTTAGAAGAGCACATTTGCATATATACACGTATGTATATTATATATGTATATACACTCGTATGTATAGTTGCACATGGCAAGTAATGAGATTAGCCATTTATGACTCTTCTTTCTTATAAACTCACCCACTTTATATACCCTGCCGGGAAAAAGTCTAGTTGCTCGACCTTGCCAAGCGGCTTCGCTTCGCTCTATGGGCTCTTCAAAAGTTCCAAGAAGATCCTACGTTTTCTAACCAAATTTTGTTCAGCGATGACGCACATTTCTGTCTCAATGGGTATGTAAACAAGCAAAATTGCCGCATTTGGGATGAAGTGCTTTACCTTAGGAGATTCAAGTGCATACTAGTTTGGCTTTTCCCTGCTGGGTAGCATAAACATACACACACATACACAATGATAAGCAAAAAAAAAAAATATTTATTTCTTTGTGGCGTAATTACAATTGGATTATATTTGTATTATTTATTATTAACAGCAAGAATTGCTGAACTCAAATACTTTGCATTGAATTACAAAGATTTAAAACAGTTTTTTTTTTTTTCAAAAAGTCGAGACTGAAAGTGGCAGTGTGTTTTCGAGTGTTTTATAATTTTTTTTTTTTTGTAAAGAATTGAAAACTCTCGGCATTGTTAATAGCCAAGCGAGGCAAGTTTTCCAGCCAATTACATGCGAATACCATAAACATTACACGCTGGGGGCACATAAAGTACCAGCTCATGCATACTTGAGCAAACACACACACACACACACAAAAATTTATATATTCGAATGTATGTATGTAGGTATGTATAAGCTTCAGCAACATAAATGCTTATATAATATACTCACATGCGTATAAATTTATAAACTCGGCAAAATTTCGGCTGTAAAAAGTATTAAGTAGCTAAAACAACAACAATAATCACCACTTTTGACGCTCGAAAATCTCTACTTAAAAACTCATTCAGTTACTTTTCGCATTCTTGACAATAAAATAAACTTTTAACGAGTAAAAAATGGAATTCAACAATTCGTAAGTCAAAAGCGAAAATTGCCGATAATAAACCAGTGGGTGGGAGAGTGACAGAGAGAGAGAGAGAGGACATTCCGTAGGCATTACATGCAAGCAAACACAGAGAGAAGAGAATGGTAATGTGGAAAGAAATGCGCATAAAATGCGTGTGTCAGGGCCCCAAGTGTCTTTATCTGTATGCGTGTATGTGTGTGTGTGCGGCTATATAAAAATATACGAAATATGTATGTATGTATGTGTTATAAGGCTCATGAAAATAAAATCGCAATGAAAATGTAATAACAATGACACATTTTTCCAGCCAATTTGATAAGCAACAAAACACAGCTACAACAGCAACAACAACAACAACAACAACAACAACAACAACAACAACAACAACAACAACAACAACAACAACAACAACACAACAACACAACAAAACAACAACAACAAAACAAAAACAACAACAACAACAACAACAACAACAACAACAACAACAACAACAACAACAACAACAACAACAACAACAACAACAACAACAACAACAACAACAACAACAAACAACCGCACCAAAAACAGCAACAACGACCACACCAAAAAACATAAATAATGAAGATAAAGCTGTAGAAAATGCGTATAAAATAAACAAACGACATTCGTTAAACCAACAAACGAGGCGAGAGAACACAAATCACAGTGCGTAATCATCATCAGCGAGGTTTGCTAATTTGGGCACTGAGTGTGTGTGTGTGGGTGGAGTGTGTTTATTGACACGTTTCTTTTGGTGTTTTTCTTTTGTTTTCTTGAGAAAATAGATCATTATTTTGTAACTATTATCTTTTGTTTCGGCAATTCTGATGACATCTTTAAGATTCTGAATAAAAAGAATAATTTAATTTGGGAGAATTATATATTTTTGGTTTAATTCTTTCTCCAGTTTGTGTGTATGGGAGCTTGTTATTTTAATTATGTGAGAAATACGCATGGGAAGAAGAGAAAATTATTTTTATAAATCACTAAACCAAGTTTCGAACTCATAATCATCATTATATTTAGCAATTACAGCCCTGGTCGGATCACATTGCTTCAAGCGTGCGCCTCCATTGCTCTCTATCCTTGTTTGGATCTCTCCAGTTAAGTGCACCAATATTTCCTGCACCTTTCTCCACGAGTCCTAAGGAAGCTACAAGCGGACTTCAATGCAATCAGATTGAATGCGGCTCAACCTTGGAAGAATTGCAGTATAGGACACACCAAAATATTATCTCTTGCATAAGTGCCAAAGGAGCTCGACTACACCACCTCCTGTATGTGCTTCGAAAAACGTTTCTCCACGAGAACCCCAAATGAGATGAGAGTGGGAAACTACAAACGCCCCCGACCAGGATGCCATAGCCATCTTCACAGATGGCTCGAAGCTTGATGGAAAAGTGGGCTGCAGAAACTATCCTCCCATGCTTTCATTGAACATGAACAAGAGACTACTAGACCACAGCAGCGTTTTCTAGGCGGAACTCTTTGCAATTATGGAGTCCGCTAAGCGGTTGCATAAATCTACGGCAGTTACAATATACTCCTACAGTCAGACACAAGTTCCTTGGAAAACATTTCTTCGTCGGTCTCGCTGAGATAGCCTCAGCGAATATAAGAAATCCGTTGCTTTTATAAGGCACGCGAACTGGTTCGATTAGTTGAGAAGGTGAAGGCAGGAGCCTTAGCAATATGGGCCTATTGGCCTATGTGTGCTGGTAGCAGCAGCCGCATCAACTCAACTCTCCACGTTATCGATTTAGGGTATACGAGGCCTACCGCTGTTTCTACTACTCACTACCCACAGACAGAAACAGATTTTTACCCTTTTTTTGAATACCTGACTATAACTCCGATGCATAAGATCCACCCAATAAAGTTCCCGGGGCTTCTGGTGAGTTGCTATCGATGTGTGTGGTCAGCACGTTGTTCGGTTGAATCAAACTTCCTCTCTTATTGGCCAAAACTGGGCGCTACTGGCGATTACTTCCTTCGAAAGGCCCAATTACCGACAGTACAGGTTCGGGGTAAGAGTTTAGCCGTAGAAGAGCAGCTCATAGTGGATGGTTCCTTGTCAATTACACAAAGCACCCACCAAAACCAGCCTGGCCATCAATACTGGCTTGGGGATTAGTTGTGCCGGCTCACTGCCTTTCGACCACAACCGTTTTCGTTGGATTAAGGGATTAATCTTTACTCGAACTAATATTTTTCGTAGTATTTTTATCTCCAAACTATTGTATTGCATATGGTTCAATCAGCCCACGATTCCCGGACGGAGGACATCCGCTGGCGAAGTAAAGAAAGAAGATGCACTCCCTTGCGGTCGCTCGTAGGGTTGGTAACCCAACAAATGAAAATATTATTCAACGAAAAACAGCAAAATACCTTAGAAAAGGGACACCCTTTTGATGAGGACCCCCGAAAATGCTTCAGGGATCACAATTTGAGGACATGCATCTGTAATGCCCGGGCTCATAATTGGGAAGGTGCCGTTACCCAGCTGTTTAATGTCCTCATAAGAATAAAGGCTGATTTCACCGCCGTCCAGGAAGTGCGATGGACGAGACAAGGACGAAAGCGAGTAGGTTCTTGTTACATTTACTACTGCTGCCATATAAAGGATCGCAACTTTGGTGTCGGATTTGTGGTGGGAGAGGGACTCCGTCGCGGAGTACACCTCGGCATTCACCCCGGTAGCTGAACGTCTCTCCACAATCCGCATCAAAGCGAAATTTTCAACATATCCCATGCCCCGACGGAAGAGAAGGACGATGCGTTCAAGGATTGTATATATGTACACCTAGAAGATGCTTATTAGCGCTGCCCAGCCATGACTTTAACGCCGAGATAGGTAGGACAGGTATCTTTGGGTTGAGGCTGATAGACGTCGCCGGGGCCCGAAATATGGTTGCCTGTAGTATTAGATTCCAGCATAAAAAAATTCAACCAAGGTACTTGGCTGTCCGCTGATCGAAAAACACAAAACAAGGTCGTTTATGTTGCAATAGACGGAAGACTTGTCTCCAGTGTTCTTGCCGTGCTTACACTCCCAGCACCTAACAACGATTCGGATCACTCTTGTGTCCCAGCGAAGATATCCACCCGCTTCTGTGTACCAAAAAAAAGGCCATCAGCAAACAAAACATCAATACCAATAAAGATGACAGCCTTGAAATCCAACGCAGAACCATTCTTGCCAACACGTGTTACTTTGGACGGAGTAGGCAAAAGTAAAGTCCTCACCCGACGAACGAAAAAAAGACTCCACAAGTCCCTCATCATTCCTGTAATACTTTGTGGTGCAGAAGCGTGGACGATGTCAACATCCAATGAGGCGGCTCTGAGAATCGGAGCTTTACGTAGGGTTTACGGTTCTCTGTGCATTGGCTACGGCTAATACCGCAGTCGATGGAACGAGTTATACGGTGACATTGATATATATCAGGAAATGAAGAATGAGTGGTTACACTGGCAAGGCATGTCGTCCGAATGGATAAAAATACTCCAGCTTTGAAAATATTCGTTGCAGCAACCGCAGGTGGAAGCAAATAAAGAGGAATACCTTCACTCCGTTGGAAGAAACAGTTGGACAGCGACCTGGTATTTCCAACTGGCGAACAGTAAGTGATGAATAGCGTGCTATTGGTGATTCGGCTATAAGAAGAAGTAGAAGAACTGGATCTCTAAACAAGATAATGCGCCTTTACATACTGTCAGAATTGTAAAAAATTAAAGGAGAGTAGGATCTTTAACGTATCCACCATATTTCCCATACCTCAATCCAGTACAATTGAAAGTCTATGGAAATGACTTGCATTCAAGGTTGCTGAGAATGGTCTACCTTTCATAGTACCATTTCTTAATTTGTTTTTCTAAAAGCTTCTGGTTCCACACACACAGTTTCTATTATTTGCACTTAATAGACTTAAGTAAGATGCTGTCAAGTAGTGTGTACTTCGTCCAATTGACAAAAATGTCAATAAAAATAAAAAATAAAATAAAAAATAAAATAAAAATCGATTTAAAATCAAATCTCTGTGCCTCACCTCCTATCATCTTGCAAATTGACTGCTGTTTACACCTACCACTCATTCTGTGTTGGCTTAGGTTTGTGTCTAAAAAATTCAGTAACATTTTGTCAGCTCAGAGGCTTGTTTGCTCAGCATGTAAGGTGGGCTGAGGGCATAGGAAGGAAAAGAAAATTTGCTGTCAACAACTTTGACTTGCCTCTGACTTGAGAAGGTTATTAGTGTGTGCTTGTCTTAGCTGTTTAGTTGTCACTGACATCACACTCTCATGACACTTTTGACTTTCTCTTTGCAGTTTCTTGTAATTTTTGGTCAATAAAACCAGCAGGTGAATGTCAGATGCCAAATTTTTTCTTTTTTGATTCTTTTCTACTCAATTTTCATGAACTCGCATTTACATATGTACATACCATTGTTCTTCTAAGCAAATTCGTTTTTAGATTTTAACTTCCACGACTTGTTTACCTGCCACTGCGTGCTACTGCGCCTGTAAATAGGCTGCAAACAATTTGTTTGTCTACCTTTTCATCACTTTTACTTTGGGAAATTCGAAATAAACGTCGACTTGGGAATTGTGGCTTTGTTTGTTTGTTTGTTTGTTTCTTTGTTTGCCTGTTTGCTTGCTGTGCGGTAGACTTTTGACACGCCTTTCTCACACCTTCCCATCGCTTTTGTTACCTTTCCAGCATTTTTTGCCAATTTCTTCTTCTCCATCCTCTTTGAAATCTTGTCAGCGCGTTGGCAAATTGCTAAAGAAAAGTGAAAAGTTAAGTTCGTCTAAATAAGACATCCTCCGCCTCTTAAAGTAGCGTTGGTGTGTGTTGTTGCTATGAGTTTGTTTTCCCCTGCAAAGTTTATTTTCTGCGTATGGCAACACTTTTCTCTCAATTGCATTCTATAAGAAAAATTTATTCAGTTAATTTGCTTTACAGTTAGGTGGTGTTTAATGCAAAAATCTGCTGTACCATATATATATGTATACATAAGTATATGAACAGGTGTATGCTTGTCTATTGTAGACTTTCTCAGGTATTCTCATCTTCATAAATGTTATTTGGCATGAAAATTACTTATATTGAGGCAAGAAAAGTTTCCTTTATTGTTATAAACAATACACATATGTACGTTTAGAAATGTGTACAATAAGTAACGCAATAATCAAGGCAAATCAAGATTTCTTTTGTGATTTTTTTCTCACAATATTTTTTTGTACAATTCTCATTCTAATTGGTATTGCGAAGAACGATAAAAAACACTAATTAAGCATCATTTAAGTTAAAATATTAACTTGGCTATTAACAAGGGTGATGCATTTTGAATAAATGTTTGGTAAAAAAATTAACTAAAAATATCTAAAATAAAATTAAATTCAAACTCAAAACAGAATATAGAAAAATGTATTTATTAGTTAAGGCGCGCCTAATTGTAGGCAACGTTTTACTCGCAATGGCGCAGTCATCACCAAAAATATGTTGCCTACATTTAGGGAGTTAACTTTAGACTTAAAAAAATATTTTCTGACAATTTTTAACAATAAAGTGACTAAAGATTATAGAAAATGCTGACCAGAAATTTATGTATAACAAAAGTTACTAAGCTCTCAAATGATTATCTTGTAAGGGGGATTTTTTCGAGGTTCCCTGAATTTTTTTTTTAGGAGAAAACCACAGAAAATTCAAATTTAATGGAGAATGTTTATTTTCATTCGATAGAACACTTGTTGGCATTTATTTTTTGGAGATTATTCTTTCCAATGTTAGCCGGGGCTACGTGCCAGCTGGTCCCACAGTTGAGTCAAATTATCAATGACTCGATCGAGCATTTCTACTGGTAACTAGCGAATGACTTGCATAATATTTTGCTCCAAGGCCTGAATCGAGGCGGAATTGTCCGCATAGACTTTAGACTTCACTTATCCCGACAGAAAAAAGTCTGTCATATCATACGATCTTGGTGGCCAATCGACCGGCCAAAAATGTGAAATTGTCTGCTCACCGAAGTGTTCTCTCAATAAATCCATTGATTGATGCGTTGTGTGGGAAGAGGCGCCATCTTGTTCAAACCAAATACCGCCGAGATCACGAGATCACAATAGTAAAGCAAATCCCTTTAGGAGGTCTCAAGTTCAATAAATATTTATGAAACTATTTTATATCACTTTAAGATTCCATAAAGGAGCACAAAATCATTTATTAATGATGCTCACTTAGACTTCATAGAAATTCAATGGTGTAAACGACAATTTACGATTATCGCTTTTATTATGATTTGTGGAATAATTTCAAAATCAGCAACAGTAAATGAAAACTATCTCATACTCTAAACGCAAACACTCACTGTTGCACTATTAAAAAGTGATTTTAAACACCCTAGAAATACATACTTACATACACACTCGTAATTTAATCTGTAAATGCTTGTGCGTTGGTGTGTTAGTGTGTTAGTGAAGTGCATATACAAAATGATTACTATTAAGGATCAACTTATAAAGTCACTTATTCAACAACAAAGAGTGTTAGCCAGCAACAACAAAAGCAAAACACTGGAATGTTGAATTAAATATACAGTGAGGAGAAAAAGTTAGCAATTATTTGTATGTCTCGCACTTGGGATCGAATCAGAAAGAAAGCCAGGATTGACGGCCAGGAAGGTTTTGCTGTGTGTTTGGTGGGATTGTCAAGGAATCATCTCCTATGGCCAAACACTCAATTCGGCCCTCTACTTCTAACAACTGGACCGCTTGAAGGCAGCACTCATCCAGAAAAAGCCATCTTTGATCAAGAGAGGCCGAATTGTGTTCCATCAGGACAACGCCAGACCACACACATCTTTGGTGACGCGCCAGAAGTTCCAGGAGCTCGGATGGGAGGTCTTAATGCACCCACTTTATAGTCCGGACCTGGCACCAAGTTATTACTATCTTTTCCGGTCCATGGCGAACGCGCTTAATGGTGAGAAGTTGGCCTCAAGATTGGCCAGTGAAAATTGGCTCTCCAAGTTTTTTGCCAATAGGGACGCAGCCTTCTACGAGAGGGGCATAATGAAGTTGGTATCTCGTTTGCAAGAAATTTATAAACAAAACGGCCGATATTTGACCTAAATCGGACAAATTTACAAAAAGTTATCATATTTTAAAAAATCAATAAAAAAAACCGTACGAACTTTTTACTTGACCTAATATATATTATTGCGCTTTGTTACCGCTGAAGCGATTTTTGGCTAAGCTCATCCTCCAATTTGGTGTTTTTCCTTTGGTCCTTTGGTACTTTTGGGCCGAATAACCATTTTTGGTTAAGCTTACCTTTGAATGTTCGACCCTACACTGTAGTAGTAGTCAAAAAAATAATAAACTTTTGCTCTCCACTGTACATAGTAGAAATATACTCGGGCATGTAGAAATATATGAAAATGAGTATGGGTGTGTGTGAAAATGTATAAGAATACGCACAGCCACATACAAATATATTTTAAAATGCACAAACATGTTCATATGTACATATATATGTGAGTATATGTATATGCATTTGGGTAGTTTTTGGCCTTTTCTATTGCCTCTTTGTGTGAGCTTGTGTGTAAGTGTGTGAGTGCGTGTGCGCGCTTAAGAACTTTTGCATATTTCATAAGCCATCATTATGCCTACTTATGCCTCGTTATTGAGCACAATAAAATAAAATTTTAGTAGAAGCCTACTCTAGAACTCTCTATAAACTCTCTCTAAAGAACTCAAAATACACAAAGGACCCAAAATATAATATAATATAAGAAAGCAAGAAGTAAAATAAGAAAGAAAAAAAAAACACAGAAAAAAATCCTCAAACTCAAAAGGCAAATTGGAAATTGAATGAAAAAAAAAAAAATTGTTTGTATGTGTGTGCGTGTGGGTGAACTTTTGTAACTAACGGTATATATAGCTAACGGTTGACTCTGCGCTTAGTGTTATGCTGTAATTCCTTTTCCTTAAAATCTCTTTCGAGAAAAGCAAAAGTGGGAGGGAGAAACTTTACATATAGGGTTCAGCATTTCATGCTTTCGATACTACAGTGCTGTAATTTGACAACTTTCAAATTTAATTGTCAAACAAATCATGTTTTGTTTTAGTTTAAAGTTAGACATTTATGAAAGTGGCTTGCTTAGCAACCTCAATTGTTGAAACCTACAACAAAAATGGTAATAATTTAATTCGTGTTTTAAGGGGTTATCTCCACTTGCAAAATAAAATAAATACTTTTTTTTTGTTATTTTTCTTTTTTGTTCGAGAATCATTTTATTCTATATTATTAAAAGAAAAAATCTTAATGGACAGAATCTAATGTAGTTTAACAATAAACGATTCATTCTAAAAAATCTTGCATCCTCTTGTTCCTGTAGCTGATCTTCAGAAGGGCCTCAAAAACAAAAACGTGGCTGGCGGTGAGGAAGATATTTCTGCTTCAAATTATCTGAGACCCGAAAAGAAAAAAAAAATAGTATTATAATGGATAAATACATTCAATGATCGAAGGAATAGTGAAAATTTTGATTTTTGACAAAATGGTGGCTTAAAAAAAATAATTTTTTGTCAGAAATTCTACACTTCAAAGTGACTTAAAAAACCGAAATTATTGTCAAAAGTTTGATTCCTTCTATCATTACCTAACAAGTATGTCTTATAAGGTCGTATGCTAATTTTAAGCCGAACGGTTTAGCCGTTTCAGAGAAATTTTCCTCACCGACTCTGGTGACAAATTGGCTCTGAAAAAAAAATTAAAAAAAGTAGAATTTTTTTTCATTTTCCAGAGCTAATTCGTATTAGAAATGAGAAAACATGAAAACATGAGTTGTAAAAAGTTTATATATTATGAAAACAAAAGCCGGGCTCAAAAAGTTTTAACGGTTAAAAACTTTCAAACAAGGTAAAATTTGTATTAATTTTTTGCAAAATTAAATAAGTTAGCAATGATAATAAATAGATTAAAAGGGAATATGGTAACATATAGTGCATTCATTTATAAACATTCCTTCAAATTTTCAAAATTTTTTATTGAATACTAGCTGCACCCTGCAACGATTCGCTGTCGCATATACTTATTGAATGTATGGAAAATTAATCATAGGATATCTTTTGATCCTAACTTTATTCATTCAATACTTGTGGGACTACAAAATTTTTGGTTTAACCATTAACTTTGGTCCTGGAGATAGAGAGAGAGGCCTTTTTGAATTTTCCTATTTATTTTTTATTTTATTTTTTTTTAATATATCAGTCCCAGGTATTGGGTGCAAGCATTAATTCGTGCGGTTTTTTTTTTCAAAAATTAAGACTTTATTGTGAAAAAATTATTATATATTTAATGTTCAAAGTATTGCCCATCGGAAGCTACGATGTTTGCCCATCTTTCTGGCAGTTTATGGATCCCATCCCAAAAGAACGTCTCCGGCTTAGAAGTCAAGAAAGAATCGAGCCAATTGCTGATACCCTGTTCTGAAGTTAAGCGTACTCCAGTGAGGGCATTCTGCATTGATCTGAACAAGTGGTAATCGGAAGGTGCTATGTCTGGGCTATAATGCGGGTAAGATAGAACTTCCCACCCACAGTTTTCCAAACAGTTTTTAACTGGCCTTGCAACATGTGGCCGAGCGTTGTCATGATGAAAACTTATTGATTCGTGTCTGGTCGCATATTCTGGTCGTTTTTCCGCGATGGCCTTTTTCAAACGAATCAATTGTTTTCGGTAGAGATGCCCATTGATTGTCTGACCCGATTTCAAAAGCTCATTATAGAGCACACCCTTGTGGTCCCACCAAATACATAGCATAACCTTGGCACCATGGATATTCGACTTTGCCGTGGATGTCGATGGTTGGCCGGGCTTCACATACGATCTCTTGCGCCTTGGGTTATCATAATGAATCCATTTTTCATCGCCGGTGACAATCCGATACAAAAATGACTTCTTTTGGTGGCGTTGAAGCAACATTTCCGACATGCAGAATCGACGTTCGATGTCTCTTGGCTTTAATTCATAAGACACCCAATTTCCAAGCTTCTGGATGAGTCCCAATGATTTTAATCGTCTGGAAACGGTTGCTTGATCAACTCCTAATACTTTTGCAAGTTCTTCTTGCGTCTGGCATGCATTTGCGTCGAGAAATGTCTCCAATTCTTCGTCTTGAAATTTTTTTGGCTGTCCGGGTCGTTCTCCGTCGTGCAAACCACTTTTGGCACGTTCGTTCGGCTAAAGCATGGTCACCATAAACGTCTACTAAAATACGATGGCTTTCGGTAGCACTTTTCTTCATGTTAAAATAATGAAGAAGAACTCCCCGCAAAAACACTTTATCTGGTACAAATTTCGACATTTTCAAATGAATGAAACAAATTGTTGTTGTTGTTCACGCTAAAACAAATGACATCTACTGAAAACGACGCGAAATGACAGTACCTTTGAAATGAATATAGCCTGGTTTTTTTCGTAAACCCCTCTCCAGGTATCATAGAAGCAATCTGACGAAATTTTAAGTCATTAGGTCGGTAACTTTTGGAGAACACCCGTTCCGCGGCGACTTCATACTAATTCCTAAAATATTTTCATCTACTTCGCTTTAATTTTCCTTCCAGCATGAAAACCCACAAGTGAAAGTGTAACCGAAGACTCAAATGTGTCAGTTTCTCATTTTAAACTTGAATTTACTTAGACCTACGACGCTATAAAGTCCAACTCTCACAACAACTGAAGCCCGCTGACCATTCACAACGCCGCACATACATATGTCAATGGGGGGTCCTTGAACAACAAGTAGGTGATGGTGATTTTTCGAGTAAAATTTTCTTCAGCGGCTAGGCATATTTCTCACTCAAATTAACGCATTTGGAGCTCGGAGAATCCTCCAAGAATTAACAAATAACTGAAGAGAGTTCTTTGGTCCGAAGTTTTGGTTGGATCTTACAACTTTGAAAAGGACTACGGCGCGACTGTCGTTGCCCATACGCAGCTTGAATGTCTTATGATAACCGAATTTTTTTTGGCCTACAGTTGAAGAACACAACTTTGAAAATACGTGGTTTTATTGCGAGAAAAACCTGCCGCCTGCAAAATCTCTCGTTTTGGCGATGTTAATTGGCCATCGAAATCGTGCAATCGTGACACAATTTAACTTTTTTTTGTAGGGCTACGCAAAAGTGAGTGTTTTTGAGACGCTTGGCCAATATGTGCAAAAAAACGGATCGAAAATTACCTCAAACGGTCATTTGAATGATGTCCTGTCTCACATTTAATTCAAACTTTATAAGAAAAATGTAAATTTCATGAAACAAAAATATTTTAAATACTTTTTGTTTATGTTTATTGGCGAAACCACAAAATGGATAACCCTGTAAATATTAATAAGAATATATAAAGGAGAAGTAAATATAAAAATATTTTTTTGTGTATGTATGCACGCATGTACACCTAGGGAATACACGCACACTCATACACACACACACCCACACATTGCGCTGCCTGACTAGCCTTTTTCAGCCTATCCATACACATATCCTGTGTCACAGCCAGTCCCATTAGACCCGTTTTACAAGCAGCTAAAACCCACACGACCGACTGGTTGCTGGTTGGTGGCTGGCAGCAGCCAGAAACCGAATTGTAAGGCATTTCCTGCTGCTTGTAAAATGTAAAGAAAAAACTTTTCATTTAAATAAGAAATAATGAAAATAGAAATAATAAAATTTCCTTAATGCGAAAGGCAAATGTGGTGTTGAAATGTTTATATGTATGTATGTATGTATGTATGTCTTTACAACCGAAAATAGGCAAGGAGCAGCGCAGCAGTGGCAAAGCGTGTACTTTCATGTAACAACAAATACAAAGTCTATAAAAAACTTTACTCTTTTAATACTATTCACATTTCATACAAAATAAAAATTTTGTAAAAACTTACCTTTTGCATTTCTTTCATTTTATTTCAGTTTCCTTAAGCGTCAGTCAGGAGACCTGTCGTGTGCGAGGGGTGGACGTAAAGCGGCGGGTGTGGTGTCTTATGAGCAACAGCGGCGCTCGGTGTGTGTCTCCACGTACAAACATATACGAGGGGATTAACAAAAGTTCGGTAAGTTGAGCAGAAAAAACAAAAAAAAAAATTATTTTTGTACTTATTCGTATTCTTTGTCTTTTTTATCTTCTCTCCATAATCACCATTGGTTTCAATGCATTTCTTAAGCCTCTAGATCCATTTCTGAAAACAGTTTCTTGCTTCTTAAGCTTATCAAGTTCAGCATTAATTATCTCCTCGTTGCTATTAGAGATCTTTCCTTTTAAATTTTTTTAATTTTTGAAAATAACCAGAAATCACAAGATGCTATATCTTGGGCAATATGGTGCTGGACGTATTTCTTCGATCCCAAAGATCGCCATAAAATCACTCGTTATTTCCGCAATGTGAGGTGGCGCCTTGTTCTGATGTAAAAAGTAGCGCCGCAAATCCTCTTTCTTCCTGTTTTCCAACAAATTTTTGAAAACTTTTGGTAAGCACACCTCGGTGTACCATTTTGAATCTACCGTCTGACCCTTTTCCAGTGGAAAACAGCTGCGATTTTAGATCGGGTGAAGTAAACTGACAACATTACTTTTGCTACTGATTTTTGTTGCTTAGATTTTACGGGTGGGTTTGCCCCTGTTGGGCTCCATACCATGGATTTCAGTTTGGTTTCTGGATCGCACTTATAGAACCAATATTCGTCACCAGTAGTGACTTTAAAAAAGCTGCTAGACTGACCAGAACTACAGTGACGTCATCAGTGGAACTTTTGATCGACCTTCTCGGCGCTCGTCCTCTACGGAAAAATGTCCGGTCTGTAATCCTCGAAACCACTTAGAAATAGTCTTTAAAGACGGTGCCATCGTTCGATATGCAATTTGGCATTCATTGAATATTTTTATTGGCTGTAAATTACGCCGAAACCCGAAGAGAATCGCATGGCGAATTTCTGTTTGCGTTGGTGGTGGAATTTCGTCTGACCTATCCTCAGCTATCTTGCGTTTTCTCGTCTCCATTTTAGCCGTTCGTTCTAAAATGTGAAAAGAAGACTAATAAAGTAAGTGCAAAGGATTTGATATTTTTAGATTTAACAAAAACAAATTGGAATTCATCAACTGACCGAACTTTTGTTAATCCGCTTGCCTGCATATCCGTTTGCCTCCAATTCTATTTGGCCACTTTCACATCCTTGCGGAAGGTTGGCGTGTGGTTATGTTTCTTTTTTTACTTTCTTTAGCTTACCTCGTTTTCAGCTTCCACTCTGTGGGTGTATGTGAAAGAGTGCGCTAGAAACTCCTATGCCATTTCGTCTTGTCTTGTGTTGCCTTATCTACTTATTTTCAAGGAATGTTTGGTGATACTAGGTTTCGTATTTAATATAACACCTTTCTGCTTCTACTTTATTCTTTTCTACCCGATTATAGCCGGAACAGTTAGTTCTCTTCTGAGGTTGTTGTCCTTTTTTCATTTTAGCGTGTTTTATGGAACAGATATAACGTACCGGGTCTAAAAAGTAATGTTATAAGACTTTTATGTACCGGGCCACTTGTTTCCACACTCTTGATTCAGGCGCCTCGCCCCTTTGATATCTAAAAGCTTGGATAAGTGTACAGTGGGATCTCAATTCGGATATGTCACTAAAGCTTCCACTAAAGCTTTTTCTGTTAGACCAGTGAAAGTCGAGGAACCGCTGTAGTCGAGTTATCAGCACAGGACTGAAAAGGTAAACTCCAGCTTTTGTTTGCTGTCAAGCTGAAGAAGGACCTTGGATATTAATAGCTTCAATGGTTATAAAACGCCAATTATATATTTATGCAGCGAATGTGACTTGAAAAAATAGAGCTCGTATTTGAGGTGAGCGGAGGTGAGGAAAAAGATCAGTTCTAAAACCGTTCAGCTTATTGGTGGGTCTCATAAAATTTTACAAGTAAATTCTGTCAATGCCTTTGACTCTTTAAAGCCCGCTTAATTTGGTTTCTATAAAGTTCGGCTAACTTCGGAGACCTTCTCGGATTGTGTACATATTCTGCTTTAGGCAGCAGTCTCCTTTAGAGCCCATATAAAAAGTATTTTTTCAGCAATTTTTTTGAAAGGGAGTATATTATTGTGGTAATAAAAAATTGTGCTACATTTAAGCTTCAAACACAATTTTTATTATAAAAAAAATATTGGAATTTTCTACTGTTGTAATGAGTTTTCTGAAGCAGCTGCAATCTGAACTCGTGAAACGGTGGCAATGATGGAGGTCGTGCGAGGCATCTGAGACAGTCAAACCAATTTTTTTTTTTTTTTTTTAAATGTTTGTGAGTGTTTCTTCTGAACGAACAAAAACATACCCGAAGTAGTTTGAAAATTCCAAATTTTTTCCGAAGTTTGAAAAAAAAAATCACTTTTTTGAAAAAATAAAAATTACTTCAAGCTGCAAAAAAATAGTTTAAATAATACTTTTGTCCAAATTTTTTAATTCAAATAGAAAATATTTTAATACTGAAGCTAAATCACTTTGATTTTATTCGATCGGTCATATATTTTTTTTTGCTTCAAAGTTCTGCCCGAGCATTCGAACCTGCTTGCCGCTCAGCTTCTAAAATATATCAAATTGGCCACTAAAATTTTTTCAGACATTTTCTTGGATATTTTTGGAATATATTTAAGCAAACTGCTGTCTTAATCGAGTCGAGAGTACGTGCATTACTCTTAAGCATTAGATCTGTCGCGTATATACTATATATCTGACTTTGATGAGAATGTTTTTGACGATCATATCTGCATTATGGAAATATAATTTATCTTCTAGCTCAGCTTCTTTAATTTAGAACGAGAAGAACATACAACCTTGCTTACGAACTGCCTTGGTTTAGCCGGGTATACGAGGTGTGACAATTAAGTAATGAGACTGATTACCTATATTGCCGCGATTGTGGTAACCCTGCAACCTTGAAATCCCCTTTCCCTTCTCCCGGCATTCTTCTCCTCTCCATTGATGTATTTGCCCTCGCTCTAGCTTGTTTAGTTCGCCTGCTGTATCGTGTTGAGTAAACGTGTGTTCATGGTGCTCGTCACGAAAATAGAAAAACGAAATCAAGCGAGAGCAACGCGTGGCGATAAAATTTTGCGCCAAATTTGGCGAAACAGCTTCGGAAACGTACGCTAAAATTGTAAAAGTGCGTGGTGATAGTGCTCTTAGTCGTACCCAGGTGTTTCGATGGCATAAAGAGTTGAAGTTTAAGTTTAAGTAAAGCTCGCATGAGCAAGTCGAAGGTGAAAACGATGATTATTGCCTTTTTTGATAGCCGTGGAGTCGCCTACAAAGAAATTCTTCCACCGGGGCGAACCGTAAATCAAGTCTACTTTCGGCAAGTACTAGAAAGATTGCGAAAACGAGTCAACAAGGTGCGCCCAGACATCGCTCGTAACTGGATCCTTCATCACAACAACGCACCGTGCCACACCGCCCTCAGCGTGTCTCAGTATTTGGCCTCTAAAGGGATCACCTTATTCGCCCGATATGCCACCCTGTGACTTTCTTTGTTCCCTAGAACGAAATCGGTGGTCAAAGGAATTCATTTTGAATCGATTGAGGACAGCCAGGCGACCGTGAGGAGGGTACTCGCGGATATCCCAATCGAAGTGTTCCAGAAATGTTACGAAACATGGAAAACGTGCTGGAATCGTTGTATAGCTGCCCAAGGAGTGAGTATCGCATCGCGGTGGCCTCATCAGTCAAGATGGCTTAGTTTTGATTTGTCAAATGTCAAAAAATTACAGTTTGAAAAGTGACAACTTCTGGCATAGCAAGGTATTCTTTATTTCTTGTTTTGATACCTCACTTAGTTCTTTGAGCTGCGAGGCTCTTAGATATCTGAGATAAGCTCCGTTTCTCCTTTGCCTTCTATTCTATACTTCTTCTATGTGCCGTCGGCACTTTTAGGCATCAGAAATGTCTATTTTCTCTCCTTTCTTCGCAGTGTACATATCTAACAATTTTTAATTTTTTCTACAAAATAAAAGGCTTATATAAACAGGCGCGTTAAGGTATCCCAAAGGCTTATGAATTTTGCATAACATCACTGTAGAGGCAAAGCAAGGCTTAACGCGACCATCAGCGGGACACAGCAAACGCCGCATCAAAGCACACTTACAACACGAAGCATACTTTTAGGCGAATTTCTATTGCATAAAGATATATTTTTATGCATATACGTGTATGCCAGCCTAAGAGAAAATATCCTCTAGCCACACACAGCTACATACCTTTTTCCCTCCGCTTTTCCACATAAATTTTCACGCAGCTCCTTGTAGCCTTCAGCTTCGTTTTATTGCATGTTTTTATATTTTTACTAACGCTATACTATTGTAGTATAAAGCAAGTTACTTTTTCATTTTCAGTGCTTTGGGGTTTGCTTACAACAACAATAATTGAAGTACTTTTTAGTTTGTCGTCGTAGCTTCAGCGACTGTTTGTTTGTTTGTTTGTCTTTCGCATTGTACGATTGCTTCCGGTTTCAAGTCGCCGTTGCTGTAATGTTAGTGTTAGCCGCTCAGCCTAAATGTAGGCAACACCGCTGGCGGCAAACTTGCATGAGTTGTATTACAACAAGTTTTTACGGTTATACTACACACACACACATGTTTATATGGGTAAGTAAGCAAGAATGAAAACTCTCAGATTTGAGTGCATTCTTGGCTTTACAAGATTTTCCACCTTTTCTATTTCTCAACAACGGAGTGGCTGCAACTCGAGAGGTTTTCTTAAAACAACAGTGTGGGTGGAGATTTTCAAATATTTGTTTTAGTTCTATTTGAGAGTCGTAGACCAATTTTTAAATCCGATTTTTTTTTTGTATTTTATTGGAAATACATTGAAAAATATCAAATTGAGTATACATCAAGGAAAAAATGAATGTAAATTATTCAAGTACCAGCGCAGTCCGTACATAGGGTAAATCGATGATCGTCGCAGACAGGCCTCTCACGAGCTGAAGATCCGATATGCATTTTCTTGTCTCTCTTCCTGGAACATTGACTGCATCTTCATATCGGAGCAATTTTGAGCACGCCTTCAATAGTCACTCGCAGCTCTTTCCTCAGACACGGCTCGTTCAATCTTTCAGGTAACCATGGGAACAGTGAGATGCTCAACTAGTCTTTTCAGAACAGTGATCGCAGAAGTAGATTCCACAGTTTCACCAACTATGAGCTTCCACAGAATGCGTACATTCACTGCTGCTTAATCAAGCATCCCGTCAAAAATCCACATTGGCCACCTCTTCGTTTTTCGAGTGACGGTGTAGGCATGACATAATTGATCCAAAGTGTCGGTTCCTCCTTTTGTGTCACTATAGTATAGAATTATGTTCGGTTTGCCGTCTGTTATCTTTTGAGTATGCAGATAACTCGATTCAATGAAAAAAACGCAAACGAATTATGGTCATGAAACAAATGGAGCGGCCAGAGTGGGATGGTTATTTCCCCAGGCCGCGAAAACGTTCGTTCAAAGCGCCACTAAAGCTTTTGATGTTGACCACTTGGAGTGAAAGCAAAGAGTTTGAATAAAAGTTTCTCTGATTTCTCTCTTGGTTGGTTAAAATGGCTGCCGGCTATCGGCTCACCTAGGCCCTAAGCGTTCTCATTGCGAAACCACTGTCGGTCCTAATAACCCTACCCGCTAATCGCGTAGAATTTGCAAAGCTGAGCAGTCGCCGCATCTTAGCGCCCGCTATATCGTTCAGGTCTGCAAAGGCTTCCGCCCCTGGAGACTTCAACCTACTCCAACAAAGTGCGAAGCATTCGCAAAGAAAGTGTCTAAAAGTTTCACGTGCTTCTTCCTGCCTTCATCTTCTGCAGAAATCATTTGATGGCCCGGCAAATCTCTCTGCTTGCCTACCCTATAAGAGCTGTCCTGTAAGAAGACCTATAACTGTAGACATCTCCTTCCTTTTCAGCTCGATATGGTCATGTGACCTTTTACTGTTCCATTCTGACCATATTGTCCTAGCCACATTCCCCGGTATATTGTTGTTACTTTGACCGAGGTTCCATGCCAGGTTCAGAGATAACTGCTTAGAAATTACCTTAAGTTATCTGCGGCAGTCCTCTATGGTTTTAGATTTTACTGTTACAGACTCTTGGGCTCGTAATGCGGCTTAGCTATCCGAGAAAATATGGATACGACAGCATCATCTATAAAAGAGGCGAGAGGACTCCATCCTGTGTGGTTCCTCTGCTGACATACCTAAGTACCGTCAACCCTGCGATCTCAAATCTTAGAACCCTACAACTGAGAATTTGGCCTATAAAAGAAAACACCCAAGGTTCGACACTCAGGCAAGTGAGGTTAGAAGCAACTGCATTTGGTGCAATATATGAAGGCCTACCTTTCATATAGGCGTGTTGGTTTTTAGAGAGATTGTGTTCCATATTAGACCTAATGTGAATCTCCACCAATCGTTCCGCTACCTTAGAAAGGAAGGATGTCAGACTCATTGTTCTGAAATCTTTCGGTTTACTATAAGACACCTTTCCACATGTGGAAATAAAGACAACTTTCGATTTCCTGCATAGTTTGGGTATGTAGCTTAGACCGGAGGCTTCTTTCTATATAGCACACATCCAGTTGAGACTGAGATTCCTGCTTTGCGGGGAGCCGGGATGGCAGGTACTTAAAATCGGCTCTTAGTCTCGCTACTGGGTAGAACCCCCCAAGACTGCTCACGGCTTTGCTATACAAAGTTACAGATCTTCTAGAAATACTTGGGGAGGTATACCTGTCAATTCCAACTAGACCCATTTCCATTGGATTCACATTTTACGTATGGTTCAAGCAGCTTAGACCAAGGGCCCTCTAGGAAATCAACAGACCTCCGTAAGTGAGAAGATGAATTAACTGCGATTGTGCGTATGGCTTAGGACTCCTCGGTTGAGAGACCGCACTTTTGACGTCGAAACCTACAACCGTTTTAAGGATCATGTTTTGAAAGAATATGGACCAACCGGCCACTTAATTGGACAGGTCTCATTGTCCAATTTGTTGACGTCCTCCGCCGTCTAAGACGTAAGACAGTCGGGAAAAGGACGGAAGGTGAGTCCTCGAGAAATTTGTGGTAGGAGAGAGACTTCGTCGCCGAATACTGGTATCTATCCTGGTGCAAGTAATGTCTAGCCACAACTCGCATCAAATCATATTTTGTCAACATATCGCTGATTTACGACCAAGCTCCGGCGGAAGTGAAGAACGATATGACCAAAGAAGCTTTCTATGAGAGCCTAGAGTGCGCCACTGAGGGTGTGTAGAGAAGGTTATTTGGCCGCATAGTCCAGATAACTTAGCATCCATAACGTCACTCGAAAAACGGGTTGAGGCTAATGGTCTTCACCGAACTCGATATATGGTAGCCTGTGGATATACCATACACACAAGAAAATTTATCAAGCTATATGGTTGCCGCCGTATCGAAAGTAACGTAACCAAATTCAACCTGCTGCGTTGTGTTCACGGAAGACTTATTCCAAGTGTTCTAGATGTGGGTACGCTCCGAAAACTTAACATCCAATCGGATCATTATCTCATCGTAGGGATGTCATAGTCCAGTAATCATCAACAACTCGATATAAGGGACCCGTGGAACGTCATCAGTGTAAGAATTTCGTTTAACTCTAATCAAGATACACACAACTTCGCCTTGCCATACAATTCTAAATGTAGAATATTCTATATATTTTTTTACTATTTCACTTTCAAATATCCAACCAACCAAATCAATTGACTACGAACCCCTTTCAATGTTGAATACAAAATAAAAAACGCTTATTTCCTAAATAACTCCATCAATGAACTCAATTCAAAGCCAACCAAGTGAAATTTTGTGTCAAAACAATGTACAAAGTAATGCCGTGGCGGCGGCTTAAATGCTATTACAGGTGATTTCGATAGAGAATGTGCCATAAAAGGCATAAAAAGCGAAAATTTTCGAGGCACCTCAAACAAGTAAAATGCGAAATAAATTATAAACTTTTCACTTTCAACATTTCAATGGTCAGTGCAAAGCCGCGTAAGGGAGCAAAGAGGGGGGTTGGGCGTTAGAGTAAAGCCTAAGCCTATCAACCTATCAGCCTAACAGCCTACAAAGACATTTTGAGCAGCCCAACTACCGCGATAATAGCGCAAATCTTCAAGTCTAGGGATGATTGCTTTCACTCTTTCATTCAACTTCTCGAGCACGAAAGCACACTTTTCCACCGGCCAAACCACTTTCATATTACTTTGTAAATATATATTTCTATAAACATGTATTTATTGGCTAAGGTGTGAATGTGTGTATACGCTGAGTGAGTTGAAGGGTTGCCATTTGCAATTGAGGCAATCAAAAAACTTTAATAGAGTTACGCGCAATCAAAGTTTTGCATATCGAGGAGGGGGAGATGGCAAAGGGGTGGGGTGAGGGTGGGGTTTGGTAGGCAAGCATTGAAGTAGATATTTTACAGCTACTCACAGCAATAAAAACTCCACTTCACTTGTGCTTTTTTTTACTATGTCTTCGCATTTGTAACCCGAACCAAAGTTTTAGTGTTCTTCACTCTTCCTTTTTTCTTTCCTATTTTTATTTTTCTTCTTGTTTTTGAGTGAAGCCTCATTTAAATGCCTGCCAATTGCAATTGAATCAGTTGCAGGATTTAATCGAACTTTTCATACGTAAATGAATTAAAGTGAGCTGCTGCCTTAAGAAAAATTCTAGAGAGTGTGAGAGTGAGTGAGAGGAGCAGTGTTTCTAACGCAGAGCGTAAATATGAGTGCTCACACCAACACTTGCTGGCTCTTTGCGCTTCGTCGCCTACCTCCGATGGCTGCCTAACCTTTGAATTTACATTAAATTGCTTTTTGTTGCTTCACTTATTTTGCTTGCTATTGCTATTTGTTTCTCTTCTCAAGCAAATATCTATTTTCAATTTCGATTTTATGCTATTTTCGCTTTATTTATTTTTTCAATTTTCATTTCGCTAAAACCTTAAGTCGCAAATAATTGGATTTAGCGAAGTGAAAGTGGCATGTAACTTGAAGTTGTTGAAGAGAGACGGCCACGGCATGAGAGATAACAGTTCCGAATATGAGTATGGGGAGAGAGAGTTAGTGCTCGCTCTTCTTTAGGAGCTCCATTCTTAAAAGGGTTACACAATAGATGATGATTTCTTTGATTTTCAAATTATTTCGGGGTCGGGTACAATTGAAAGGTCGTTGCAGGTGTTATATGAAAAATTCTGCTTGTAGCTTTTTTATATTATACGACGCATTCTTTATCAGGTTTTCAGGTTTTCATCACGAGTAAGACCTACAGATGCTCTTACCAACTTCTTGCAGTTTCTACTTGTGATCTGAAGTCACCAACACCATTTTAACTTGCTCTACAAGCTCAAGTGCAGCAAAAAGTTTTACTTAAACAAATCTAAAGACTGCCTCGTACGACTTAACAGTGCTTAAAATACCATCGGTCCACTTCAGCCTTACATACAAGATAGTTTCACTATGAAACAGGCAAAATATTAATATCAAAACTGATCATAAGCTGCCCAGACATAATGAAACTCGGGTGACTTCTAATATTTATAAGGGTAGGTAGGTAGCTGCAGTGAATTTCTGACGAACAACCGTAGGCTTTTAGGTTAGGATTTTGTGATACCAGAGAGGCTGAAGTCCCGTTCACTCCAGAGAGACTGAAGCCTCCGTACCACCTTGTGGTTTTTATAAAGTTAATTTATCTGAAAAGTTTTATTTGTGAAACTTCCGAGATATGGTCCAGAAAACGAACTCGGATAGTTCTGAACCTTTTCCTTGCGAAGCCATGCACCTGCAGCCTTTTCTTCTTCTATTTCCAGCCAGCTTCTAGAGTAAACGTTGGTATGAGATATCCCTTGTTAAACGAGGTGTCTGCAAATTGAGACAGCGGCCTGTTAGTATTGACAAGAGAGTTCTAATGTCATTCTTCTTAAATGTCAATAGTCGGCATGTGCGATACATTTCCCCTGCTGGTCACGTCTGTTTGCTTGTTGAGTAAGTGAGGAATTGTTTCCAGCGGGACTCAGTTATATATACATTTACGACTGATGTTTTCGCGGAAACGCCTCAAAACGCTCAAATAATACTATTTACTAACCGGTCTGTCTCGTTGGAATGAATTCACGATGAACCAAAGCGCGAATATCGAAAAAAAAATATCCGGAAACTTTCTGGTCTTAATGTATATCATATGTTCAGTATAATATCTCCAGGTAGCCAGAGACATATCGAAAGTTGTATAATTTGTATAGTAATAAGGCCTTAAAAGAAACACAGTGTTGGTTTGTCAAATTTCGTTCGGGTCTAGTGAAGTTGATGATGATGATATCAAGGCTTTAATGGAATCGGATCGTCGTGTAACTAAGCGTGAGATTGGAGAGAAGTTAAGTGTATCAAAATCAACCGTTCATAATCATATACGACGTCTTGAACTGGTAAAAAAAAACTGGATATTTGGGTACCACAATGAAATTCATTTAACAAGCCACTTCAACGCTTGTGATATGCATCTGAAACGCAATGCATACGATTCCATAACTGGAGATCAAAAATGGATTCTTTTCAACAACGTCCATCGAAAACGATCATGGTCCAAGCATGTTGAAGCGCTACAAACCACTTCAAAGGCTGATTGATATACACCAAAAGAAGATTATGCTGTCAGTTTGTTGGGATTGGAAGGGGGCGGTATATATTGAGCTGCTCCCAAGGAATCAAACGTTTAATTCGGATGTCTACTGTAAACAAATGAACAAATTGAATACATCCATCAACGAGAAGCGTCCATAATTAGCCAAACGTTAAGGTATCATATTCATCCAGGATATTGCTAGACCGCACACACCTTTGGTCACTCGCCCAAAACAGAGAGAGCTTGGTTGGGAACTTTTGATGCATCCACCATATAGCCCTGACCTTGCACCGTCAGACCTCCATTTGTTACGATCTTTGCAGAACTCATTAAATGGTAAAACTTTCGAAAATGACGAGGCTATAAAATCGCACTTGGTTCAGTTTTTTGCAGATAAAGGTCAGAAGTTCTATGAGTGTGGAATAATGATATTGCCGGAAAGATGGCAAAAGGTCATCCACCAAAATGGAAATTACATAATTGATTAAAGTTCATTATAAAATTAGAAATAAATGTATTTACTTTCTTTAAAAAAATCGTCAGTTTCTTTTGGGGCAACCCAATAGGGAGCAACCGTGCTCTGGGACAATAAGTTCTCTAGTGACAAGCGGTTAGTGAGCTCGGGTGCTTGGTGATCTGAAACTGCTTAGATGGTCAGATTCCTGAGGAGATGCCCTCGACGTGGCCAACTTCCACTTTTTATTACCAAAAATTTCCCGGATATAGAATCCAGATTAAGAAGATGTCGAGCTAAGAACTTTCTTACAATTATTGACTACGCTTAAATTCAATTTTGGCTTTTGGCTAACCGAGTATCTAGTATCGGTACCAAGCCTTTTTCTATATCAAGTACTTCCGCTTTGAAAATGACAGCTGAGTTTGGTAGACGCCAAACCCTTGCGCCCAACCAACAATCCTTTTTGAAACTTTCGGTTGTTGTCAGATATAACTTAATGGCATCCATAAGACCTGCAAAGGCTGCTCTCTAGCATTTTTTATCATTTCGCTGGCCACCAAAACTAATGCTGCTTATATTAGAATTGGTCTGCTAAAGGCCATATACAGCCGAAGCGAGTATTTTTACTCCTAACTACAGCAACACTGAAGGTGGAGTAAGAGAATTCATGTTTGTCACTCTTTTACGTGTCAAGTGTTTGCAATTTCTACAAACGTTATCTTGGGTACCTTGAAGTGCGACGTAATAAGGAAGTATATCTGGCTTCATCTTCCCTCGCTGCTTTATTGTTTTTCAAGCGGGTAATCGCTATTCGAACCTTGTCATAGTCGGGTAGTGAAACATTTATTCCGTCGTCATTAATTGGTGTTTCACTTTCATTGCCATTCAGCAGTCTGGAGAAGTGTTCCCTTCATAAATGCAGTGACTCTGGGCGGGAGGTGGGTAACGCTGAGTTCGTCAAAAAAAAAAAACAAAAAAAAAAACAAACGTGACGTAACGTCTTAACAAATTGATACGATGCTCAACGCTTCTCCGAACGTTAAATGGACAAAATGAAAAACAAGCCACGTTCAACAGCACAGCACAAACAAAAACGGTTAAGATGTGCTGAAATAATACATGTTCTGGACAAAGGAGTGGCAGAGAGTTATTTTTTCGGACGAGAAAAAATTCAATTTAGACGGATCAGATTGCTACAGTTGTTACTGGGACGAGCTAACCAAACAAAATGTGGTGAGATCAAAGCGAAATTTCGGAGGTGGGAGTGTTATGGCTTGGGGAGCAATTTACTATGATTCAAGCTGAATCTGGTACCCATAACTTGCCACATGAACTGTACGGCATACACAGACCTACTCCAACAGAACCTGATACCATTTGTGAGGCAAACCAAAGATATCGAATACGTATATCAAGAGGACAATGTCTCGATATATGCTTCTAGGCAAACAATGAAGTGTCTTTATTTGGTTGGCCGGCATGCAGTACAGATTGTAACCCCATAGAAAATCTGTAGGCAGTAATGGCAGGGAAAGTTTACAGTAATGGGCGTCAATACAGAAGCATTAATGAGCTAAAAACCTCAATTCAGCAATGTTGGCGTGATTTGAGCAGAGATTTGAAAATCCGGGTGGCCGTACACAATACTAACCACTTCTTTTCACTATCTGTCACCAAGATGGTTTCACTTAACTAATAAATTCTTTTTTCTTTAAATGAAGTTTTTTACTCAACTGTATTCAGCCAAATGGAAAATAAATTTCTGCGACCTTCACGTACTTTTAAGGGACTCCCAACAATCAATATTTCAACTTTCTCGCCTAAGCCAGTCAATTTGCGACTACGAGTACCCTTTCTTGTTTGAGGCAATAAGCTTTGTCAAAACAATTAAAGTGAACCTTTTTGAACCGAACACGTGCACGTAGAAAAGTGAAAAGTTCATAATTAAATTTGATATTTTCTTTGGAGATAAAAAAAAATTGCGTATTTATTTTGATTTAATTAGATGTTGTTGTTGTTGTTGTTGTTGTTGTTGTTGTTGTTGTTGTTGTTGTTGTTGTTGTTATTGTTACCTTTCAAGTGGTCGAGCGTAAAATATAGATATTTTGGTTACTGTAGTCCTTAAAGAGATGAAGAATTCCAATACTTTCTACTTTTTGTTGTTCTTGTTCTTGTTGTTGTTGTTGTCATATTACTCCTAAACTAAAATACCAGTTGGACATTTAACCGTCAGTGTCAGCGCAGAAAGGGTTTGGGGGAGACTATCAAATTGCTGGATCGCCAGTAGCAACCGCCAGCCAAACTTGTAACCGCAAAGTGCGACCAAAAAGGATAACAGGAGAAGGCAAAGGAAACGGTATATAAGCGTTAAAGCGACAAAGCGTTGCGGTGGCGCCACAAATACTTCTCCGCTTTCAGACGTTGGCCAGTTGGGGTACGCATTTGCTGGAGTATTGTATTTGCTTTGTGCTCGCCTGCCCTACCCCCAACCCTTACCACACCCCCTCTGCGCGCAGTCTGTTGAAATTTGTTAAGCTGTTGTTTATTTTGTTTATTGCTTTTCTACTCTTTCTCTTCTTCTACTTCTACATTTTTATTTATTTTTTTCCTGTAATACTTCAGCTCAAGTTTCACAAGCGCCAGTTTGTGGTCGCTAACGCAAGGGTGAAAAGGTGGCGCTTAGTATATCCTTTACAGGATATGCATACAGTCATAATTTTTCAATTGATGATACGAGGGGATTAACAAAAGTTCGGTTAGTTGGTGACTTTCAATTTGTTTTTGTTAAATCTAAAAATACCAAATTCTCTGCACTTACTTCATTAGTCTGCCATTCAAATTTCAGAAAGACCGGCTAAAATGGAGACGAGAAAACGCAAGATGGCTGAGGATAGATCAGACGAAAATCCACCACCAATGCAAACAGAAATTCACCATGTGACACTCTTCGGGTTTCAGCGTCATTTACAACCAATACAAATATTCAGTGAATGTCAAATTGCATATGGAATGTTTGCATCGTCTTTAAAGACTCTTTCTAAGTGGTAACGAAGATGCCAGATTGGACATCTTTCCGTAGAGGACGAGAGCTGAGAAGGTCGACCAAAATCTTCCACTGATGATGTCACTGTAGCTCTGGTGAAGTCCAAAATTGACGAAGACCCACTTTTGACAAAATAAATGAATGCTAATGAATTGGGCTTGAATGCCATGGCTGTATCGCGAATATTAAGTAATCATCTGGGATACACGAAGAAATCTGCTCGATGGGTACCACCAATTTGAAATGAGGCCCAAAAAGAGGTTCGAGTGTATTTTGCTCAATTTTTCCTAAACAAAATCGAAGATGGCCAGTCTAGCAACTTCATAAAGTCATAACTGGTGAAGAATCTTGGTTCTATAAGTACTATCCAGAAACCAAACAGCAGTCCATGGTATGGAGCCCAACAGGAGCAAACCCTCTCATAAAATCTAAGCAACAAAATAAGCAGCAAAAGTAATAATGTCAGTTTACTTCAACCGATCTAAAATCGTAGCTGCTATTCCACTGGAAAAGAGTCAGACGATAACTGCAAAAGGGTACACCGAGGTGTGGTTACCAAAAGTTTTCAAAAATTTGTTGGAAAACAGGAAGAAAGAGGATTTGCGGTGCTACTTTTTACACCATGATAAGGTGTCATTCCCCACTGCTTAAATAAGGAGTAATTTTATTGCGATCTCTGTGATCGAAGAAGTACGTCCAGCACCATATTCCCCGGATGTAGCAACTTGTGATTTCTGGTTATTTCCAAAAAAAAAAAGAAAAAATTGTAAAGGAAAGGTCTTTAATAGCAACGAGATGATAATTGGTGCGGTTAATGTTGAACTTGATAAGCTTAAAAAACAAGAGTTTGAAGACTGTTTTAAGAAGTGGATCTATAGGCTTAAGAAATGCAATGAAACCAATGGCGATTATATAGAGAAGATAAAAAAGGACAAAGATTAGGAATAAATACAAAGATGTATTTTCTTTCTGCTCAACTTACCGAACTTTTGTTAATCCCCTCGTATATAAATGTATTATATTTCCATGCATATTTATATATGCATATATATTTATATATGTGTGTGCGCGCATAAAGCTCACGCCAGACCATTTTGTTCCGCTCCACAAGCGCAACAAATGAATTTTAATTCAATTAAAGTAGAAAATTTGCAAATTCGCTTATTTTGCTCGCCTTCCTTACACCGCTCTTCTGCTGCTCTTCCGCTGCTATAACAATTGTATTCAAAAATGAGTATTTGCTCGCCACTCAGCCACTCAGCCGCTAAACTGCTTCATTTAGTGCGGGGTTTTGTTTTATGCCATAAGCTTAGAGGCTCGCTTTCTGCTTTGGTGGAGTGTCGATTATTTAGCTCACCCATCTCCTGCCACCAACCCGCAAGCACTTTTTAGTGGAAAACAATTTACTTGATATTTTGTAAATTTTGAAAATGTTTGCTTAGCGTCGCAATATTTCTATTGAATTACGCAGCTGTAACATAAATATTGCTTATGATTTCTTTGTGCGCAGTGTGGGAGATAAAAGAAAAGGAATTGGGGGTGATTTAGAACTATGGACACTATGTTAATGATATTTAGAGAAATTTGTGGCGGAATACATTTTCATGGTATTTATTCATATATTTAGTACGGCGAACTCTCTGATAGTCACACACTAACCCGACTCTAAGCTACTAAGTTATTGCCAAAGCCAAAGCGAAGTTCTCGGTTGAAAAGTCAGGGCCGCTCGTATGCTGGAGACCACCAATAGATCATTGATTAGTATTGAAATTGTGATAACTTCTCTAAAGTTGTCCTACGCAATTTGCTTATAGTGTCTGGTTGTAGGAGTATCAGTATTTTAGGGTACATTGATTTATTATCGACCAAAAAATCAGGCTTCTCAATAACATATTTAAGGAGCTGCCTCTATGCCGCTTTCACTAAATTTTGTAAGCCCACAAAACTTATGCAGCTGAATAAACTGAGGCTGTGCAATACCAAAATCTCCATCAACTCCGGGAAGGATTATACCCCACCCTTCGGTATCATATGAGGCTTTAAGCCGAGTGACTCTTTATCGCATAATTAACTTCCATAACTTGATGCTGGAAAAAGTAATTCGAGCTGTAAAACCACTTGTTACGCCATTAATCTCTCTATACTCCATAGTCGTAGAGAGATGCTTGGAGTTTTATTTTTAACTAAATTGATAAGTGGTGCTATCAATAGCTCATACCTACTTAGCGAACTTAACTTCACGATCCCTTTAAGATCATCTAGACACTTTAGGCCCGTTTCATTGGGCTTATGCCGAACGTACTTTGAAATGCACGACCCTTTTAGATCTTTGTGCAATGATTTTAATACACATTTCCCCAACATTGATTCCTCTGACTCGCTTTTCTGTATCAAAACCTACTTACTGAGTGCTTTAAATAATTAAATAAATTCCCTCTTCTTTTCCCCATGCAATTTTATAGCAGCTGATGAACAAATCTGTAGCTATTTAGTGTAAGAGGCAAGTGTAACCGTGACCTTACGCGATCGATTTCGAGTTCAGGGCATTCCGGACTGTTACTGGTTTTCGGTCACCGGTCTGTTGGACTTTTCGATTTCCCTCAGACGCGCCTCTAGGTCGGTTGGGCGGGATGTGGGTAACGCTGGGTTTATTGTTTAAGATACAAACCTCTATAAGTGCGTACAACTGCTTTTATGTACCGATTATATTGATATAATCAGCTTCAACAGACCGTGTAAAAAAGTGAGGCGAATGTGTCTGATACTGAACGAGAACAAGACGAAACATCTCAGTCAAAATATTCGCCCATCGGCTCTCAGTCCCTGTTGATAGTTTGAACATTGAAGTCATAGAAAACTTCGTTAATCTAGTAACCAGTGTTAACACCAACAATAATATCAGCTTGGAAATCCAACGCAGAATCATTCTTGCCAACTTGCATGGGGCTGAGTAGGCAATTGAAAAGCAAAGTTCTCTCTCGACAAACGAAAACCAAACTCTATTAGTCGCTCATCATACCCATATAAGGCGCGGAGGCATGGACAAAGACAACATCTGATGAGTCGGCGATAGAAGTTTTTGAGAGAGAGAAGATTTATGGTTGGGAATGGCGAATACGTATATCGCAGACGATGGAACAATGAGCTGTACGAGTTATACGATAATAGTGACATAGTTCAGTGAAAGAAGAGACAGCGGCTGTGCTAGCTAAGTCATTTGGCCTTTGTGGATGAGAATAGCCGCCGGTGGAAGCGGAGGAAGAGGAAGAGCTCCACTTCATTGAAAAAGCTAGGCAGAGAAATGCCTAGCTGTACTTGGTATTTTCAATTGGTGCCAAAGCGCGATCTTGTTAACTCGGTTATATAGAAATAGAAGAAGAAGAAGCAGAAGAAGAAGAAGGAGAAGATGAAGGTGAATAAGAAGAAGAAGAATTGGTCAGTATGCGCTTTGAACAAGATGGTGCCACATGCATTATCCCTCATCTTGGCGAAGTGGTTTGGCCACCGAGATCATGCGATTTCATACCGTTGGACTATTTTTTGTGGAGCTACGCGAAAGATCGTGTTTATGCGGATAAATTCTTAACTCTTGAGCACTTGAAAAGCAACTTCTATCAAGTTATAGCTGAGCTATTGCCCAATATGTGCGGAAAGAAAATTATAATCGAAAATTATCTCAAAGGGATCGCCCAGCTGTCATATTAATGTCAGGAAAAAGGTTTAAACATTATAAAAAAAAGGTATTTCATAAAAACAATTATTTTAAATGTATTTTCGTTTACGTTTATTTTTGAAACCACGAAATGGATTTCCCAGTAATTATGTGTTTAAGATTATTTTTTTAATAAGAAAAAATATTTTACTAGTCAAAATAGTCAGGAATAGACGATAATCACTTGGCACGTAGTGCGGACTATATGGTGGATATATATAAAAAAAACTCTCAACCAAGTCCTCGAAGCTTCTGGCGAGTCATTGTTTGTTGACGTGTGTGATCTGGCGTTGTCCTGCCAAAGCTGGGGGTTTCTGCCAGGGGTGTTAGTTGAATTTTTTTTTTTTTTCGATAAAGAAAACACTTACTTTTCAGAGGAATCTTAAAATTTTTGTATTCAAAGTATTGACCATTGGTTTCTACACATTTCGCCCATCTCTCAGGCAAATTATGGATACCATTTTTCGACTTCTTCAAAATTAGCGAAGCACTGTTCTTTAAGGGAGTGTCCCATCGATGCGAAAAGGTGAAAGTCGGATGGGGCGAGGTCTGGAGAGTACGGCGGGTGCGATAATATTTCCCAATTAAGTGTTTTTAATGTGTCTTTCACCAGTTTAGCGGCATGAGACGGCGCGTTGTCATGTTGCAAGATAACTTTGCCATGTCTTCGGGCCCATTCCGACCGTTTTCCGATCAACGCATGATTCAAATTGATCATTTGTTGTCGGTTCACCATTTCACCAGGTTTTAACAACTCGTAGTACACCACACCACACTGGTCCCACCAAACACAGAGCATTGTCTTACGGCCAAAGCGATTTGGCCTTGCAGTCGATGGGCCAGCTTCACCAGGGGAAAGCCATGATTTTTTTCGCTTCGGGTTCTCAAAATAAATCCATTTTTCGTCCCCCGTGACAATTCGATGCAGAAAAGATTTTCTTTCGAATCGTTGAAGCAACATTTCATAAACGGTTTTTCCATTTGTCTATCCTTCAGCTGGTGTGGCACCCATTTTCCATACTTCTGGATCTTTCCCATGGGTTTTAAACGTTGTCAAATTACTCCTCGAGTCACATGTAGTATTTCTGCCAATTTTTGTTTCGATTGGGTTGGATCAACATCCAATAACGCCTGCAATTCCTCGTCTTCGAACTTTTTCGCTGCACCAGGATGTTCATTGTCTGTCAAATCGAAATCTCCACTTTTAAATTGACGAAACCATTTCTCACATGTAGTAATCACTGGAGCATGTTCACCATAAGTTTCTACCAGCAACCGGTGAGCTTCAGCTGCTTTTTTCTTTTGATGAAATAAGAAAAGCAACGAATGCCGCAAATGCGATTTACTTGGAACGAAACTGGACATACGTGTATTCACTGAGGTAAACAAATATGACGCTATTATTTGGGCGGAATGTGACTTGCGTATTTTTGTAGGTTAATGTCAATAGAAAAAAATTGCATACATGCCAAATCATAGAAATTTATACATATTGCTAGCGACATCTACTAATAAAACCGGCAAACTTCAAATAACACCCCTGGTAAGCGGTTGCTTGCTTCAGACCGTCAAATTGCTAACAGTACATGTCCGAGTTTAGAGTTTGATTTTAGTGGAGCTATTCAAAGTGGCTGTTTCCTTATCAATCCCATCACAATCACAACAGAATTTATCTGCCGTAAATCTCCACTTGGAGACCGTTTGCGCCAGCTAACTGCCCTTCTACACAACTGTTTTCCTTCGACGTGGCTGTAAGTGATCCACTTTTCATAACCAGTCACTATTCGCTTGAGAAATGGATCGGTTTTATTGCGATTCAGCAGAGATTAGCAGATTCGCGCTTGTCAGAAATAAATAAGGAAACTGAAAGTGTTGGTACAGTTGATTTTTAGTTCTTCAGAAGAGCATTCTCCTCTCTACACCAATAAATTTTTTCCCAGAAATTTTCCAGTAAAGTGGAGTTATTTTCCATATACTCGTACTAATGAAAACCAATAAACCTTGGCACGACCCTCAAAGGTCAATAATATATATATATATATATATACAAGCTTTAACTAACACATATATATATATATATATATTATCTACCCTTAAATTAACTCAATTTGAAATTGACCTGCAAAGAGCAATAAATAATGTCAGGTTTTTTTAATTTTTAAATTAACAAAAGGTAGAAACGCACGATTATGCGCCTACAAGTATGCAATAAAATTGAAAAAAAAGAAAAATGTATAGCAAAACAACGGTTTATTGCACACTAATGAAGAATAATGAACGTGGCCAAAAAGGTCACAATGCCACATTAATAAATATATATATAATATATATATATATACATATAATCATGTATACATACATATGCGCAATAAATTGCTTGTAAATAAATTACTTTGTTACATTCACCTGCTGACCTCTTTCTAAAAAGTTGCTTTGTAGCAGTCTGCCGCTGGCTTTTGAGCTTTAATAAACAACAGCGACTTTTGTGATTTACGATTTTTAATTTAAAACTTTATTAAATACTAAATTCTAATCAGTTGAACGCATTTATTTTGCCACAGTTTCTCTGTTGTTTCCCCCTGCTTTTATGTTGTTTGTCTGTATTTATGTGTATTTTTTTTTGTTGTTGTTGGTAGCATGCTGCAGCTGTGTTTCTCGTTTTATTCACTTTCAACGCCTTCACATGCCTTTAATTGGCCTACAAAAGTCAAATCTTAACTACAACCTGCTGTGCTGTTGCCGCGTTAATTGAATACACACAGGGTTGCCAAGTGTAGGAAAACACCTATATAAATATTTATGTATATGTATATGTGTATATACCAAAAGCTGCTAATTTTCTTTCATATTTTCTTCTTCACTTGTTTTTTTCTTCCTTACTGCCTTCCTTCCTTCCTTCCTACCTACCAACCTATTCTCCTGCCATTCAGTGGCAGCCATTTTCATTGACCTTCAATGTCTTGCCATTAATGTTTACGCTTATTTCCAGCTCACATATATCTTTAGCCAAGTAAAAATAATTTTAGTTATTAATTTACGCTGTTGTTGTTGCTATTGTTGTTTTAGTTTTTTCTACTGCTACTGCTGCTGCTGCCAACACGCCAGCGCTGAAAGGTAATTTTATCCTTGTTAAACGTCTTAATTAGTATGGCGTACATAAAGTTAATTACGAAGCTGCACCCCAATAGTGGGTATCTAGTTTCTAAATGGCACAACACACACACACATACACTCACACACACACACATACACATTGAATACTCTCACACATACTCTCGTACTCTCGTAGAGGCAATGAGGCGTACATACCTACTTTGAGAGATGAGCTCTGCTGCCGCCTACAATTGTTGTTCTCGTGTATGGCATAATTACTAACGTAAGTATTTGTTGTTGTTGTTAATGTCTTGGATCCTTGTCATGCGAACATAATAAATGAGCAAGAATTAAACTCACCTTAGACAAACACAAGCATAATATTAAATATGTATGTATGTGTGTATGTAAAATTATACATACAGATATACTCTATAACATACTCACATGGTGGCTGCCGGCCATCGGCTCACCTAGGTCCCAAGCAGGCCCATTGTGATGCCACTGAGGATCCTAATGTCCCACACCCGTTCGCTAATCGCGTGGAGTTTGCACAGCTGAGCCGTGGCCGCATCTTGGCCACCGCTATCTCACTCAGGTCTCCAAATGTTGTCGCCCCTAGAGACTTCAACCTATTCCTTCCAAGTGCGGGACATTCGCAAGGAAGGTGCTTTAAAGTTTCATACTCACATAGAAAAAGAAGAAACTAAAGATTAAAGTATTCATTTTCTTAAAAAACGCCTTCAAAATCTCTACTTTTTCTTTCTCTTTACTACCGTAGACAGCGCTTACACGATTATAGTCAGGTTAAAAACAGCTCGTTATTCATTCCTTCTTTAAGCTGTTAGGCGCTAATTGGAAATACCAAGCCAGATCCTTCTCTACCTGGTCATTCCACTGCAGTGGAGGTCTTTTTCTTCATCTGCATCCACCGGCGGGTACTGCATCGAAAACTTTCAAATCCGGAATATTCTTATCCAGCCGGACTACATGATCTGGTCAAAGCAGCCGCTGTGATTTGCTGAACTATGTACCGTAAATAGTTCGCAAAATCTTTCACTCGCAAGCTGCTATAACCCACTCATCAGATGTTGTCGTCGTGCATGCCTCCGTACCATATAGGAGGACTGAAACGATAAGCGACTTGTAGACTTTGGTTTTCGTTCATTGAGAGAGGTCTTTACTTTTCAATTGCCTACTCAGTCCCAAGCAGCACATGTTGGCAAGAGCGATTCTGTGTTGAAGTTCCAGGCAGACATTGTTGTTTGTGTTAGTGCTGGTCCCTAGATAGACGAAATATCTACGAACTCGAAGTTATGACTGTCAACAGTGACGCGGGAGCCAAGTCGCGAATGCGATGACAGTTTGTTTGATGAATGGAGATATTTCATCTTGTCCTCGTTCACTACCAGACCCATGTCCTTCGCTTATTTATCAAGGGTGGCGAAAGCAGAGCTCACGGCGCGGTTGTTAAGACCAATAATGTCGATATCATCGGCGTACGCCATCAGTTGTACTCTCTTATAGAAGACTATACCTTCTCTATTCAACTCTGCAGGTCGTATTATTTTATCCAACAATAAAATGAAGAAGTCACACGATAAGGAATCACTAAGTCCAAAAAATCTCGTTTGGTACTTTTGGTGTTGCTTAACATCAGTTTACACAGTCGTACAAGTTTTCCGGGGATACCAAATTCAAATTTTGTAAAATTTTCGAGCATTACCCTTGTCGTTCAGCTTTTCAAGCTCTTCATACTCGCACATCTTGGCCTCTTCCTTTTTTTGTCTGCAGACGCGTCTTGCTTCCCTTTTCAATTCTCGCTACCTATCCCATCGTGCACGTGTATTGGTCGATCGCAACGTTGCGAGGTAGGCATTCTGTTTTCTCTCCACTCTCGTACCAGCTGTTTTTGCGACCTTTCCGAAATCCAATTGTTTCATTAGCAGCTACGTAGTGAGTTGGTGGAGATGTTTCACAGCTCCTTTTTATGGAGTTACAGACGATTGTTCTCAGAGAGAAGGAGTACAAGTCGAGTAGAAAACCGTTCGGCTGTTTGTTGTGGTTGCAGCTTTTCGACGATGAGTCTTGCTGCCGGGTTTTCAGTGCTACACAGAGGCGGGTGCGTATTTTTGCTGTAACAAGTTGGTGGTCCCAACCCATTTGGAGATGCATCGTTGTGGATTAACTATCGCCATGCAACATCTATACTGACAGATTAAAAATGGCAGGATAGAATGAGTGCCGGGATCTATTGCGCTGAATAAGATGACATGAAACTCTTTAAGCTTCCAGACTTCTAAAGAAAGGTGTGTGTTCAACAACCTTTTTATACATTCCTTAAGGAATGGTTTACAATTAACAGAAGTCAGAAGAACTGTTCTTATGTTCTGTATACACTTCTTGCGAGGTTGCAAAAAGATCCAAGCACAGTGGTTGCGGTTAACAGTATTGCTCGCTGTAAGAAACACCGACTTTGATTAAAATTCACTGTAAATCTATTATTTCAGCATTTTATAAAATTGAATTTAATTGCATCGCGCTCTCTGATCTTCCCACACATAAGTTTCAAACTACTCGATAGGTGTTCAACAATCAGGATATTTGTCAAACTGTCTTTGATTGAGCCATCTATCTATAGTATATGCGGCTATCCAGACGCTATATACGAGTACATCGCTTTAAAAAAGGGTGAATTTTAATTTTTGTAAAAAAAAAAAACAGTTTTACGGCGCTTTCATTCACTTTGTCGACAGGGCCGCTGTCTCTTCACTCGGTGAACTATATCAACGTCACCCCATAGCTCATTATTCCATCGTCTGCGTTATTCGCCGTTCCCAACTCGAAGAGAACCATTAATCTTACATAAAACCTTTCCCTCGAAAACTCTTAACGCCTGATACAACAGATCATACGTGTACCTTATTTCTAAGCCCCGCGAAATCAATCAGTCTCCCACAATTGACACAAGAAATGATTGCTATGTATTGGGCTTGAACGCCATGGCTGTATCGCGAATATTAAATAATCATCTGGGATACACGAAGAAGTCTGCTCGATGGGTACCATGAATTTTAAATGAGGCCCAAAGAGAGGCTCAAGTGCAATTTGCTCAATTTTTCCTAAACAAATTCGAAAATGGTCAGTCTAGCAACTTTAGTAAAGTCGTTGCTGGTAAGGAATTTTGGTTCTATAAGTACGATGCAGGATCCAGAAACCAAATAGCAGTCCATGGCATGAAGCCCAACAGGAACAAACCCACCCGTAAAATCTAAGCAACAAAAATCAGCAGCAAAAGTAATGATGTCAGTTTACTTCACCCGATCTAAAATCGCAGTTGCTACTCCACTGGAAAAGATTCAAATGGTAAATGCAAAATTGTACATCGAAGAGTGCTTACCAAAAGTTTTCAAAAATGTGTTGGACAACAACAAGAAAGAGGATTTTTGGCACTACTTTTTACTTCATGACAACGCGCCAACCCACACTGCTGAAATAACGAGTAATTATATTGCGATCTCTGGGATCGAAGAAATACGTCCAGCCCCATATTCCCCGGATATAGCGCCTTGTGATTTTTGAATATTTCCAAATATTAAGAAAAATGTGAGAGAAAAGGTCTTTAATGGCAACGAAGAGATAATTAATGCGGTTAATGCTGAACTTGATAAGTCTGAAAAGCAAGATTTTGAAGACTGTTTTCAGAAGTCAACGACGTGTTGAACAATTTCCCTTGGATGCGGATTGTGGCGAGACGTTCAGCCATCGGAATGAATGTTAGTATTCGGCGACGGAGTCCCTCTCCCACCACAAATCCGACAACAAATTTGTACTCCTTTATATGGCCGCTGTATTAAATATCCCAAGGGCCTACTTGCGTCCGTACTTAACCCGTCCATCGCACTTCTTGTCAGCTGGGCAGCGGCCCTTCCCAATTAAGGCACCGGACATTCTAGGTGCATGTCGTTAAATCGAACGGAGGCTATTACGCCTCATCTCACGTCTTGGCGATGTCAAGTGGCCACCGAGATCGTGCGATACGACAGTCAATATGTACCAAAAACTGGTCGAAAGTCACCTCAAACGGAAGGAAGTTTACAAAAAAATTAGTAAGTGTGCCACATTTAATATACAGGGTTATCTATTTTGCGGTTTCGAAAATAAACGTAAATAAAAAGCGTTTAAAATAATGTAAAATTCGTACTTTGGCATTAAATTTAATTGGGATATCTGTGTAAATTAATTGAACTCGCAGGTAGGCATCGTGGATCGAATAGCACCGCAAGCGGAAATAGTTGGAGCATACCCAGTTGAGCTTTACTTGTAGGCTCATGAGCTCAAAGCCATCGAATAAAAACTTAATTTCGACGTTTTAAGATTTCTAAACTCAACTCATATACTCACCTTAGTTTATGCCCCAAAAAGTGTGCTACAATTTTCTTAATCCCATTTCTAGTAACTACATTTAAATCCTCCATTATTTTCAGTTTTCGTCAATATTTATTTTTTTTATTTGTCGTTTTAATACATTTTCATACACTCACATGCATTTGCAATATGTTGCATGCAACATTATTGTTATTATTCTTTATATACTACATAAGTGACATCTAATCCATATTTGAGTTTCTTCTTTGCCATTACACGCGGAATAAATATGTACTAATTTGCCATTATTACTTTATTTCTTTATATATATATAGTATATATATGTAAATTAATTTTTTTTTTTAAATTAATTAGTAATTAATAAGTGGTTTTTAATTTTTAATAATAATTAATTGTTTATTTATATCTTTACAAAAGTAAGGAAAATTGGTAATGGGTATACATTTGTTGCACATATTTGGATTAAATACAATACAGTATAATATTAAAGGTAAATTTAAGTTTAAATATTAATTATTTTATTATATTTTCTTTTCATTTAATTTTTAATGAATTGTTTATTGCCTACATAAATTATTATAGAATATTATCTGCTGTTTAAGTACAATACACTTATTATTATTAATAATAATAATTAAATAAGCAGCCAATGAATTTTATTTTAATTTATTTTTATGCTTTTTTTTGTTTCAGAATATTTACAAAGGAAATACGTTGGTTTAAAGGTAATTTTTTTCTTTAGTAATTTTGCATTTCAGTATGTGAAATTTTCAATTTTGAAACCAATGTGTCTGTGTTTTCTAATTAGGTTAATAGTAACAAAAGAAATTATTCCTAAATTTACCCAAAAAACTAAAATAACTAAAATATGCAAATTGTTAAGTAAACATTGGATATGTGTTTGTGTTAGTATGTTTATAAATTATATTAAATATTTTGATTATGTTGTTTTTGTTTTTCAATTTTATTTAAGCATAGCTATTCTATGTTTTTTTTTTAGTTTTAGTGTGTAAATATTTATTCAGCTGTGCATAATTTATTAAAATCTTCATTTTACTCAACATTCAACATAGTTTTATGTTTTTTTTTATAATTTATAAACTACCAAAATATGCACTTAAAATGATATTGTTACATATTATATAATGGCAAAAACGAAAGAAGTACCACACTATAAATAAGTTTAATTTAATATTAATTAAATTAATAAATATCACTTATAAGCACTTGGACGAGTTTTAACTTGAACAGGAATTATGAAAGATTATAGAAAAATTCATAAAAATTAAACTAATTAAAAACCTCTATGATAAGAGCCCAAATAAAAGAAAACAAAATAAATATTTTCTGCTTGAATCAAATCACTTAATTTTTTTTTTCATTTAATTTTATTTAAATTAAAACGATGTGTTTTTTCATTTATGTATGTAACGTAATGTATTTTATTTTATTTTATTTTATTTTATTTTATTTTTTTTTTATTTTATTTTTTTTATTTTATTTTTTCTATTTTAATTTATTTTATTTGATTTTATTTTATTTTATTTTATTTTATTTTATTTTATTTTATTTTATTTTATTTTATTTTATTTTATTTTATTTTATTTTATTTTATTTTATTTTATTTTATTTTATTTTATTTTATTTTATTTTATTTTATTTTATTTTATTTTATTTTATTTTATTTTATTTTATTTTATTTATTTTATTTTATTTTATTTTATTTTATTTTATTTTATTTTATTTTATTTTATTTTATTTTATTTTATTTTATTTTATTTTATTTTATTTTATTTTATTTTATTTATTTTATTTTATTTTATTTTATTTTATTTTATTTTATTTTATTTTATTTTATTTTATTTTATTTTATTTTATTTTATTTATTTTATTTTATTTTATTTTATTTTATTTTATTTTATTTTATTTTATTTTATTTTATTTTATTTTATTTTATTTTATTTTATTTTATTTTATTTTATTTTATTTTATTTTATTTTATTTTATTTTATTTTATTTTATTTTATTTTATTTTATTTTATTTTATTTTATTTTATTTTATTTTTTTTATTTTATTTTATTTTATTTTATTTTATTTTATTTTATTTTATTTTATTTTAGTTAAATTTATTTATTTGATTTCATTTCATTATTATTATTTTAATTTATTTTTCTTTATGTTTTTTAATTTTTCTTTTTGATATTTCTTTAGTTTTTTAACTTTAAAATGAAAATGGTAAATAGCTTAAATTTTATGAAATTTTCTTGAAGCTTTATTTAAAATTTGTTAAATTGAAATTTCTATTTAATTCCCATAGTATTACCCTCGCCAGTGCTGTTTTTATTATTCAACTAGTCTGTTTTTTCATACACTACTCACTCACTCTCTTCTCTTTACGAACTGTCGCAAAAATCTTTATTTGCTTCAGCTCTTCTCTCATCTTTCTCCTTCTTTCTGCTGCCACTAGTTAGATTTTTGTAACTCATTGCTCCACCTCACTCTTCTGCTCTTTCTTCACTACCCTTTCCATTCGCTCATATTATGAACTTTAGGTGATTAAAAATATTCATTAATCAAATACATATATAATATAACTATTAAATACAATAACATATTCGAGTTACATAGTTTTTAACGGAAACGGAAGTTAATATGTCAGTTATGGATGTTTTGTATACTTTTATCGTTTTTTTGATTATTTTCTTTGTTGTGTTGTGTGTATGTGTTTCTACACACACACATTTTGGCTACATCTTCGATATCTCAACGCTATTTTGCTTGGATATTTAATATATTTTACGGTTTAATGTAAATAATTTTTCATATACTTTTTTTCTTTAAATTACATAAATTAGTTTTACATTTTATTAGAATCACTGTTTGCTGATTTATAAACTTAATTAATTATAGCTATACACACATAGACATTCTTAGAGGGCAACTGATTTGGAATTGACCACTAATTAGAGAGCGAAGCAAATTAACACCAAAATCGTTAATGTGGACGAATGGAAATAACACGAAAAATTAAAAATAGTAATAAATAAAAAAATTATAAAAAAATTTTAAAAAGTTTTTAAATTATATTAAAGCAAATAAAAAATTAAAATTTAGCTTATATAAATATTATAATAAAAATATATGTATTTAATGAAAAAAAAATAAATTTTTTGCACAGAAACTGATTCAAAGTGCCTATAATTTATTCAATCAACAAAAAATAATAAAATTAATAAATAAAGTCATTAAAGCTTGTGAAAATAATTACTTAATAAAAAAATTTGAAACACTACAAAAATATACAAAGTAAATAACAATGTAAATAAATAAATAAAAAAAAGTAAAATAAATAAAAGAAACCTAAATAAAAAGTTTAATTGAAAAAGTGTAAATCAAATGCCACTTTTCATTTATTTAAAATTAATAGAGTTTATTTGTTACAGTTTTTCCAAACATTTAATGCAAATAGTTTTTTTTTGAATTTTTTTCTTTTTGTATTTTGCCTATAAAGTTGCAAAGCCAAGGATTAAAATTATTTTGCCTATTTGCATACAAATTACATTTGGAAAAAAATGCTACTTTTTCTACATAAAAGTTATTAAATATTAGTGTTGCGTGTTGTGGCTTGAATTATTCCAATAATGTTTTTTATTGTTTTATTTAAAAAATTCAGTTGACGTTCGGAATAAAACTTTAAAGGCAATTTAAAGTGAATTTAAGGTTATTTTTCTTAAAAAAAATAATGTAAAACTGAGTAGTCGGATCCTTAAGCCAGCACTTGATCACTGAATTTCAACTGAATTTGTTTTTATTTGCTTTCTAGTTCCCTAAAGCGGCAGCGGCTGGTAGCTGCATGCTTATCGAAGAGCGGGTGACCCGTTTATTGTGGTCGTAAGTCTGTAGTTCTCCTCCAGAAATTTATTAGTCTCATACTAGTTAAAAATAAGCACGAATGTTATTATTTCAAATTTGAAACAGTTCTAAATTGTTATCGTCTTTTGTCGTAATAACTCTGAGATAATAATATTTTCAGTCAGAGTGACAAAAATTTTTAAAAACATTACTAAACTTCTGTAGAATAAAGTAAAATTAAAAGCACACAGAGAAAAAATCATTACGTTTATAAGTACTGCATACAAGTTTGGTACCTTTCGGACTAGTATGATTTCCGTCAGGAAATTTCACTTTTATACCAGTACCTTTTTTGATCAATTTTATATTCTGCTGTATTAAAATTTTTAATAATTTTTTTTTTTTGCAATTTAACTTGCAATTTTGTATGTAACAAACAAATAATAAAATATTGAGATTAAGCGAAAGAAAAAACAAATTACCTACAACTCAAAGGACTTTTTAGGGTAAAAAAAAATTCATATAATTTTTTAACGATTTTTCAAGCAGAATTGATATTAAAACGAAATTAGTAAATAAATAAAAAATATATCTAGAAATCAAAATGTATAGATCATTGAAATATACATTATAATTACAAAAAAAAAAAAATTAAAAAATTAAAATAAAATATAATTTAATATTCATTTATAGAAAGTTAACTGCATATTGATTTTAAATAAATTTCAACATCGTGACACTGACAAATCGTATTTATCTACAATACATGAAATGAACATGCCACGAGCACACGCGTGTAAAAACATTTGATCTGCCAACTGACAGTGCTGCCTTGCCAGTGTCTGCTGTCAGTTAAAGTTATTAATTTCATTTACGCAGACCCAAACTGTCATATCAAAGGCATGCATAGGTTCAAATATATACCCAAACATATGTGTATAGGTATGTATATGGCGAGCACTTGCAACAGGAGAAAAAAAAGTGCGACATTTTTCAACGAGTAGCCACATTAACCACAAATACGTACACCGACAGACAGACGAACGGACAGACGGACAATGGCAGTCAACCTTAATAAATCGAATAAAAATATAATAAAAAAAATTGTAAAAAAGTGCAGACAAGCGACTGATGAGTAACATGATTTTTCATGTTACTTTGTGTTTTTATTTCACCTCTGATTTTTTTAACACTTTTTTCATTTTCCTTTCATATGAGACTTATTAATAATAATATAATGTTTATTTGAGTGCTCTATTTATTGCTTAAATACATTGAAAAGAGATATGCACTCTACAATGCGAGCAGTTGAAAATGTTACTAGTACACAACTAGAACTTTCGAAATAAAGTTTCAAAAAATTGCTTTTATTTTTTACACCATTTAAAAAAAAATTTTTTTTTATTGAAACTAGTAAATTTTTGGTTCCATTTTGAACTAATATAACACTAATTTATTACTGAATGAACTCTCCTCAAAAATACGCATGAAGCATGTATAAAATATAACAATTAATTGAGCTCACTAACCACACTACTTACGAAGCAGTGCCTAACCAATACATTTTACTACCGGGTTTTGTCTCATTTAGTAAACGCGTGCATGGCACATGTGCTGTTGACAGGTGAAATTGCAACTACACAAATTGTAGCAACTTAAAGCGTGCAAGCGACAACAATTGTATTTACACGTTGAACGTCTGTGGACGGGCGGAAATTAGTAATGAAAAAATGCAAATAAATTTAATGCATTTTTAATTTTATTCATTTACATTTTTTGCCGGCGCTGTTCTTTTATTTTCATTACTACATTTTTGCATACCTCATGCATGTAGTTCTTTGATTAAATGCACTCGTTTTAAGCGATTAAATTCCAGCTAAATGTAATTCTATGAATTATGGCGGAACAGAGTGGTATTTAGCGCACTAAGGAACAGAATTCATACAATTAAGTGCGTCTGAATGCTGGTATATTTGTAGCGCAATGAATAAAATTACACATACATACATATGTATGTACATTTTAATGCATTTTTTACACATTTTTTATCTCATTCAAACGTTTTTACACACGTTTAAAGGTCGTATGTGTATTGTGTTTGGAAAATACGTTTTTTTTGCAAGGAATTTTAGTAATACAAAGCTTACTAAATACTGTTTTTGCAAAAGCTATATTTAATATTTTATTTCATTTTACTTTATTTTTTTTTTTATTATTTTAGTATTTTTTTTTAATTTATTTTAAAATAATTTTATTTCATTTAACTTTATATTATTTTATTTTGTTATTTTCAATTTTTATTTTACCTTACCATATTTTATTTTTTTTTTGTTTTTTGTATGTTATTTTATTTTATTTTATTTTGTTTTATTTTAATTTAAATTTAATTCATTTTATTTTATTTTATTTTTTTCTTTTAGTTTTATCTTTTTTTATTTTATTTCACACTATTTTATTATTTTGTTTTATTTTATTTTTTTATTTTAGTTTATTTTATTTTATTTTTTTTTTGTATTTAATTTAATTTTATTTTATTTTGTTTTATTTTATTTTGTTTGTTTTATTTTATTTTTGTTTTATTTTATTCTATTTTATTTTTTTTATTTCATTTAAATTTGTTTTATTTTTA
>JAWMAG010000054.1:13967500-13987500 GCA_037013455.1 Ceratitis rosa
AAATCATGACAAATGTAAATAGATTACACTTTGGAAAGGGTAGAGTAGATGTTTAATAAAATGTAAAAATATATAAAAGAAATAGATAAATAAAAGCTGTGTCTTCCTTTACACAAACATAGTGTTTTTATTTTAAACATATAAGAAAGCGCGATGCGAACGAAAAATTGCGAGTGTAAAATAAAGCGGAGTAGAGAAAAAAAATGAACACCAAACAAATGTCAAAAAAAAATTGCTTGACGAAAGTATCTCTGTGTGAACGTGAAGGGCGACACAAAAGAGAAAATGTCGAAAAAAAGCGACAAAAAGTATCCTCATGTAAACTCGGACTAAGCCAGCGAGCGCACAAGAAGCAATTCACAAGCAAATAAATATATTTATTACTTGTTATTGTATTCAGCCTGCAATGCTGAGTGCTCTAATTTTCGAACTACATATCTGCAATCACAGTGAATGCCCACAGCATGCTTCTGCAGCTGCTGCACCAAATATTTCGAATTTCGGTGTTAAATTGGTCGCTTATCCAGTCCGGGCCATACAACTCATTTCTCTACAGACATCTAAATATATACGTATATATGTATGCATTCACATATTCTTCAGCTCTGCTGTGTATGTAAGTATGTCGTCTTTGTACGTAACTGTCAGCCTTGTGACCATGACCGTGATGTTGTAAATCATGCCATACGCTGCCAGCTTGGTCTGTCTGTCTGGACGTTTGTTTTTGTTGTAACTCAGCTACATTTACTGACAGTTAACATTCTGTTATGCTTTTGTCATTGTTATGTTGTGCTTGTTATTTGTTGTTATTTATTGAAAATGTTTTTTTTTTTTTGTGAGTTTATAGGGAAATTCAGATCTCGAATATATGATTGGTGCAATTTCAAGGCAGATATTTTTTCAAAAATATAAAATGTGAATAAAATTGTCGAACAAAACCTTTATTTGCTTTTATTTAATTACAAGCTCAAGTTTCAAGTGATAAGGGAAACACTCATACGGCTTAGGTGAATATGTTTAGGTCTAAATTGATTTAGTCTCAGATCGCTAAAAGTTTAATGAGTTGATTATAGAAACGATTTTTTGTTTTTTAAAAAGTCAGAACTAAAAAATATTATATAAAAATTAATTTTCAATTAACAAAATAATTTTTTTGGTATAAAACCATTTTGGAATATTGATTTTTTTGCTTCATTTTAGCAAACGCTTTTTTTAAAGAGGGTAAATTTTTAATCACGGTTTTTAACGAACTACTTTAATTCACAATCGTCATTAGTTTGAGTAGTCACATTTTGGCAGTTTGCTATCGAAGTAAATTAATATTGAAAATGCTTTAAACAGCAGCTACTCCATCAACTTGACGCTGCACTAAAATGGAATTGAAATAATAAATAAAAAAGTTATTAAAAATAAATAAAAAATGTGGTTAACACGAATATATATAAAAAAAATTGCAATGAATGGTATCAGGACACTTATTCAAGCAAATACACACACGAGTATATATATATACGTATATATATATGCATATACCTGTGTAGGCACGACTGTAGTTTAATGATTTTATAATTAACTACAGCAATCACAAAGATTATTTGCTTAATTAAACGAACTCATTAAACGAGCGCGGCAACTGAACTGGCGAATCGGTGACAAATAAATAAATCACAATTAAGTGGCCGACAAAAAAATTTAAATATGATTTTAAGTGGAGCAAAAAATTATTATTTGAGTGCAAAGTAAAATATTATAATTTAATAAATATTAAATTAAATACAATGAAAGGAACGATAAATTAAAATGGAATAGAATAAAATGAAATTAAAAAAATATATTAAAATATATGGAAATAAAAAAATAAAACAAAATAAATTAAAATAAAAGAAAATAAAATCAAATAAAATAAATTAAATTAAACAAAATAAAATAAAATACAATGGAATAAAAGAAATAAAACTTAATAAAACAAAATAAAATAAAATAAAATAAAGTAAAATAAAAAAAAATAAAAAAAAAATTAAATAAAAGAAATTAAAAAAAATAAAAAAATAAAATAAAATAAACTAAATAAATTAAAATAAAAAATAAATAAAATAAAACAAAAAAAATATATTAATAAAAAATAAAATAAAAAAAATAAAATAAAATAAAATAAAATAAAATAAAATAAAATAAAATAAAATAAAATAAAATAAAATAAAATAAAATAAAATAAAATAAAATAAAATAAAATAAAATAAAATAAAATAAAATAAAATAAAATAAAATAAAATAGAATTAAATAAAATAAAATAAAATAAAATAAAATAAAATAAACTTAAATAAAATAAAATAAAACAAAATAAAATGAAAGAAAATGAAAGAAAATAAAATAAAATAAAATTAAACAAAATTAAACAAACTAGAACAAAACAGAATAAAATTAAATTAAATTAAATGAAGTAAAATAAGATAAAATTTAAAAATATAAAAAGGTAAAATAAAATAAAATAAATTAAAAAAAAAAATAAAAAAATTCAATGAAATAAATTAAAACCAAATAAAATCAAATAAAATAAAATAATATAAAATAAAGTTAAATAAAATTTATAATTAAATAAAAAAAAGAAATAAAAACAAAACTAAATAAAATAAAATAAAATAATTTACAATAAAAAATTAAATTAAATAAAATAAACGAAAATGAAACAAAACGAAACCAAATAAAGTAATATAAAATAAAATAAAATAAATAACAATAAATTAAAATAAAATTATATAAAATAATTTGAAGAAAAAATGGAAATAAAATATATTAAAATAAATTGAACGACAAAAAATTTAAAAACAATGTTTAAACAAAATAAAATAAAATAAAAAATAAAATAAAATTAAATAAAATAGAAAAAATATTATATAAAACAAATTAGCTTAACTGAAAATAAATTAAAATATTAAAAATCAAAATCAAAAATAGGCGCTTAGTAACTGCTGAATTTAATTGTTTTTAATCATTTTATTTTGCGTGTTTCATAGACCGGGCTTCAATCCTTATCTCCCGAGTGTTTACTTCGTTACTCTGGCTGGAAACTTAATTAATAATAATTAATTTGAAAGTAAAATTTAATTATTCTAATGATATTAAAATTTTAATAATGAAAATTAATTAAAACTAAAAAATGAGTTAATCAAATTAAATTATACTAAATTTAAATAATTTTAAATAGAAAGAAAATAAAATAAGCAAAAAAACTGATAAAATAAAATTAAAAATATTAAATGAAATGGAATAAAATATAAAAAAGTAAAATATGAAAATTTTAAATTAAATCAAGTAATTTTAATAAGAAATTGGTTAAATTCCAGAACACAAAAATCAGAAATGAGACACAAAATAGTTTAAGCACATAATTAACTACAGTGCAATCGCGCATACTCTAAATTCATATACGAGTATATAAATAAATGTATGTATGTAGAAAAGTGTGTGGGCAAAATTTGAAAGAGCAACGAATCGCTGATTTATGGCAAATAATAAAAAATAAAAAATACCTTATTTATTTAAATTTTATGCACCAGTTATTTTGCCTCTCCAATTTAATAGCATGCAAATAAATATGTGTGTTTGTGTGCACTCAGGCTTATTAATCAAGTTTATAAATCATTAAAGTCATATTTATTAAATCGATTTTTATTTTTCTGCTACACTTCAATTATTTTAAAATGCCATGCTATATATGTATATTACTTTGAGCATTTTATTTATTTTTTTTGACATTTTGCTAATACTTTTTCCATTGTTTCGTGTATATATATGTGTGCAATGTTTGTTGTAAGTGTGTATGAGTTTAATTTTTTGATCGTTTTGTGCATAAATATGACTTTTTTCCTTCTATTTTATTTTTTGTTGTTTTTTTTTTGTTTTTAATAATTTATATATCTTACTTTTCGCTTAATTTGTTTTATATTTTATTATTGTTATTGTTGTTGTTGTTGTTCATGTTTTTTTTATAGTTTATAGTTTATAGCATAATACCGAAGAATGTCAAAAATTTGAGTAAACTGTACAATTTATACAAGAAACGATATCTATCCAAATGTATGAAATTGAAATCCGTTCTGACATATTCCGTTTCCGGTTCGATTCAACTACATTTACGCGCTCGCCGCTGGAAACGTTTCATGCGCAACGACCATTCGTCTTTCCATTCGAGCACCACCGAACTTGGTCCGATAGCTAAGTAGCCCGGTGCCGCTTCAGCATCACGTCCAAGTATGAGATATGATCTGCATGTGAAGAGAATGAATGGTGAATTAGAGAAAATTAGAAATTAATAAAAAATAAAAAAAAATAAATGTTCTTCTACTTTGAAGGTAGAATGTAGAAGAATATTTTATTGATAAATGTATTTAAGACACATTTAAATATTTAAAATTCCCGAAACAAAAATATTTGAGTGCAACTTTTTTGGTTCATTAAAAATCCTTTTCTAAAATTTTTGTGAAAATATGGATGGAACACTTCCCCAAGCTACCTGCAGAAAATGACTACACCAAACTCGCCTCCGGAGGCGACCACCCGATAACTAGTAGGGTTGAAAAAGACTGTAGAAGAGTAAAGCAGACAGCGCGGACGGACTGTCTACAGATTTATTCAAGGCTAGCAGATCCACTGCAAAACATGGCTAGGGGAAAGCATGTTCAATGATTTGCACCAATGTGTAAGGTCCTTTGCTCTGGACCGAATAAGAGTGAGTGTCGCTGTCCTGTCCAGTGTACTGTGGGAAAGTTTAAGGCCGTTTGCCAGCACATTCACTGGACCATATCACTGCGTCTTTAAAGCAGGATTTTATCCGGCCAAGGGCTGTCAAAAGCTTTTGACACCGTAAACCATTCATTGCTGCTCACGGATATTGAGGAATCCTCATTACCGCCGGGGTAACAGAGGTGGGTCATGGGCTACCTGAGTGGTCTACAAACATCGGTTATATTCCGAGGCGAAAGACTGAAATTAAAAAAAATTAAACAGTAGGTTCCGCAGGGTGGTTTCCTCTCCCCACTACTGTTTAATATTTACATATCGAAGCTCCCTCCACCACCAGAAGGAGTTTCCCAAACCTCGTGTGCCGACGATTGCACGATATTGGCGTCTCGACAGGATATTGATGACCTCTGTTCAAAAGTGAACTGCTACCTCGCCGATCTTTCTCACTTCTTCACTGCAAGACAGTTAAAAATACAACCGACAAAATCCTCGGCTACCAGCTGGACGAAGCAGTACAGGCTTGAATTAGATGTGAAGGTCGATGACGGAAAAACTCCGACTATAAACAACCCAAAGATATTGGGAATCACATTCGATAACCTGCACTCCTTCACTCCGCATACGACCGCAATTGCCGCAAAATTCCAGGGCGGCAACAAAATACTCAAAGCGCTAGCCGGCAGCACCTGGGATAAAGACAAAGAAACCCTGCTGGCAACCTACAAAGCAATTAGCCGGCCGGTCGTAAACTGTGCTGCACCGATCTGGGCGCCGGGGACGAACGAGACGCAGTTGAGGAAGTCAAAACACCGCCCTTAGGACTGCGACAGGAAACCTCCTGATGTCGCCGGAGCATCACTTGCACAGCGTCAGTCAACACCTTCAAAGACTCCCTTCCCGTGAATGGCGGACTCGGAGCGAAACCACCACCTATTGCAGACAACGAGCGCGAGCTGCCTCGAGAGACCCGCGTGACCCTGGCACAACTTAGGTCTGGATATTGTAGCAGGTTAAACTCCTACTTATCCAGACTCGACCCCATCACAACCAACGAATACCCTGCATGTGGAGAGTCTCCGCGCGACACTAAACACTTTTTCACATGCCCCGGTAAGCCGACGCATCTAACCCCACTCTCCCTTTGGTCCAATACCGTCGAAACAGCACGTTTCCTGGATTTCCCTTTAGATGACCTCGGTGACTTAGATTGATTAAGCCTGTCCTAAGCGGGGTTAAGAAACCACTACAACAACAAAAACACCATAATAATGCGTTCCGCTTAATCTCACGCATTGAAGAAGACGCGCGCCAATCGGTTCTTCTCTTCGCTGTAAAGGGTGCGCGGCATTGCAGCTTGGTCGTATGTAGTGTGTGTAGCAAAAATATGGGCGTAAGAAATATCATCTGGCTAGCACCGTTCAACCTAACACTAAACTGAAAACTAAACTTAAAAATACCAAAACACTTACAGGTATTATATATTTATTATATAGCATCATAATATTAGTTTGCTACTCACTTGTTCAACTTGATTTTCGGGCATTGGCATTCGAGACTCTTACGCGGCACCAGCCACATCATATGCCCCCGACCCAGCAGCGAACTCGTGGTACCCTGTAAGGGGTTACGTTTAAAAATCGTCTGTATATTGATTTCGTATTTGAATATTTCATTTTGTCGTTCAATCGAAAATTTCTCCGTATTGATGTCCTGTGAAGCGCGGTCATGCCCAATGACTTTTGCTAAAATGGCTGAGGGGTGCGGGGGATGTGGGGGAAAATGAAACAAAAGAAAAAAATTGAATTATAAAACAGTTGAACTGCAGCTGAGGTCAGCATAAAATACAATTAAAATTGTAATAGCCCGTGGGCATGAATGCATGCATGCATGAAATTCATTAGAAAATTACAAAAACAAATGGTAAATAGCAGTGCGGAGATATACCACATAGGGTTTTCCAATAAGTGGTGTTGTTTTGTTTATTCGAGAAAAAACTGCGTTTTTTGAGACAGATTATTGGATGTTCATGACATTGTAAGGAGCCATTATTAATGGAAAACAATATCAGCCACGGCTCCGCTTGCAGGATTGTATCCTTTTTAAAAAAATTTCCAACACCAAATCGCAAAGCGGCTGCTGTATGCTCTCAATAGCTTCGCGAATTTCATCTTTGAGGTCTTGAATCGCCGTTGGCCTGTTAGCGTAGACCTTATCTTTTACGGGGTTCGGAAGGAAGAAGTCACAAGGTGTTGAATCACAAGATCTCGGTGGCCAATTGGGATCAGCTCTTCGAGATATAACACCGTCCGGCAACTTTTCCCTTGAAAAATCGATGGTTTCGTTGCTTCTGTGGTATGTAGCGTCGTCTTATTGAAAGTAAACGTCCAATTTCCGTACTAAAAATTGATTAAACATCTGTCGATAGCGTAATCCATTCATCGTAACTGTTGCTCCAGCCTAATTTTCGTAAAATTAAGGTCCAATTGTTCCGCCGGACCATAAATCGCACCAAATAGTTGAGGATGGAGAGGATTTCAACAATAAATCTTGGCTTTTCCGAGCCCTAGATGCGACGGTTTTTGCTTGTAGACGTAGCCATCGAGGTGGAAATATACCACGTCAGTCAAGATGGTTTTACGATTACATTCCGGATCATTTTCATACATTTCAAGGCTCCAATAAGCAAAGACACGACGTTGTTGATGATCGGCTTGGTTGAGTTCTTATGTGAACTGGACTTTACCAAGTGTGTTAGTTGAAATTTGCCGGTTTTTTTTATAAAAAAAACACTTAATTTTCAGAGGAATCTCAAAATTTTTTTATTCAAAGTATTGACCATTGGTTTCTAGACATTTCGCCCATCTCTCAGGCAACTTATGTATACCATTCCAAAAAAAAAACTTTTTCTCTTTCGAGGCAAACCATTCGACGAGCCATTTTTCGACTTCTTCAAAATTAGCGAAGCACTGCTCGGCAAGGGAGTGTCCCATCGACGCGCAAGGGTGGTAGTCGGACGGGACCAGGTCTGGAGAGTACGGCGGGTGCGATAATATTTCCTATTTAATGTGTCTTTCACCAGTTTAGCGGTATGAGACGGCGCGTTGTCATGTTGCAAGATAACTTTGCCATGTCTTCGGGCCCATTTCGACCGTTTTTCGATCAACGCATGATTCAAATTGATCATTTGTTGTCGGTAGCGATCCGTGTTCACCGCTACACCAGGTTTTAACAACTCATAGTACACCACACCACACTGGTCCCACCAAACACAGAGTATTGTCTTACGGCCAAAGCGATTTGGCCTTGCAGTCGATGGGCCAGCTTCACCAAGGGAAAGCCATGATTTTTTTCGCTTCGGGTTTTCAAAATAAATCCATTTTTCGTCCCCCGTGACAATTGGATGCAGAAAAGATTTCCTTTCGAATCGTTGAAGCAGCATTTCACAAACGGTTTTTCGATTTTCCATTTGTCTATCGTTCAGCTGGTGTGGCACCCATTTTCCATACTTCTGGATCTTTCCCATGGCTTTCCACCTTTAAACGTTGGCAAATTACTCCTCGAGTCACATGAAGTGTTTCTGCCAATTTTTGTTGCGATTGGATTGGATCAACATCCAATAACGCCTGCAATTCCTCGTCTTCGAACTTTTTCGCTGCACCAGGATGTTCATTGTCTGTCAAATCGAAATCTCCACTTTTAAATTGACGAAACCGTGTCTCACATGTTCTAATCACTGGAGCATGTTCACCATAAGTTTCTACCAGCAACCGGTGAGCTTCAGCTGCTTTTTTCTTTTGAAGAAAAGCGATTTACTTGGAACGAAACTCGACATATTCATTGAGGTAAACAAATATGACGCTATTATTTTGGCGGAATGTGACTTGCGTATTTTTGTAGGTTAATGTCAATGGAAAAAAATTACATACGTGTATATGCCAAATCATAGAAATTTATACATATTGCTAGCGACATCTACTAGTAAAACCGGCAAACTTCAACAAGCACACCTGGTATAGTCCTTGAGACCTAAGTCTTTATGTAAAATATTATGTAATGACGTTTGTGGAATATCCAACTCCAAGGCACGACAAGGAAAAGCCCAGGTTTGTCCATTCTCAGTTGTTCTTGAGCTAACTAACTTGTCCCAGCAGCTCCATTTTTTCCACCAATTTCTGCACTGCCGTCCGTCAAGATGTTTCACGAGGATCGAACCGTCTCAGCCAGGTTTTCACCATTTTTGTAGTGAATTTTATTATTTATTTATTTATTATATTTTATTCACTTGTTAAATGTCAAAATATTTGAGCTTAAAAAGTGACATCTACCGTAAAAGCAGGACATTCAAAATGACACCACTTATTGGAAAATCCTTTACTTATAAAGGGTGGTTAAATTGTAAGGGCCGATGTTGAATGTGAACCACACCTAAACGCCAAGCTTTTTTTTCCGAATTTAATTTGACATTTCTCTATTTCAGACTTACTCAATTTGAACCATGGAGAGATACACAATCCAACAACGTGTTAAAGTTATCCAGACTTATTATGAAATTTTTCGAAGAAAATCATCTTCAGTGATGAGGCACATTTTCACCTCAGTGGATTCGTCAATAAACAGAATTGCCGCATTTGGGCGAATGAGAATCCAAGAGTGATTGTCGAAAAACCAATGCACCCACAAAGAGTGACTGTTTGGTGCGGTTTATGGGTTGGCGGCATCATCGGGCCGTATTTTTTCCAAAATGGGGCCGGTCAGGCAGTTACTGTGAATGGTGTTCGCTATCGTGAGATGATAACGAATTTTTTATGGCCACAATTGGAAGATATGGATGTGGACGATATGTGGTTTCAGCAGGACGGTGCCACTTGCCACACAGCTAACGAAACAATGGCTCTTTTGCGCAACAAATTCAATGGCCGTGTTATCTCACGTAATGGCGTAATGGCGATGTCAATTGGCCCCCAAGATCATGTGATTTAACACCGTTGGACTTTTTCTCTGGGGTTATTTGAAAGAAAAGGTGTACGTCGATAAGCCAGCAACAATTCAAGAGCTAAAGGATGAGATAATTCGGCACATTAACGGCATAGAAACTCCATTATGCCTCAGCGTCATCGAAAATTTGGACCATCGTATGGAGGTGTGCCGCCGAGGTCGCGGCGCTCATTTGGCCGATATTTTGTTACATACATAATTGAGTAATACCAATATATCATAATAAAATAAAATTTCAATAATTTCGTAAATAGTTTGTGTTTTATTCAAAATCAACATCGGCCCTTGAAAATTTAACCACCCTTTATTTATATTGATCTGTATAGGTATGTATATGTAAATAAATATAGGTATGCATGCGCGCTTAGTTTGGTTACTCATACGTACCGTAATCCTCCATGCAGAATTTATTCAAATTCAACTTTTTCGGACTCGCCTTGCATTTGCCACAATCTGTTGAATATTAAATAAAAGTTAATTAAATTTCAAACTTCAATGCACAGTTCGATGCGCACGCACACACACACACACACAAATGCCCGCACTAATATCATATTATTTGCATATTTGTATACTTATATGTACGTGTATGTACGTGCGTTTGTGTGTTTGGAATCAAATTAGTTTGTCGCGCTTGGGAATTTGGCAAATTTCATTAAAGTGAAATGCACTCTAAGCACTAAATTTGCAATGAAAATTTGATTACAAGTGTAAATTACATTTCACTCTCCGACTGTGCGCGTGCTTGGGTGTGTATGTGTGTTTTCTCCATAACCACACAAAAAATGGCAAGCAAAAAAAACGGGGTTGAAACAGCATTTCTGTATTAACTTTGATGGCAAAAAGGTGGAGAAAATTTAAAAAATTAAAAAAAAAATTAAAAAAAAAAAATTTTCTATCAAACTTATTTGCTTTATTTTGACACTATCGCACCGCCACCGCCACTTTTGCGGTTTGTAAAATTGCTGTGGTCACGCTGTGGACCACTTGCATATTTACTAAACGCCTTCACACTGCCATTTGTATCACCTTCCACCAACCAACCAACATTTTTGCCACTTATGCAACTATTTTTAATGTCACTTCACAAAATTAGTTATTTCACGCTTCAACAAACTTACATTTTTTCATTTCATCATCTGGTCCGGCCGGCTCTCGATACTCGCTAACCGCACTCTCCGCTTGTATCATATTTGCTTTGGTTGGTAATTCTATTGTGGTGAGGAAAGGATAATTTTTTTATTTTTTTTTTATTTTGAGTTCATTAATGTTTAACCTTTTCTATTTTAATTCTATTTCTACGCTACTCACTTATACAGGGTGCCACATGTGAACGCGTTTGTTGATAGCCACGCGCACAACGATTACACGTTAGTCCAGTTACACCCTCTTTACAAGGACATTGGCCGCTGAGGTGATTACAAGTTTTACCCGTAGAGCCAACAGGATGACAGTCGCAGCCTGAGGAAGAGAAATGAAATTTAAAAAAATTAGTTAACTAAAAAAGAATTGAATTTTTTGTTTTGTTTTTTTCAAAACTGCCAAATAGTACTTAAAAAATTCAGTGAATTTCGAATTCTCTATGCGAGTTAATTAGTTTAGACTTTATATTGGGTCACCCCAAAATAAACCGGCGATTTTTCTCACAGACGGCATTGACAATTTTTTTGAACAGCTTGTGACTATTTAATTGTACTTTTTTTGACAGTTATAAGCTTTCACTTTTAGCTTGTTTCAGAAAAATATTTCAATTAATTTTATTTGTATCAGGTCAAGTAAAAAGTTCGTTCGGTTTTTTTTATGCAAATGGTTCCAAACGGCTTTCTTGCTTATCTTTAGTTCCTCAGCAATTAATTAAGTGCTCACGTGACGGTCTGTTGCCACTATTTCCATGATTTTATCGTAATTCAATTTTCGACAACAGGTCTCCCGACGCGTGGTGCATCTTTCACATCGAAATTCCCGGAACGGAACCTAGCAAACCACTTTTGTGCTACACGTTCGTTTACAGTATCAGGCCCATAAACTAAATTAATTTTTTCAACCGCTTTGGCTGCTATTTTGCCTTGATCGAAGAAAATTTGTAAAATGGAGCGAATTTTCTCTTTGCTGGTGTCCATCTTTGACGAGCGCTCACAACTCAACTCAGTCAATCAATTGAAAAACTGTCAAAGACAAACTTTTAGCGCGAATAAACACGTTTTTAGCGCCGTATAGTATGACATGATGCGACACGTAACACTAGTACTATGGACAATAACGCCATCTCTTTGATAAAAACCGAACGAAATTTTTACTTTACCTAATATTTGTTTGTTTGGCGTCAATTTTAATATGGAGCCCACAAAAGAACATTTACGCCATGTTTTACTTCATTTTTTCCTTAAAAGCAAAAATGTATGGCCTAAAAGAAACACAGTATCGAAGTTGGTTTGTCAAATTCCATTCAAGAGATTTTTCACTCAAAGATAAGCTACGTCCACGTCGACCAAGTGAAGTTCATGATGACGATATCAAGGCTTTAATCGAATCTGATCGTCATGTAACTGAGCGTGGGATTGGAGAAAAGTTAAGTATACCAAAATCAGCCGTTCATAATCATACACGACGTCTTGAACTGGTAGAAAAATTTGGGTGCCACATGAGCTGAAGGAAATTCATATTACAAGCCACTTCAACGCTTGTGATATGCATCTGACACCCAATGAATACAATTCGTTTGTGAAGCAAATCATAACTGGAGATGAAAAATGGATTGCTTAGAACAACATCAATCGAAAGCGATCATGGTTCAAGCATGATGAAGCGCCACAAACCATTTAAAATGCTGATATTCACCAAAAGAAAATTATGCTGTCGGTTTGGTGGGATTGGAAGGGTGTGGTATATTTTGAACTGCTTCCAAGATACCAAACGTTTAATTCGGATCTCTACTGCGAACAATTGGACAAACTGAATACATCCATCAACGAGAAGCGGCCAGAAGTGGTCAGTCATAAAGGTATCATATGCCACCAGGATAATTCTAGACCGCACACATTTTTGATCACTCGCCAAAAACTGAGAGAGCTTGGCTGGGAACTATTGATGCATCCACCGTATAGCCCTGACCATGCACCGTCAGACTACCATTTATTTCAATTTTTGCCGAACTCATTAAATGTTAAAACTTTCGAAAATGACGAGGCTATAAAATCGTTCTTGTTTTAGTTTTTGGCAGTCAAAGAGCAGAAGTTCTACGAGTATGAGCGTGGACTAATGATGTTGTCGATAACATGGCAAAAGGTCATCCAACAGAATGGAAATTACATAATTGATTAAAGTTCATTATAATATTTAAAAGAAAAAATGGATTTATTGTACTTTCTTTAAAAAATCGTCAGTTTCTTTTGGAGCAACGCAATATTTTTAACATCACTAAATGCAATTTTTAGCAGAGTTCTTTCATCAAATTTTTGGTGTGCGCCTTACAATTTTTTCTTGGCACACTTCCGACCGATTGACGGATTTTTATTAGGAGAAGTCAGAACTATACTCAAAGGTGTAAACTTTCCTTGCAAATAAACTGCTAGGAGTCGAATCAATATACGAAGGCTATCACCACACTGATCGGAGGATAAGATCATGTGTCATGGATGAGAGACCTCCTCTCGGATACACGTTGTTAGGATCAATATTTGAGGGCATACAATTGGAATGTCCGGTATCTTAATTATGAAAGTGCCACTGTTCATATGGCGCGGTGGTCGAGAAGGTGGATCCTTGCGAAATCTATTAAAGCGGCTATAAGTAGACCAAAAATTTGATGTTGAATTTCTGATGGCGGAACGACTCAGGCATCGAGTACTGGCTTTCACGCCGTCTGATGAACGTCTTGCCACAAACTGCATCAAGGAGATGTTCTTTACAAATTCGCTGATTTTCGTTCACTCACGTTACGATGTCCACATTTTGGATGACAATTTTCAAGCCAGGTTAGGCAAAGAAGTTATGGTCGATTTACTCCAGTCCGGTTCAGCCTTCATACTTCATGAATTGTACAATTAAAACAGAGCCAACAATAGCCCGCAAGTCGTTTCTTCTTTAAACCGTTCCTGACCAATTGGAGACACCAAGTGCAGCCAGGGTTTTCACCACCGGATCTTTCAAATGGAATGAAAGTCTTGCTCATCCTCTGCTTCCACCTGTACTCGCCAGTGGCGAAAACTTTTAAAGCTGAAGGACTTTAATCCATCCGAATGGTATAATCTTGCTAGCAGAATTTCTGTTTTTCAATTCGCTGAAGTATGTCAAAGCTCATCGTCGTTTTATCTTCTACACTTGTACCAAAAAGCTCACAAATCTCTCTCAAAACTTATTTTTACAAAACTCTTAAAACCAAACCATTGGATATTATCAACATTAACGCTTTTGCAAAATGGAGAAGAGCGTAGGAGTCTGGTGAGCGACCTGTTTGTCAGGGTATAATGGGACATCGTCCTCCTTTTGGATATCAAATTGTTGTTGCAATGCTATGACCGATTCCTACTTTTGCGTCCTCGTCATATACTTTGGAAACATGTGCAAATCATGCACAAGATGCGGTAACTCAGCTTCTGAGGTTTAGTGGAGCCACTTCGCCCTATTCGGTTCGAGAGTTCACTGAAGTTTATTGCATGAAAAAAACTAGCTTATAAGAAAAGAAAAAAATATTCACGATGAGGATTTTCAGTTTTGATGACAACAAAGGATAACATTGAAAGATTTTATGCTCGGCGTCATCTTCGTCGGCATCGTTATAGATATATGATAGACCTTCAGCTTTCCCTATTTTATGCAGGTATTTCCTGAAGTACCCGTGACCAGACAGCGTCTGGGAGTAGTAGTCTACTTCGCCGAATTTCCTAGTTGTCCATATTCTTACGTCTGCTATTAATTTGGCCGTCCATCGGCCATAATTTCCTTCTTCCCATCGGGCTTGCCACTGGTTAAGGGTTTCTTTCCTTATGTCCTCTCTGTCTGTATTGACATAGTGCATCCTTGGTTCCTCATTTTTTTGAGCGTCCAGTTACTTTTCTTTTCGGCTGCCATTATGTCGATGGGAACGCTTCCGTTTATTACAGTTATAGCTTCCCCTGATACTGTACGGTATGCCGACGCTACTCTCAAGGCCACCGTGCGTGATTAAACTTCCTGCGTGTGTCTTCCGTAATTATAGCGGCAATATCGTTAGCATATCTCACAAGATATGAGCAATCATGCATCTCAAGGTCTAATATGCCATCGTAGCTGACGTTCCAGAGGTCTGGCTCGAGGATAGAGCCCTGCACTGCTCCTGCCGTCACCTTACACGTATGTTTTCCTTAGTTGCGCTATACTCTCAGTCCACCAGTACGCTGCTCATCTTTGCCTCCTATTCGTGGCTCTTGGCATACCCTTATTACACGCTCGAGTTATTATGAACATTGTGGTATCCACTAATTTCTTTGCGTTTTCCGAGTTGTTCTCTACGATAGCTTGTTTATCAATTTCGGATAGTAGTAGGCTAGTGTTTAGCTTTGATGCATGCAGTTTTGGGGGATTAAGGCATTCTTTCAGGCTATGTCCTGCTTGGTCACACTTTATGCATTATCCTTGCTATTTTCTGTCAGCTCCTTTACAGTACCAGGATGAGTGCCCGGGTCCGAAACAGCGAAAGTATCTCTTCGTACTTTCTTTAAGCCGTAGCCTACAGTTGATCCAGCCTATTTTAATACGAGCCTGCTTTATTAATTTATCGGCTTCTTCGTTCGGTAAGGTTATATATGCTCTTACTTGCTCTCTACTGTTGGGTGCTGAGATATTAATTTTGGTGGCAGTGGAGGGCTCTCCCAACACTCGATATACTGACTCCAGGATTTCTTCTTTTGTTGTTAAGGAATCGATATCTCTGATCTCCACTGTAGCTTTTGGCTTTAAGTCAGCTACTGATGCGGATTCCTTTAGAGTGCTCTTTAGAGTCTCATAGAAATTTTGGTCAGCTGTCTGTCCTTTTTCTAATTCTAAGCGAATGGCGCCCGTTCTTTTTTTCCGTATTCCACGTATCTTGACTTCGTTTTCATCTGGTTTTATTTTCGCCTTGATATTTTGAAGAATTTCTGCATAGCTTCTTCCATCTGCAGACTTAATCATTACCGCCTCTGATAGCCTCTTGAGTCTCGTTTTGGGCTTAGTCTTTTCTACTTCTTTCTTGTGCACATCGGTTTTAGGTACGTTCGATGTTGATGACGGTTGTTTATTGGCATTGGGTTTTTATTTATCACAACAATCGAAAGTATTTAATCCTGTGTATTTATACGCATTTAATAATCGTTGATCAATTGATTAGTTAAACTTTAATCATTCAACATATTTGACTAATCGATTAATTGTACATTCCTAAAATAAATCTATGAGAGACTTAAATACAAAAATTAAAGTTCAACGAAATTAATTTCAAAAAATTTGTTTATGTTTTTAACGTTATAAACATATAAATATGTATACATATTTAAACATATGGCTTTCCCAAACGCAACGCAAAACATATTTTGTTCGTGAGTCTGATTCTATATCTCAATTAGATCGCCTTTTATTGTTATTGCATGCAATTTGATTTTATTTCTAAGTAATTCGTATACATAAATATGTACACACATATACATACATATGTATGTGTATACATATATATTTCTGAGGTCTCTTTTCTATACTTCGAATTGCTATTTGCGGATTTAGGTGCTTAAGTGTGCCATCACATACTGACACTCCTACAATGACGCTATTTACTATTCACCGTTCACTACTTATCTGCGGCCTTTTATGTCTTTATGTATGCATGTATGGTATACGCGCTATCATTATACTCCGAAATTGAGTTCTCATTCTTTTCCACAAAGCCTCTGTATTCACCTACTTTTTTATTGTTCCATATTGCTTTTATATTGATTTTGTCTATTTTTTCGATTTTCGTTTTTGTTTGTTGGTCATTATTGTTTTGCCAACAATAAGACAACAACAACAAGTACCCTATACTCAGTCTCTCTGAAAGTCTTTGTGGCAGCGATCAAACAAAATGCGGTTAGGAGCGAAGGTCGGTAGGTGAGCATAAAAGCAATAAAAGCGCACAGAAGCGTAAAAATAGAAATTTAATTGATTTTAAATTACTTGAACTACTCAGGTTTTGAAAGGAAGAAAAGAAGCAAAAAATGTTTTCCTTTGGGTGTAATCAATACAGCAAAAAAAAAATATGAAGACCATCAATTTAAGTGACTCGATGGTAGAGGGAAGACAAAATAAAATAATATAAAATAAAATAAAATAAAATAAAATAAAATAAAATAAAATAATATAAAATGAAATAAAATAAAATAAAATAAAATAAAATAAAATATAATAAAATCAAATAAAATAAAATAAAATAAAATAAAATAAAATAAAATAAAATAAAATAAAATAAAATAAAATAAAATAAAATAAAATAAAATAAAATAAAATAAAATAAAATAAAATAAAATAAAATAAAATAAAATAAAATAAAATAAAATAAAATAAAATAAAATAAAATAAAATAAAATAAAATAAAATAAAATAAAATAAAATAAAATAAAATAAAATAAAATAAAATAAAATAAAATAAAATAAAATAAAATAAAATAAAATAAAATCAAATCAAGTAAAAGAACAAAAAAATAAAATAAAATAAAATAAAATAAAATAAAATAAAATAAAATAAATAAAATAAAATAAAATAAAATAAAATAAAATAAAATAAAATAAAATAAAATAAAATAAAATAAAATAAAATAAAATAAAATAAAATAAAATAAAATAAAATAAAATAAAATAAAATAAAATAAAATAAAATAAAATAAAATAAAATAAAATAAAATAAAATAAAATAAAATAAAATAAAATAAAATAAAATAAAATAAAATAAAATAAAATAAAATAAAATAAAATAAAATAAAATAAAATAAAATAAAATAAAATAAAATAAAATAAAATAAAATAAAATAAAATAAAATAAAATAAAATAAAATAAAATAAAATAAAATAAAATAAAATAAAATAAAATAAAATAAAATAAAATAAAATAAAATAAAATAAAATAAAATAAAATAAAATAAAATAAAATAAAATAAAATAAAATAAAATAAAATAAAATAAAATAAAATAAAATAAAATAAAATAAAATAAAATAAAATAAAATAAAATAAAATAAAATAAAATAAAATAAAATAAAATAAAATAAAATAAAATAAAATAAAATAAAATAAAATAAAATCAAATCAAGTAAAAGAACAAAAAAATAAAATAAAATAAAATAAAATAAAATAAAATAAAATAAAATAAAATAAATAAAATAAAATAAAATAAAATAAAATAAAATAAAATAAAATAAAATAAAATAAAATAAAATAAAATAAAATAAAATAAAATAAAATAAAATAAAATAAAATAAAATAAAATAAAATAAAATAAAATAAAATAAAATAAAATAAAATAAAATAAAATAAAATAAAATAAAATAAAATAAAATAAAATAAAATAAAATAAAATAAAATAAAATAAAATAAAATAAAATAAAATAAAATAAAATAAAATAAAATAAAATAAAATAAAATAAAATAAAATAAAATAAAATAAAATAAAATAAAATAAAATAAAATAAAATAAAATAAAATAAAATAAAATAAAATAAAATAAAATAAAATAAAATAAAATAAAATAAAATAAAATAAAATAAAATAAAATAAAATAAAATAAAATAAAATAAAATAAAATAAAATAAAATAAAATAAAATAAAATAAAATAAAATAAAATAAAATAAAATAAAATAAAATAAAATAAAATAAAATAAAATAAAATAAAATAAAATAAAATAAAATAAAATAAAATAAAATAAAATAAAATAAAATAAAATAAAATAAAATAAAATAAAATAAAATAAAATAAAATAAAATAAATAAACTAAATGAAAATAAAACAAAATAAAATATAATAAATTAAAATAAAATAAAATAAAATAAAATAAAATAAAATAAAATAAAATAAAATAAAATAAAATAAAATAAAATAAAATAAAATAAAATAAAATTAAAAAAGAAAAATGAAATAAAATAAAGTAAAATCAAATAAAATAAAATGAAATAAAATAAAGTAAACTAAAATAAAAGAAAATAGAAATAAAAAAATAATAATAATATAAGATAAAATAAAACAAAATAAAATAAAATTAAATATATTAAAGTAGTATATATAAAATAAATTAAAAGATAATTAAAATAAAAATAAAATAAACTAAAAAAGCTTATATTAAATTTAATAAAGTAAAACAAACCAAACTAAAATATAATAATATAAAGAAAATAAAATACAATGAAATAAATAGAATTATGTAAAATGGAATGAAACGAACTAATTAACGCCGTATAAAAGTTAATAAAAAATATGATAAAGAAATTATGTAATTGCTATACATATATATGCATATATGAAGTACTTGTTTCAGCGCTTCAAACCCTTAAAGTTTCGCAGATTTTATTACCCATTAGTTTCCTGACATTGCTGTATCCCCAAAACAAAGTGGCTTCTCAAAAGCAACCCTCCGTCTTTTTATTTCCAAACAATGGGCTAATCAAGACAAGATGTCTCTACAAATCCACGATAATCGTATGAGTTGAACAAATTACAAGTTGTCTATAACATTCCAGCAATTTATACTAAAAACAAAACCAACAACCAAATAACTGCAAACAACTTCACCTACGTATATACATATATATATAACATATGCATGAGCAAGTTCCCACATGCGAATGATTGAAAAAATATTTGTTGAAAAGTTGTCTTCTACAATCGATTCGTCACGAAAATACTCACACGCACACACACACTAACATACATAGGGAAATATAGAATCCTCTACATGAATTAGATGTTGTCATCATCATCAGCAAAAACAACAACAACATTTTCACTGCTCGTAATGCCACAAAACACCAGTAGCAACCCTAAGTTTTGTGAATAAACTTTTGTAGACACGTTTACCGAACAACTTCCTTGAGAGGGAACGAGCGAAAAGTATTTGACGCTTAAAATTGTTGAAAAGAAAATTCCTTTCAATTTCAAAGCCAGTAATCCATCAGACATCAAGTTCTTCTTTTCACGATAATAGTTAAAGCAACAAACAATAACAAAAACTAGCAATAGTCAGCAGTTAACAACAACAACAACAACAAAAACAATGCAATATGAGTT
>JAWMAG010000054.1:13992500-14007500 GCA_037013455.1 Ceratitis rosa
AGGCACAATGGACCAGCAACTTAAAATGAATATATACCATACTGTGTACATACACACCACTCACGCTTGATCCTACTCAATTCAAAACGGACACTTCCCTGTCATTGAAATCCATCCAAAATGACCAAAAAAATCTCAAGAGCTTGAAATAAATTTTATTTCAAGAAAAAAACACAAATAAAAACTGAAGATAAAAGTAAGAAAAAAAATTGAAATGGGGAGCAGAAAAAACTTGTACACAACAAGTGAGTTTTGTGATTCGATTTTCAAATCGATATTCGCCTAGACTCGTGCACACAATTTTACAGTTCAACGTAGAAAAGATTAAATAAAAGTAGAAAAAATGGTATTATATGTCATAGTAGATTTGAAAAGTGCTCCAAAAATGTTGAATTGTGAACGTTTGACGTGTGAAAGTATTAAAAATGTGCGTATGTAAGCGTTTACTAAGTAGCACAGTAGGAAATTTGTAACTAATAATAAGGACGGAAGTAAAAATATGTACAAACGAAGTGAGATTTTGACTAGTTTGCCAGTAACAAAATCTTTACTAATTGTATGGTAACTACTTTTGGCACTAGGATGTGAGGAATTAATTAATTCATTAATTGGTTATTTATTTATTTATTTTTGGCTTTGAATAGATAATCTAGATTCGTTTACAGTTGTTGAGCTTTTTGTGAAATAATTAATAATTAATTAAGATTGAACAGTTGAGTTGGTTTTTTCGATGTTAAATGTTGACTAGATTAATTTTCGTGACAAAATATGTATGGCAAAAATGTAAGGCTATTTTACTCAATTTTATTTCTTTGCATACAATAAGCGGCTGTTAAGTCATTTTCTATTGGGTTTATTGTATCAGCATGCATATAAATGTTTTTTTTTTCATCAATGTGCTTATATGCATTTTAAGTGCCACAATGTTCATGATCGCTCTTGTTTTGATGGCATTTTCATGTTTTGCTAACACTTCACATGAGCTCGTGAAGGGATTTAAACTGCTGAAAAAGGAGTTGCATGACGACAAAGTGCAACCGTATTGAAAACTTTTAAAATGAAAATTGTGGCAAATTCAATCAAAATTGTGTATAAAGAATGCCATAAAGCAGAAAAGTTTTGTTTTTCTTAATTTCGTTAGTTGAAAATTCATAATTTCATTTAGCGATATTTTTAATTTTTTTTACGACATTTCTACATTTTATTATTATTTATGGGTATTTTCCAATTTCATTTATCGGTATTTTCCAATTTTATTTGTCGACATTTCTAAATTTCATTTAGCGATATTTTCAAATTTCAATTATCAATATTTTTAGTTTTAATTATCGATATTTTTAAATTTTAATTATCGATATTTCTAAATTTTATCTATCGATATTTCTAAATTTTATTTATCGTTATTTCTAATTTTTATTTATCGATATTTCCAAATTCTATTTATTAATATTTCTAATTTTTATTTATCGTTAATCTAATTTTTATTGATATTTTTAAAATGTATTTATCGAAATATCTTTCTTTTAGTTAAAGTTTGTTTTAAATGTTACTTATCGATATTTCTAAATTTTATTTATCGATATTTCTAAATTTTATTTATCGATATTTCTAAATTTTATTTATCGATATTTCTAAATTTTATTTATCGATATTTCTAAATTTTATTTATCGATATTTCTAAATTTTATTTATCGATATTTCTAAATTTTATTTATCGATATTTCTAAATTTTATTTATCGAGATTTCTAAACTTTATTTATCGATATTTCTAAACTTTATTTAGCGATATTTCTAAACTTTATTTATCAATATTTATAAACTTTATTTATCGATATTTCTAAACTTTATTTATCGATATTTCTAAATTTTATTTAACGATATTTCCAAACTTTATCTATCGATATTTCTAACCTTAATAGTTATTTCTAAACTTTACTTATTGCTATTTTTAAACTTTATTTATCGATATTTCTAAGTTTACTTCATCGATATATTTATATTTTTTATGTTTCTAAATTTTATTTATAGATATATTTAAACTTTATTTACAGATGTATCCAAATTTTATTTATTGATGTATCTAAACTTTTGCTATCGTTATTTATAAATTCTATTTATCGATATTTCTAATGATTAATTATGGTTATTTTAAATTTTTTTTTGGTCGATATATTCAATTTTTTTTATCGATGCTGCCAAAACTTATTTGTAAATAATTTTAAATTTCATCTAATTAAATGTTAATTAGATGTATTGATAAACATAAATTTGATTCATCGATATTTTGGAATATAAATCAATTTAAATCTAAATTACCGATAAATTAAAATTTTTTTTATCGACATTATCAAATTTATTTATAAGTATTTTTAAATTCAAATTTAAGTTTCACTTATCGCCAAACTTCAGATTGACGTATCGATTATTGTTTGTCAATTGTCAATGTGAAAAGCTGAAAAACTGCACGCCTTGCACAGAAACAAAGTCGATAAAATAATATCATTACTACGATTTTTTTGTAAACCACAAATATAAAGAGCAGAAAAGTTTCCTTAATTGGCAAAAATATAAAACCATTTCAGTGTGATAGATACTGCAATTTGATAAAAGAAAATTGCGCTGATTTTGTGATTATCCTCTGTCCTCCTTTCGACTAAGACAACATATCCCCTTCGAAAGAGTCACACAAGTATTTAACTTTTGATAAAATCTAAAAAAAATCAGCTGCCAATAGAATATGAGGAGAAAATAAATATATGTATGTACTCACCAACATATATCGACACAAATAAACTAACATAAAAATCAACATAGATTTTGTAAGGGATTAAAGAAAATAAAAATAACAAACATACGCTTAAAAGAATCCTTGCACTCGCTACAAATCCCTGAAAAGCAATCTACAAAAGCAAGTAAACGTTGATCTGAAGGAGACAAAAAAGGTAGAGAAAGCCAACTTTGCAAGAGGTTGATAGTAGAAAGTATCCGAGTAGGTATAGTTCATATGTAGAGACGTGGAAATTCCATGACATTGTGTACCGTAGAACGCAAGTGTGTGTGTGGAGTACTTTGGTAAGCAGTGTTCACAATTGTAATCTCACTCGAATTGATGTCACAAGACTAGTAAGAACAGCAAACACATGCTACTATGTATCTAAATTGGTATATACGTGCATTGTCTTGAATACGACTAGTTGTGGGCTGGTTTGCTACTAGTCTGGATCTAATTGTTAACTAAAATTTTACCAATTTACAAGTGATTTATATTCACTCATACCTTTTTTGTTAGCCAGCGATATTTTTAAGGAGGTAATATGAAATGTTAATAGCGTCCTACTAGTAAACTACTAGTTCTTTTATGTATATTGAATTACCAGTTCAAAGAAATTAAAAAAAATATTACCATAACATATTTCGAAATCTGGATTTGTTGTTTGACATATCAACTGCTCAATAATGGCCACAAAAAACCAACTAGTATAATTTCATACTACAAATACTAGTCTAGCACTAGAATTATTATATACTTGTGCAGCACTTTACTGCAGGGTAATTTCACACATTAAAGCACACTGAGGTATTCGTCTGTAAAGGTAAAGTAATTACAATCATTGATCTCGACATTTTTCCACTCTCCGATTCGATGGCTTGAAAAGTCATTGTTATTGAATACACTTCTTGGGTAGAGAAATTTTTTACATAACATATTTGAAATTTATTATCTTATGTTATATTAATGTTTATTATCATTCGAAAACACATTCCAAGACATTTCTCTTTCAAATGTTAGCCGCAGCTACGATTCAGATGGTCCATCCGTTGGATCCAAGTCTGCCTAGTAGCTAGTGAATGACACTCGTGATGTTTTGCTCCAAGGCCGAAATCAAAGCGGTATTGTTCGCATAGACTTTCGATTTACATATGCCCACTCGACCGGCTCAAATCGTGAAAATATCTGCTCACCAAAGTGTTCTCTCAATAAATCCATTGATTGATGCGATGTGTGGGAAGAGATGCCATCTTGTTCAAACCAAATGTCGCCGAGATCACGAGCTTCAATTTCAGGCATCAAATAGTCGGTTATTACGGCGCAATAAGGGTCACCTTTGATGGTTACGTTCTCACCGGCATTATTTCTAAAGAAATGTGGATCGATGATTCCACCGGCGCACAAACCACACCAAACCGTTGTTTTTTATGATGAGATGGCAGCTCTTGAATCACTTAAGGTTCGTCGCAAATGCGCCAATTTTTCTTGTTTGCAGACCACTTGAGCCAGAAATGGGCTGAACAAAATTTGGCTCAAAAACGTCGGATCTTCTTGGAACGTTTCAAGAGCCCATAAAGCGAAACGATGATGAATGCTGGGTCTCAAGATGGATTATGGCGTTGCAAATAGTGCATCCACCTCCAGATGTCTGCCTTCTAATATCTTTTATGGCTTCCAGATGCGCTGGTGTAATCAAGACTAGTAGAGTAGGGACTTCGGCGGTTGCAATAACCGAGTAGTAAGCATTGCGTTGAAACAATCAAAAATCCAGAGTTCGAAAAATAATTTTTCTAATTGCTATCGTGCCTCGGCAGGAAATTTTAAGTACTCCGTGTGTATTCCTGACATTAAATAAAAGATCCTCGCAAAAATTCAGCGGCCGAACAAATCGTAGTATTTGTACCTAAAGGAGAATATAGTTATCCTCCAATCAGAATGTCACCAGATTTTTACATGATTGTATATCTAGGTATACCTTAGTAATGCAGAAATTTCAACCGAACTTGGTACGCAGATGTATTTTGTACTGATGATTTGACGAAACCGTTCAAATCGAAACAACAACGGATAATATTTTGATATACAAACAAACATTGTTAGCTCAAAACTCATTAAAATGTGAATGTGAATTATTTAAATGGAATCGAAATCAGTAGAGAGTAGAGCTCAAGATTTTGTTCGAAACTTTTCGAGCTTTTTCGAGCAATTTGAATAAAAATTTTGACTTTTTTCCTAAAGCTTTCTTCTATAATTTTATTAATGCAAAGTGTAAAACGCATTGAAAGACAAAAAAAAAATTGAAATTTGAAAGATTTCAAACTATCATTTGAGCAGTTGAGCAACTAACGAATATCGAGCGAGTTTCGAGGTGCTCACAGTGCTCGATACCCGGGTATCTAAAGCTCTAGTATAGAGCGATATAGTGATAGTCGATTAGTTTTTCGGAGCAAGAAAAAACAACAAATACGGCTTGCCAACACGCAAACAGGCAACATAGACCGGCTCTCTTATGGGAGTTCCTTTCCAATGTGAATGTCTCGTGAAATAAACGTATTTGTCAAGTAAACAATCCTACTTGAAAATTAAGTAAATTGTTTCAGTAAAAAAGGTGTAACATTTACCTGGATAAAAGTTCAATCAAAACTTACCATAAATACGATATTTTCTAATAGACCTTAAGTACCATTTCTAGATATTAATCTGAACGATAAGTTATCAATCCACTCAATTTGAAAGACACTGGTCCAGTTCCGAAAAAGATTACTATAAATACCAAACGCAAAGTGGCCCTCAGTAAACGTTGTCCATATACCAGGTGTATTAGTTGAAATTTGCCGGTTTTTTCGATAAAGAAAACATTTAATTTTCAGAAGAATCTCAAAATTTTTTTACTCAAAGTATTGACCATTGGTTTCTACACATTTCGCCCATCTCTCAGGCAAATTATGGATACCATTCCAAAAAAACTTTTTCTCTTTCGAGGCAAACCATTCGACGAGCCATTTTTCGACTTCTTCAAAATTAGCGAAGCACTGCTCTGCAAGGGAGTGTCCCATCGATGCGAAAAGGTGATAGTCGGACGGAGCGAGGTCTGGAGAGTACGGCGGGTGCGATAATATTTCCCAAATTAAGTGTTTTTAATGTGTCTTTCACCAGTTTAGCGGTATGAGACGGCGCGTTGTCATGTTGCAAGATAACTATGCCATGTCATCGGGCCCATTCTGACCGTTTTTCGATCAACGCATGATTCAAATTGATCATTTCTTGTCGGTAGCGATCCGTGTTCACCGTTTTACCAGGTTTTAACAACTCGTACACTGGTCCCACCAAACACAGAGCATTGTCTTACGGCCAAAGCGATTTGGCCTTACAGTCAGCTTCACCAGGGGAAAGCCATGATTTTTTTCGCTTCGGGTTCTCAAAATAAATCCATTTTTCGTCCCCCGTGACAATTCGATGCAGAAAAGATTTTCTTTCGAATCGTTGAAGCAGCATTTCACAAACAGTTTCTCGATTTTCCATTTGTCTATCGTTCAGCTGGTGTGGCACCCATTTTCCATACTTCTGGATCTTTCCCATGGCTTTTGAACGTTGGCAAATTGCTCCTCGAGTCACATGTAGTGTTTCTGCCAATTTTTGTTGCGATTGGGTTGGATCAATATGCAATTCCTCGTCTTCGAACTTTTTCGCTGCACCAGGATGTTCATTGTCTGTCAAATCGAAATCTCCACTTTTAAATTGACGAAACCATGTCTCACACGTTCTAATCACTGGAGCATGTTCACCATAAGTTTCTACCAGCAACCGGTGCGCTTTAGCTGCTTTTTTCTTTTGATGAAATAAGAAAAGCAACGAAACTCGACATATTCACTGAGGTAAACAAATATGACGCTTTTATTTTGGCGGAATGTGACTTGCGTATTTTTGTAGGTTAATGTCAATAGAAAAAAATTACATACACGCCAAATCATAGAAATTTATACATATTGCTAGCGACATCTACTAGTAAAACCGGCACACTTCAACAAACACACCTGGTATATGTTTGAAATACCTTACATTGGATCAACCTGCTATCTGTCCACTTCCCTCCGTCCACTTTAATATCATTTTGTAACAATTGTGCTGATTTTTTGATAAATATTTATATGAAACAAAAACATATGCACATTTACATACAGACATATGGTACAATATATAATTTTTATGCATAATAAAAAATGTACAACAATTTGTCCAAAAACACCATTTATCTTGTTAATTTCGCCCCGATAAGTGACAGCATGGCAATTACCAAGAGATAATATATATTTTTGTGTATAAAAACTTATATATACATATGTTTGAAGGCACAATTATAACTACATATATGTGCAGAGCAGGAGAAACCCAAAGATTTCCTGCATGATAAGTAAGCGAAAGGGTCACAGAGGACACAAGAATAGTTATTTCGACCAGCAAGAAAAGCAAAAAGCAAAAAAAAAAATAAAAAATAAAAAATTGTATACAAAAACTACAAAAATAGAAAATAAAAATAAAATCAATAAAAGCTTACCACTTACCAACACCCAAAACAAAAATATAAAAAAATATGAGAAAATGTGCAGAAGAAGTGGAAAAATAAATGCCACACTTCACTGCGCATTTGCATGGAAAAAAGACAAGCCAGCCCAAAAAAAAAAAAGAAGAAGAAAAGCAACAGTGTTGGTAAAAAGGATATTAGCTTAACGTGGCATAATCCATTTGCTACTTAGCCCACATACCACACCCTCAACAGCTCGTTCTCGCAACCCTTCCACCGAAAGTCAGCTGCATATTTATGGTACGTCACACTCTCCTGCCGTCGGGCGTTCTTTTACTCACGATTGGCGTTCGTGTTCTCCTTTTTACGGTTGGTGTCTGTGACTTTATTAAAAATGCAAAATTGTACGGAAAACTCATCAATTTTACTCACTCACTCATTCACTAACTTACACACTCACCCACTCGTTGGCCCATTCGAGTTTCTTTGCTCGATAAGTAACTGCTGTCGAAAAAACTGCTGAACGACAACCGGAAAGGCACAAATAGAAAAGTGGTCAAAAGCCGGTTAAGTAAAAGAAAAAATGGTAAAAAACGGAAGTACTGAGGCCTGAGGTTTGAGTAAGCGACTGAGTGACTGTTGTGAGTAGCACTAAAGACGAAGTAGAAAATGTTGAAGTTGAAAAGTTGCATATTGACGATGTCTACCATTTTATTATTTTTTATTTTCTTTTTATATTTTTTCTCCCATTTTTTTTCTCATTTTTCTATGATATTTTCTTATTTTCCATATTTTCCTTTTATACACAACTACTAACTACTTTTCTGTTAGACCCACTCATACACTTTTTCAAATAATCCTTAGAGTCCTTTTTCGGCACTTTCGACTATGAATGTTATGGTTTTGGGCTGTTGAGTAATAATAATGGAAAAGAGTGAATTGTAGTAAATTATGATTGATGTGCGTTGATGACAAATTGACTACTCCGTCTACTTAGGCAACCACAAAACAAAAAAAAAAAATAAATAAAAACAGAAAAAAAATTCTGATGAGGGTGGCTTTGCATGTTATTAACGTTGACAAATAGAAAAGTGAAATAATTTTTTCCCAAAAAAAAAAAAAAATTCAATAACAGCAAAATGAAAAAAGCACAAATAATGTGACACTTAAAGGAAAGGCTTCAGTTAGCTCAGCTAATATTTTGATAATTTATTGCGCTTCGGACAAATTGAATATCGATTTGGTGTTAAGTGAGGTATCATGGTCACAAAGTAATTAATTTAATAATAATGTGAGATGGGGAATTATTGGGTATGCAATTAAGGACTATAGTCTTTATTGGTTTCCTAAACTTTTGCAATGGTAAATTAATTAATTTTATTAATGAGCAATTTGAAAAACTAGCATTTAATTATTTTTATTATTTATCATATTAAATTTATTATATTTTTAATTTATTTATACATTTTAAGTTTATATACGTTTATATACATTGCGCCTAAATGTATGCAAATTCTATAAAGAAAATTTTGAAGCATAATTAGCGGTTCAGCATTCCAGTGATGCCAACTTGGGGGTTTTCCTCCTAAATTTGGGGGAAAGAATTTAAAAAAGTGGGTTTTTTCGGAGGAAACATTTTTCAGGGTATTTTTTAGGGGGAAATTAAATTACTTCGATAATGTCAAAATTTTTTTATTTAAACCGTTTAAATTAAACGATGCAAAAATGTCAAAATCGGCTAAACGTTCAAAATGTTACGCCCAAAAATATACAAAAAAATGGGAAAGTGACAATCAGCTAAAAGGTTTGTATTATGCACATCGGAATGTTTATGTTAATTGCGTATTCATCGTTGTTCACAGAATGGATTGGACCTGATCCGACTGGAAACATAAACTCAGCTTATTGTAAGTATTGTCGAACAACACAAGCAGCACATAAACGTGGATTACTGGATCATGGGGACACTGATAAACATCAAGATGCTGTTCTTAAAAATAAATCAGCTCAAGAATCTAAAAAATTAGATTCTACCTTCAAGCCTGTTTTAACTGAAGCCGTGAAAATAGCTGAATTAAAAATTGCTGCTTTTATAGCCGAGCATTGTTCATTAAAAACAGTTGATCACTTGGTTAGTCTCTTACCTCAACTTGACCCATCATCAGACACACTGTCTAAATTGAAACTTCACCGAACAAAGTGCACCATGTTAATTAAAAATATACTAGGACCATGTATGCTTGATCAGCTTATCAACGAACTAGGAGATTATCCATATTCAATTATAATTGATGAAAGTACCGATACTGCGACACAGAAAACTTTGTGTATTATGCTGAGATTTTTCTCCGAGAATAAAAAAGAAGTTGTTACAACTTTCTATAGGCTAATTAAAATAACCGACTGTGATGCAAAATCAATTTATAATGCGATAAAATCTCAGTTACTGGAAGATAAATTAAAGATTGATAATATGGTGGGTATTGGTGTCGATGGAGCAAGTGTGATGGTTGGCAAACACAAATCAGTAACTGCTCTTTTTAAAAAAGAGTTAACTGATTTAGTTATTATGCGATGTGTATGTCATTCCCTCCATTTGTGTGCTGAGAAAGCCGCAGAAAAACTACCTAGTCGACTTGATGATTTTGTAAAAGAAGCACATAACTTCTTTTCAAACAGCCCCAAACGCTGGGATGAGTATCAAAAGTTATATAAAGATATGAACAAGAATCACAATTGTAAGAAAATTCAAGGTCTAAGTGGTACTCGGTGGTTGTCGCGATTTGATGTTATCCAAACTATACTAGATCAATGGAGATTTCTTGAAAAGTATTTTCATTCACACAAAGATGACACTTTGGCTGCTTCCTCACTTTATGATACGATGTTACGAATACGAAGCATTTTTAGTTTTTTTAAAGTCGGAACTTAAAGCTGTTGTTCAACTGAATATATTGTTTCAAAGTGATAATGTTGAAGCAACGAAGCTATTTGAAGATTTGTTTTTATTATATAAAAATTTGCTGAGTAAAATTGTTGTGCCGGGTCATTTGCAAAAAAATAAATGATAATGATTTAGTAAGTTTTGACTTTAAACCGTATATTATGCACACCGCATCAATAAATTTTGGATACGATTTTGATTGTATTGCTAGAAATATTAATCAAACTGATTTAGAAGATGTAAGAGAAAGGTGCAAATCGTTTTTAATCGCATTAGCAGAGAATATTCAACTACGATTGCCCGATAACTTATCCGTACTTAAAACAATGGCTGATCTTCAGCCGAAAGTAGCAACATCACAACTGAAACCTAGTCTCAAAAACATTCTCGCACAGTTTCACAGGACATTGTATGGTAATAAAAATGATATTGAATCTGATTGGAATCGGTTGCATAATAAGTCGTGGTCGAATCTAAGTAATTCTGTAGCTTTTTATGCTCAAGTATATGAAGATTGTGATGCTGCAGGTCATAAACGATTTAAAAACATCGCAAAGTTTGCTATTGCCTTGTTAACGATTCCTATTTCTAATGCGAGTGTTGAACGTGCGTTCTCGGTCTACAGTGTTTTTAAAAACAAATTGAGAAATAAATTGTCACTGGAATTGCTCCAAAGCCTAATGATGGTTAGATTCAGCATCCAAAGAAACTTCAAATCATGTGTTAATTTTACACCATGTTCTAGTATGTTAAAAATGTTTAACGTTAAAATGTACGATTTTAAAAATCCTGATCCAGAAGAAGAGAAGGAAGCTAATGAGTTCTTTGAAATTATTAATGAGTTGGGAATTAATATAGTTTAAATTAGAATACCTATGTATTTATGTTCATTTAATGCGTTTATTTATTTATTTATTGTCTTACTCGGTTGACGTACTGATGTATTAAAATGAAAGCAATAAATAATATATGGTTTTTTGTAAATCTTATGCAATATTTTAATATAATCTTATTATTTTAAATGTTTTCATAATACGAATATGGAGGTAAGTTAATCTATTCGATGTTGTAACAATTTTAAATATTTAATTTAGGAGGAATTTAGGAGGTTTTAAAATCAGCTTAGGGGAAAAAATTTCAAGCAGTTGGCATCACTGCAGCATTCTCCGTTTCAAGTGGAAACCGTACAAAAAATATTGCCTGCATTTGGGCGGAATAAGAAAATACTTTTTCAAAGGAAATCTATAATATCTTAATAATATTTAACATTTGAAAAGGAAAGAAATTCGAAGGCCCTTTTGAAACTAAATTCAATGAAAATTTTCTTTCGGAAATATTAAATTTTTATTTGTTCTCCAAAACACAACTTATATAATTAGAAGTAAAAGTAAAAGTAAAAGTAAAAGTAAAAGTAAAAGTAAAAGTAAAAGTAAAAGTAGAAGTAGAAGTAGAAGTTGATGTAGAAGTAGAAGTAGAAGTAGAAGTAGAAGTAGAAGTAGAAGTAGAAGTAGAAGTAAAAGTAAAAGTAAAAGTAAAAGTAAAAGTAAAAGTAAAAGTAAAAGTAAAAGTAAAAGTAAAAGTAAAAGTAAAAGTAAAAGTAAAAGTAAAAGTAAAAGTAAAAGTAAAAGTAAAAGTAAAAGTAAAAGTAAAAGTAAAAGTAAAAGTAGAAGTAGAAGTAGAAGTAGAAGTTGATGTAGAAGTAGAAGTAGAAGTAGAAGTAGAAGTAGAAGTAGAAGTAGAAGTAGAAGTAGAAGTAGAAGTAGAAGTAGAAGTAGAAGTAGAAGTAGAAGTAGAAGTAGAAGTAGAAGTAGAAGTAGAAGTAGAAGTAGAAGTAGAAGTAGAAGTAGAAGTAGAAGTAGAAGTAGAAGTAGAAGTAGAAATAGAAATAGAAGTAGAAGTAGAAGTAGAAGTAGAAGTAGAAGTAGAAGTAGAAGTAGAAGTAGAAGTAGAAGTAGAAGTAGAAATAGAAGTAGAAGTAGAAGTAGAAGTAGAAGTAGAAGTAGAAGTAGAAGTAGAAGTAGAAGTAGAAGTAGAAGTAGAAGTAGAAGTAGAAGTAGAAGTAGAAGTAGAAATAGAAATAGAAGTAGAAGTAGAAGTAGAAGTAGAAGTAGAAGTAGAAGTAGAAGTAGAAGTAGAAGTAGAAGTAGAAGTAGAAATAGAAGTAGAAGTAGAAGTAGAAGTAGAAGTAGAAGTAGAAGTAGAAGTAGAAGTAGAAGTAGAAGTAGAAGTAGAAGTAGAAGTTGATGTAGAAGTAGAAGTAGAAGTAGAAGTAGAAGTAGAAGTAGAAGTAGAAGTAGAAGTAGAAGTAAAAGTAAAAGTAAAAGTAAAAGTAAAAGTAAAAGTAAAAGTAAAAGTAAAAGTAAAAGTAAAAGTAAAAGTAAAAGTAAAAGTAAAAGTAAAAGTAAAAGTAAAAGTAGAAGTAGAAGTAGAAGTAGAAGTTGATGTAGAAGTAGAAGTAGAAGTAGAAGTAGAAGTAGAAGTAGAAGTAGAAGTAGAAGTAGAAGTAGAAGTAGAAGTAGAAGTAGAAGTAGAAGTAGAAGTAGAAGTAGAAGTAGAAGTAGAAGTAGAAGTAGAAGTAGAAGTAGAAGTAGAAGTAGAAGTAGAAATAGAAATAGAAGTAGAAGTAGAAGTAGAAGTAGAAGTAGAAGTAGAAGTAGAAGTAGAAGTAGAAGTAGAAGTAGAAATAGAAGTAGAAGTAGAAGTAGAAGTAGAAGTAGAAGTAGAAGTAGAAGTAGAAGTAGAAGTAGAAGTAGAAGTAGAAGTAGAAGTAGAAGTAGAAGTAGAAGTAGAAGTAGAAGTAGAAGTAGAAGTAGAAGTAGAAGTAGAAGTAGAAGTAGAAGTAGAAGTAGAAGTAGAAGTAGAAGTAGAAGTAGAAGTAGAAGTAGAAGTAGAAGTAGAAGTAGAAGTAGAAGTAGAAGTAGAAGTAGAAGTAGAAGTAGAAGTAGAAGTAGAAGTAGAAGTAGAAGTAGAAGTAGAAGTAGAAGTAGAAGTAGAAGTAGAAGTAGAAGTAGAAGTAGAAGTAGAAGTAGAAGTAGAAGTAGAAGTAGAAGTAGAAGTAGAAGTAGAAGTAGAAATAGAAGAAGTAGAAGTAGAAGTAGAAGTAGAAGTAGAAATAGAAGAAGTAGAAGTAGAAGTAGAAGTAGAAATAGAAATAGAAGTAGAAGTAGAAGTAGAAGTAGAAATAGAAATAGAAGTAGAAGTAGAAGTAGAAGTAGAAGTAGAAGTAGAAGTAGAAGTAGAAGTAGAAGTAGAAGTAGAAGTAGAAGTAGAAGTAGAAGTAGAAGTAGAAGTAGAAGTAGAAGTAGAAGTAGAAGTAGAAGTAGAAGTAGAAGTAGAAGTAGAAGTAGAAGTAGAAGTAGAAGTAGAAGTAGAAGTAGAAGTAGAAGTAGAAGTAGAAGTAGAAGTAGAAGTAGAAGTAGAAGTAGAAGTAGAAGTAGAAGTAGAAGTAGAAGTAGAAGTAGAAGTAGAAGTAGAAGTAGAAGTAGAAGTAGAAGTAGAAGTAGAAGTAGAAGTAGAAGTAGAAGTAGAAGTAGAAGTACAAGTAGAAGTAGAAGTAGAAGTAGAAGAAATAAAAGCGGAATTAGAAATGGAAGTAGATGTGGTAGTAGCAGAGCGAGTTTCAGTTAAGAGTAAGAATGGGGGTAGGAGGATGTGGAGAGAGTATAGGATTAGAAGAAAACGTGTAAGTAAAAATTAGATTATAAAGAAACTGAAAACTCTGGAAAATGTAAAAGTTTACAGAGTAGTAAGATAAGGTAAGATAATAGTATATATAATTATTATAAATTGACGTGGCTGCATTGGTCGGGCGGTTAGTACTGCATAGTACTAGGGTCGCGGATTGCCTGGCCAGTATAGCTTCAGATATTTAAAAAAATTAATCTTAGAACTATTATTTCTAAATGCGTTCCTCCCGCGGCAGACAATGTCAGCACCTGGAGGGGCATTCTTAATTTGAAATAAAAGCACCTCATAAAAATCCATCTGCCGTTCGGTGTCGCCTTAGTTAGAATAAACTGCAGGACCCTGTATTTATTGGAAATCATCAATATGTATACCACGAATCATCGGAAGAGTCGTCCAAAAACTGTCTCAGCGGTTATAAAGTGATAATTATAAATTCATACATATATATTTCCAATGCACAGGGTGCCAAATGACGTTTATTACCTAATGTAACTGGTAGAGCGTTACTGCGAAGCCACCACCAAACCACCGCGCTAATGACTAGCGACTATAACTTTGCGACACTCCAAAAGCAACAAATTCGCCATTTCAATGAATATTAAATTTATGAGCGGCCTCCTGCCAGCAAGCAAATTAACTAATTTTATTCATTTCATTTCATAGTTCTGCTCCTTCCTCCTCGCATCGTACATTGCTTGGTTGTTAGACTGCGGCAAGGCAAGTCGATACGGTGTGAAAGCTTGCCTCACTTTACTGTCGATATGCTACTCATATCTTCCGTTCGTTTAATGACCAAATAAGACTCTGTTTAATAGTATTATTACTGTTATTTGTATGCTTTTATTATGAGTAGAAATGAATGAAATTGGAAAAAAATATGAATTTTTATTTCCCGTCCAATTGTCATTTGCTGCCAACAAAGAATTGCTTTCGAGAAAAGTAAATTCATGAAGAGTTTATTCGCAGGGCGCAGGAATCCAGACTTCTTTTCTGCCCTTCAAGAGTGCAAACAAATTCCTTAATACTTTGCAACGCGCTTTATTTGTTTGACTGCCTGTTTGTTTGTCCGTCGATGG
>JAWMAG010000054.1:14012500-14020000 GCA_037013455.1 Ceratitis rosa
TTTTATTTTATTTTATTGTATTGTATTTTATTTTATTTTATTTTATTTTATTTTATTTTATTTTATTTTATTTTATTTTATTTTATTTTATTTTATTTTATTTTATTTTATTTTATTTTATTTTATTTTATTTTTTTTTATTTTATTTTATTTTATTTTATTTTATTTTATTTTATTTTATTTTATTTTATTTTATTTTATTTTATTTTATTTTATTTTATTTTATTTTATTTTATTTTATTTTATTTTATTTTATTTTTATATTTAAACATAATATTATAATTTTATGCAACAAATATTCGCGCTTTGTCCTTAAATTTATTGAATTTCTATTTTCGGTCAAATTGTCCATTGGCACTAAAGCTTATCTGCATTGTCTGTAAGCTGTCCATGTTACATTTGTGTACAATATTTATTTTTGTTGACAGTTAGACAGCGGTGCTATAAAGTAAAAGCATAGCAATTGTTAGAAGAGTAATAGTGATAGGAGTTAGGGTGACAGTGAGGCGAAAAAGAGATGGGGAGTCACCGCATTTATGGCAAATAAAAGAGTAGTGAATTATTTTACAGTTTGCGTTGACCACTAAATGGTGGTGCTGGCAGTAATAGTCCTTATTCTGTTTTGTTATGTCCTGAAATATAGTTATGTCAATAATAATAAAAAAGAATAGTAATATAGATGGTAATAAGTACTAAAAGTTAATTGCTTTACAGTGTAGTAGGCGCGTATTAGCTTGTATTTATGGATACATTCTATAAAGAAATACCTATATTTTTTGAAAAGAAATAATATTAAGTGTAGAGCAGAGAAGAGAAGAATAATACACAAGAATAAGAAACATAAATCTTATGTAGTAATTTAAGATATTTTAACAACTATTCTGATTAATCTCACAGTTGTTAGTGCTACTGCTCCATAAAACTGTTTGTAATTCTAGGAGTACGAATTGAGCTTCATCTCTTCCTCTGCCAATTCTCCGACTGATCTGTATTCTTTTGCTCTTAATTCTTTCAGTTAAAATTCCTAAGTGATTTTTATTCTACATAAATACCAAATAAACTCCATCAGATTGCGCATTAAGAGTTCGCATTCTCATTTTTTACCTTCACAATTCGATTCAATATTTTGTCATTTATCCAGCCCACGCGCAGTTACAGACGCTATGCCACTCACTACAGTCGCTGAAGATGGTGTCAGTAACAATTTAAATGGTTTTTATTGTTATTGCATTTTGTTGTCTGTAATTTTGTAAAAAATATTGTATTTTAACTTAAATCTTTTTTAATTGAATAAAGTTCTGTAATTACAATTTTATACATTTGAAAAAAAAAAAAAAATTATTAACTTCAATTCCACAAGGAGTTGGAGGTCTGATATGCTGAGAGCCAAACAACATAACTTTTTGTGACCTAAACTCTTCATAGCAATGAAATCCAAACCTAAAAAACAGGGTTCTCGCTATGAGATGCTATGAGATACCTGCGATCTCTCAAAAGCAGAGAAAGTACATCTGGTTCTATTAGTGCTATGCACCTGACGGTATTGATTATTGAGTCACTGAGAGTTATTTGTGGCCTTCTTGAATAGCCAGCTCGTAAAATTAAAGTACTTCACCGGCTGCTTTTGGAAAGTTTCTCAACCTACGACCTAAAGAAATGGCTGAGAAAAGCTATGCCGGAAATCGCCTATAAATTTTGTGACTTTAGTTGAATTTTCTGCTAGAACCTTTTGGTTTAGCTCAATTAGCAAGGGAATAGTGGACAAAATAGACAACATGCCCCCATGTCTCATGTGGGATATAAAATTTCCAACCATCTGGTTGAGGAGGTAAATTACGTAGAAGCGTGTGCCCAGCTACAGAGACTTGATGGAAACTAGGATATATTAGATCAAGTAAAAAGTTCGTTCGTTCGATTTTTTATTGAATTTTCAAAATATGATAACTTTGTGTTCATTTGTCCGATTTAAGTCAAATGTGCGCCGTTTTGTTTGTAAACTTGTTGCCAACGAGATGCCAACTTCATTATACCCCTCTCTTGAGGCCAACTTCTTACCCTTTAGCGCGTTCGCCATGGACAGGAAAAGATGGCAATCAATTGGTGCCAGGTCCGGACTATAAAGTGGGTGCATTAGAACCTCCCATGCGAGCTCCTGGAGCTTCTGGCGCGTCACCAAAGTCGTGTGTGGCCTGGCGTTGTCCTGATGGAACACAATTCGGCCTCTGTTGATCAAAGATGGCCTCTTTTGGATGAGTGCTGCCTTCAAGCAGTCCAGTTGTTGGCAGTAGAGAGCCGGATTGAGCGTTTGGCCATAGGGGAGCAGCCCGCAGTAGATGATTCCTTGCCAATCCCACCAAACACACAGCAAAACCTTCCTGCCCATCAATCCTGGCTTGGCCACCGTTTCCGCCGGTTCACCGCGTTTCGAACACGAACGATTTCGCCGCCTTTGCATTATTCAAGCGAGCAAGCAAGCGGTTACGTACTTCGTTATACACGGGATGAGACGTACGAGTATATACCATGCTCGTCGTTATGGTTCGGTCTCACCACGGTCTTCCCACTAGAGCAGTGTTGCTCTGAACGTGGTTAACAGATACCCTTTTTCGTTTCTACAAGGAAAAGTGGCGGTCTTGATACCTTCGCCTCTCATTTTCTGATAAAAGTTTCGAGCATTACTCCTATCGGTCAGCTTCTCAAGCTTTTGACTCTCTCTCTCTCTCTCTCTTTTCCCTTTGAAAATGCGACTTGTTTTTCTCTAGAGCTCTCGATGCCTTTCCCAAGGGTACATGAAAAAGCTGCTCCGATAAGGTTCAGAACAGCACAATATAAAAATAAAATAATTCAAGCAGACAATCCTAAAACTCAGCATGGAGATGAACTTAGAAAAAGAGCTGAAGCTCGGTCATATGGATATATATATGTATGTATTTAACATACTGTTATTATTATTCGCAAGCCAATGGCATATGTGGGTCATTATTTGCCAAATAAACAACAACTGAGTTCCATTTTAAAGTGCTAATGTTGATGCCACATGCCACATGCCACATTCCGTGCGCGCAACAGGTAACTCTGCGTACATTGTATAAATATACACACATACATATATATGTTTGCTTGCACTTGTACAGTCGCTGTTAACCTTTTCGAGCCAGCAAGCGAGTTCCACACGGATACCGCAGACAATTGCCACACAGCGGGATACAAAGCCGCCAGCCAACCCAGCCAATGGGGGAAGACCAGCTAGCTGTCCCCGCCCCCGCCCCCAACGCCAAAAGCAGGGCAACAGTCGAAAAATGTATTATTGTATCTGTAAACAAACCGCAAAATGTTTTAAAGCGTGCGAGTAAAGTTTATTTACAACAACAGCAACAAAATTAAAAAAAAATTAAAGCAACAAAATAAGCCGCAATAAAACCAGAGAGAAAAAAAAAAAACAAAGAAAAAAGTGCGCACGAAATTGAAAAAGACAAATTGACAGGAAGCAGACAGAGAATCGAGAAGCTCTTCGCAACTGAGGCACTGTGGCAGGCACTGACGGAAAATTAAAATTAACTTGACTGAAAATGCAAATGTTGCAAGTGCGTTTGAGTAACACTGGGCGACTGCAAATTGCTCCATTTTAGTGGGTGCTATGGCAAAAGAGGGATCTATGATAAATGCGGCTGTAATTAATTTCACGCATTCACCGACTAACACTCATACTTACATACACGTACACATACTCGTACACCATAGTGACGTGCAGGCCGACATAAGTTCTATAACGGTTCTGCGCTGTTTTGTCGATTTTGCTACTCATTTGTGACATTTATGCGTTTGTGGTGTGAAAATGAGCTGATTTGTTGTTGTAATTAAGCAAACATACCCGATGCCTAATTGAAGTGGCACGCAAGCTAAGTCACAGCCCCGCCTGGAAGCTAAAGTGTCGGTTATGATTGAAAATGCGTCTGGTTGCATTCCGCACGTTTGTACATACATATGTCTGGCATAATTGAGATTCAACGCCAAAGGTGCTAATAATGAGGAGCCACTGAATATGGTGAGGAGAAACAACGTGCAGAAAAAGCACTAAAAATAATAAACGGAAATAATAAAAAATAAACAAACCAAATTAAAAGAAAATCTAATAAAATAATTGAAAATTAAAAAAAAACTAAATAATGAGACATTGAGAAACAAATAAAATAATAATAATAAAAAATTAGATAAAATAAAATAAAGTAAATTAAAAAAAAAATTACATAAAAAAACATAAAACAAAATAAAATAAAAAAAATAAAAATATAATAAATTAAATAAACAACTAGTAAAAGAAAAATAAAAAAAAAAGCAAAACAAAAAAAACTTTATTAAAATAAGTAAAATAAAATAAAATTGTATATAATAATAAATAAAAAATAAAATTAAATAAAATAAAAATGAATCTAATAAAAAAAATTAAACTGAATAAAACAAAAACATAATTAAATAAATATAAAAAAATAAAGCAAAATGAAATAAAATAAAAAAAGTAAAAAAAGAAAAATACAGCATGAAAATAAATAGAATAAAATAAAATTAAGTAAAATCAAATACAGTATAATGAAAAAATACATTAATAAATAAATAAAAAATGAAAAAAAATAATCAAATTAAATAATAATAAAATAAAAGTAGATTGAGTAAACTAGGTTAAAAACGAGAATAAATAAAAATTATATAAAAAATAGCTAAAATAAATAAATAAAATGAAATGAAATAAAATAAAATAAAAATAACAAAAAAATATATAAAATAAAATAATATAAAATAAACTAATTAATAAATAAAATGAATAGATTGAAATTAAATAAATTGAAATAAAATAAACAAATAAAACGAACGAAATAAAATAAAATAAAAATAACATAACATAAAAATAAATAAAATGAAATTAATTAATACAAAATAAATTAAAATAAAATAAATAATAAAATCAAAAAAAAGAAAATAAAATATAATGAAATAAAATAAAATCAAATGAATTAAAGAAAAAAATAAATAAATAAATTGAAACAAAATGAAATGAAAACAAATAAAATGAATAAATTGAAATAAAATTAAATAAGATAAAATAAAATAATATAAAAATAACAAAAAAATATATAAAATAAAATAAAATAAACTAATTAATAAAGATTGAAATAAAATTAATTTGAATAAAATAAACATATAAAAGGAACGAAATAAAATAAAATAAAAATAACATAAAATTAAATAAAACGAAACTAAATAATAGTACATGAAATAAAATAAAATAGAATAATATGTAATTGGACCTTTGTAATCGCTGAAGCGATTTTTGGGCAAGCTCCTCCTCCAATTTGTCGCTTTGCGTCTTGACGTTTTTCCAACAAATGGAGGGACCTACGGTTTATACTAAGCCGCCTCCGAACGGCTGATTGCTTTTTTACGAGGAGCCTTTATTTCATGTCCGAAATACACGCGGAGGGGTGGACATTCCCTGCCGAGGGGCAACCGCAATTAGAAAATTTAACTTAATTTTTTATTTAAATTAATTTTCTATAACTTTTTGGATGTTGCTGGCACCGGGATTTGAACCCGAGCCCTCCGAATGTCGGCACGCAATGCTAACTACTCGGCTACCGCGGCCGAAGTAAAATAAATAATAAAATAAAAAAGAAAAATAAATAAGATTAAATTAATTAAAATGGAGAGGATGTAGGACCCAGGGAGGTGAGCTAGTGACAGATACCCAGAGTATACTGGCTTAATGGAGGGAGCACTTCTCCAGCCTGCTGAATGGCAGTGAATAAGAAACACCCGAGGATGGTGAACCCGAAACTCCAATTGATGACAATGGAAAACTTATTCCGTTACCCGACTATGAAGAAGTCCGAATAGCAATCGCCCGCCTAAAAAACCACAAAGCGACGGGGACCGATGGATTACTGGCTGAACTATTCAAATACGGCCATGAAGAACTGATCAGGTGCATGCATCAGCTCCTTTGCAAAATACGGTCGGATGAATGCATGCCTGACGAATGTAACCTAAGTGTGCTCTGCCCATGCCACAAAAAAAGAGATACTACATTCTGCAGCAATTACTATTGGATAAGTCTCCTTAATATCGTATATAAGGTTCTATCAAGCGTATTGTGTGAAAGACTAAAACCCACCGTCAACAAACTGATTGGATCTTAACTGAATCGCTTTAGACCTGGTAAGTCAACCATTGTCCAGATATTCCCCATGCTCCAAATCTTGAAAAAGACCCGAGAAAAGAGGATCGACACCCACCAACATTTCGTCGATTTTAAAGCAGCCTTCGACAGCACGAATTGGAGCTGCCTCTACGTCGCTATGTCTGAATTTGGTATTCCCGTAAAACTTATACGGCTATGTAAACTGATGTTAAGCAACGCTAAAAGCTCGGTCGGGATTGGGATGGACCTCTCCGAGCCGTTCGATACCAACCGAGGCTTCAGACAAGGTGATTTCTTATCGTGTGATTTTTTAAACTTATGGTTAGAGAAAATTTGACGAGCTGGAGAGTTCAATAGGGAAGGTACAATCTTCTATAAGAGTATACAGCTGCTGGCGTACGCCGATGATATCGACATTATTGGTCTCAACTACCGCGCTGTGAGTGATAAGGCAGCGAAGGATATGGGTCTGGTAGTGAACGAGGGCAAGACGAAATATCTCCTGTCATCACACAAACAGTCATCGCATTCGTGACTTGGCTCCCTTGTCACTGTTGACAGTCATAACTTCGAGGTTGTGGATAATGTCGTCTATCTCGGAACGAGTATTACAATAACATCAATAATAATGTCAGCCTTGAAATCCAGCACTCTTGCCAACAGGAGCTACTTCGGACTGAGTAGGCAATTGAAAGTAAGGTCCTCTCTCTGCGAACGAAAACCAAACTCTACAAGTCGCTCATCATACCCATTCTACTATAAGGTGCAGAAACGTGGACGATGACAACATCTGATGAGTCGGCTCTAGGAGTCCTCGAGAGAAAAGTTTTGCGAACGATTTATGGTTCTTTACGCATTGGCAACGGCTAATAACGTAGACGATGGAACGAAGAGCTGTACGAGCTATATTATGATATTGACATATATATTATATATTGACAGCGAATAAAGAGACAGTGGCTACGCTGGCTAGGTCATGTCATCCGAATGGATGAAAGTACTCCGGTTTTGAAAGTATTTGATGCAGTACCCGCTGGGGGTGGCAGAGGAAGAGGAATGCCTCGACTCCGTTGGAAAAATCAAGTGGAGGGTGACCTGGGTTCGCTTGGCATTTCCAACTGGCACCAGGCAGCGAAAAGAAGAGAAGAATGACGCTCTTATATTCATTCGGCTATAATCGCGTAAACGGTGCCAACGCCAATAAAGAAGAAGAAGAAGTTACCGTTTTTAGTCAATACAATTTGTAATCAAGGGAAATTTTTGAACACTAGTAAAATTATTTAAAATAATTAGAGACTTAAAAATTA
>JAWMAG010000054.1:14030000-14070000 GCA_037013455.1 Ceratitis rosa
TAAAATAAATTATCAAGTAAAATAAAATAAACTAAAATAAGATAAATTGATATAAAATAAAGTAAAACTAAAAAAGTAAAACAAAAAAATTAAATAAAATTTAAAAAAATGGAATAAAATACAATGAAATGAAATAAAATTAATTAAAAAAAAATAAATAAAATAAAATACATTAAAATAAAATAAAATAATATAAAATAAAATAAGCTAAAATAAAATAAAATAAAATAAAATAAAATAAAGTAAACTAAAATAAAATAAAATAAAATAACAATAAAATAAAAAAAATTAAATTAAAATAAAATAAAGACAAATAAAATAAAATAAACTAAAACAAAATAAAATAAAATAAAATAAAATAAAATAAAATAAAATAGAATAAAAAAAATTAAAATAAAATAAAATAAAATAAAATAAAATAAAATAAAATAAAATAAAATAAAATAAAATAAAATAAAATAAAATAAAATAAAATAAAATAAAATAAAATAAAATAAAATAAAATAAAATAAAATAAAATAAAATAAAATAACATAAAATAAAATAAAATAAAATAAAATAAAATAAAATAAAATGAAATAAAATAAATAAAATAAAATAAAAGAAATAAAATAAAATAAAATAAAATAAAATAAAATAAAATAAAATAAAATAAAATAAAATAAAATAAAATAAAATAAAATAAAATAGAACAAAATAAAGTAAAATAGAATAAAATAAAAAAATAAAAATAAAAAAAAATAAATAAAAATAAATAAAAACTAAATATAATTAAAATAAAATAAAATAAATAGAAATAAAATAAAATTAAAATTAAATAAAAAAATAAAAGAAAATGAAGTAAAATAAACCAAAATAAATTAAAAAATAAATAAAATTAAATAAACTAATATAAAATAAAGTAAAATAAAATAAAACAAAAGAAAAATAAAATAAGAAAGTAAAAAATAAAATAAAATGAATAAAAAAAAACAAAATAAATAAAATTAAATTAAAAAAAAAAAAATAAAATAAATATAAATATAAATTAATTAATATAGTATTAAGTAAAATAGAATTGAAATTAAAATAAAATAAATACCGAAAAAACATAAAACAAAACATATAAAGAATATTAAAAAAATAAAATTAAATATAAAATTAAATTTAAAAAAAAAATCAAATTAATAAAATAAAGCAATTAAACTTTGGAACACTGTGCAAAACTCACTCTCTCAGTAATTCGGTTTCAAATTTCTCTTATAAAAACAGCACAACCAGTGTCAACTACGTAAATCGCGGGTCATTTCGACCAAACAACTGCTGGCGGCAACAAAATAGGGAAGTTAGACGATTTGTTTGTAAAATAAAAATAGTAATATAAGTGACAAATGTCAAATTAAAGAAATGTTAACAATTGTACAATAACAACAAACACGTAAAAGAAGAAAAACGAAGTAAAGTACAATAACAACTGCAAACATATTGTACATTTAATGTTGCTAACCTGCTTGCAAAAATCGTGTTGGTGCAATATATTCGCACACACAGATGTACAGTGAATTCGTTGTTATTAATTTTTTTTTTTTGTATTTTCCTTATAATTTTATATTTATTTTTTCAGTTTTAAAGTTTTTATTCTATTTTATCTTATTTTTATTCTGATTTAATACTTTTGTTTTATTGCCATCTGTCTGTCTGTCTGTTGTTCCCTCTGTCTGCTTGTAGTCTATCATGCTATTTGTTATCTGTGCATTCCAACGCCTTCTCGTTGTATCAACATATTTTGTCACCATTTTGTTGTCACCGCTGTTGTTGAGCATTTGTCGCTTGGGGCGAAAATTTAGTTGGCGTTGACAACGAACATTCGACTCATTGTCTGATTGCTTGCCATTGCACTCTGTCATTGTTGGTAATGTAAGTACATACTGGTGACTTTCGTATATACCTACATATGTACATATGTACATACCAACTTTCCTCGCTGACAATTTTTCAACGTGCAACATATTCGCAATGTCAGCGAGTGGTGGTTGTGTGTTTGTTTTAAGTGAGTGTTTACATTAATGCATGAACAGAAATTTCCATATATGTATATATCAAACATATGTTGTTATGTATGTATATTTGTAACTTGTATTTATGCATAGGTATATGTTCATTTGTATGCGTTTGTGAGAGCTTGTCGCGATGTCACTCGCTGAAAATGACAACTGGCATACTGTGGGATATGTTATTTCCTTAACTCTCACATAAAATCAGGCATTTTCCATATACACATCTTCATGTTTATATGCATTTATATACGCATATAGTAGTTAATTTTTTTCTTTTTTTTTTTAAGGAAAATATTTTTTAACATTCAAATCAAGATTTCACGTGTGTGGTAGCAGTTAAAAATGATAAATCACGATTTGAAAATCAAAATCATAAGAAAAACAAATAATTATTATAACATAATTGAAAACTTCCTGTAACATAGAGAAAAATTATATGCTTTCTGTGAAGACATTGTGAATATACATATGAAAGAAAAATTTCTTTGAGCTAATCTGGAGCTCCTTTGTTCACTTTTAATATTTTCATAAAGACGATCAAACAAGTTGTAGGGAATATCTTGCCATGAAATTCGTACACGAAGTTCTCGTTCAGGTTTTCTTCGGTTTCCCTTCAGTATTGGCCTTCCAAGCTGAGCCATATTGTAGACATACGAAAAGGATTGCTCTAGATCCTTGCACAACAAACTCTACATTTGAGGTGAACCACGTTAATATTACCAAGAGATATCGCTTCGCTCTATGGGCTCTTGGAAAGTTCCAAGAATATCCGACGTTTTCGAGCAAAATTTTGTTCAGCGATGAGGAACATTTTTGGCTCAATGGGTATATAGACAAGAAAAATTACCGCATTCGGGATGACGAGCAACCTGAAGAGATTCAAAAGCCGCCATTTCATTCAGAAAAAATAATGGTTTGTGGCCCGGCGGAATTATCGGTTTATATTTCTTCCAAAGTGATGCCGGTGAGAACGTAACCGTCAAAGACGACTGTTAACGCGCCATGATAACCGACTATTTGAAGCCTGAAATTGAAGCTCGTGGCATCAACAAGACGGCGCCGCTTCCCACATATCGCATCAATAAATGGATTTATTGAGAGAACACATCGGTGAGCAGATAATTTCACATTTCGGACCGGTCGATTGGCCACCAAGATCGTGTGATATCACACCGTTAGACTTTTGAATAAGGGGATATGTAAAATTAAAAGTCTATACGAACAATCCCGCTTCGATTCAGTCCTTGGAGCAAAATATCATGCATGTCATTCGTCAGTTACTGCCCAAAATGCTCGAACGAGTAATCGAGAATTGAACACATCTGAGGCGTAGCCGTGCTCAACATTTGAAAGAGATAATCTTCAAAAAATAAATACCAAAGAATGTTCTTTTGAATGATAATAAACATTCCTCATTAATTTTGAATTTTCTGTTTTTTTTTTCTTAAAAAAAGGAGTGAACCTCAAAATGGATCAGCCTTTATCTTTGGTGCCCAGTTAAAAATTTACAGAGCTTAATTTGGAAGTTTTTTGCAACCACCTTATAGCACAGATTTTGCACGATATGACTACGATTTATTTAGGTCGCTGCAAAGCTCTCTCGATAACAAAAAATTGGCCAAACGATGAGTCGCCGGAAATCATTTGACTTAACTCTTCGCCGAGAAAACACAGAAGTTCATTATGAAGCTACCTCAGAGAGATAAAAAGCTTACAGATAACAATGCTAAATTGTATTTGATTAAAATTAATTTTCAATAATTATTTAATTTTTTTCAAAAATTAAAAAAAAAACAATCTTAGATCGAGCTTCATAAAAACTGTAATTTAAGGTTTAAAATAATTAATAAAGACTTCAAAAAAGTAATTTTTTTCTTCAATTTGCTCTAAAACTGTCCAAGAATATATTATATATTCATAATTTTAGTGTTAAATTCGACATATTTTAGAAGCGCATTTTCTCGAGTTTTCGTTTTTACAAGTCTTAGAAAATGGTACTGGTAAAAGCAAAAAAGATCAAGGTGATCTAGCTACAGTATAAAATTATCTTCTATTTGAACAAAGAAAGTAGGACAAAAGTATTTTTTAAACTATTTTTTTGGCAACTTGAAGTGAGTTTTTTTTTTTAAGTAATTATTTTTTCAAACATCGAAAAATTTGGAATTTCCCAACTTCAGTATTTTTTAGTTCATATGGAAGAGACACTCAAAAAATTTGGTTTGACTGTCTCAGATGCCTCGCACGACCTACACCGTTTCTCGAGTTCAAACTGCAGCCGCTACAGAAAACTATTTTCGAAAATTCCAATATTTTTTTGATAATAAAAATTGTTTTTCTAAGCTTAAGTACAGTATATTGTTGTCTAAAAATTTCGTTTACCGCAATAATATCCTTCCCTTTCAAGAAAATTGCTGATAAAAATCTATTTTTTTTTTTGATTTCTAAAGAAGAAAACTTTATTTTTAAATTGTGTCAGCAGGTTAAAAATTGCATTAAACAAGAATCTATTTTCTTTAATTTTTTTATCATACACTTTTATTTCTTTTTTATTTTTTCTTTTTATTTTTATTTTTATCTTTTTTTTTGTTACTGCCAAAATTGACCCACATGGCAGGTGTAAGCCCCAAAGGAATTTCAAAATTCAATGAATATATTAGCAAAACATTAAATAACTTTTAATTTCCTTAAAGCAACGCCTAAGGAAAATCACATAAAATTTCATGAATATTGATTAAGATCATTTATGTAAATGAAAGTATTGAATATGCGCAATGCCACACAGGTGGAGAGTGCAGCATACAAAATTGGAGTGCAAATAATTTATGCACATACGTTTAACCAAAGTAATGCAAAACAACAAACTCTAGCACTAAATCATTTTGCAATGGAAATCACACAAAAAAAACTTAAGCAAAAGCAGCAAACCACTTTGTTGGATGAGTCAAGCTACCTGCCACTGCAAGCTGCTGGAGCTGAGCAAATAATAAAGTACAGCAAAAACAAATATCGTTATTGAGTGAAAATTTGGAAGTGGAGAAAATTTTTAAATTTTTTTTTATGAAAGATTTCTGCAATTTCTACGCTGGACTTGCCAGCACTTCAACGACATCAATCTTCTATCATTTCTCTCAACTAGCCAAACTCAAAATGAGGTGCACGGACATGCACTCATTTCAGCTTGAGTTGAGTTTGTATGTATATGTGTGTGTGTGTATATAAATAGTTGTGTCTATTCACCAGTCTTGCCACGATCCGAGCAACTTTCTTCATAAATTCAACAAATCGTGCAGCAGAAATCAATCTTTGAAAACTATCTCTCTGTCTGTCGGCGTCGGCAAGCGGCCTTCAAAAGTAGCAGTAGCAGCAACAACAAAAACCAATAACAAACGATAAATGGCAAAATGCTCACTTCCTTTCTGGTAACAACACAGCAGCAGCAGGAGCACAAAGAGAAAGGTAACGAGTGGGTAGAGCGAGAAAGAAAGATAGAGAGAGAGAGGTAGAGAGAGAGGCCTGCTGACAGCCTGACAACTTTTCGCACAATTCACAAATTTGCGCACAAATTGAGCAAATCCAAAAATCGCATCTTCACAAAATGTTGTTGCTATTGCGCTTGTGCTTGTTGTTGTTGTTGTCAGTGTCTTCAGCAGCAGCAGCAGCGGAGAGGAGACACAAACGTCTCGTATTTTTGTTGCAAATTGCAATTTGGTAGTGCCGCGTGTACGAGTATGTTTGCGTGCGTGCGAATTTCGGCTGGAGCTGGAGCTGGAGCTGAAGCTGGTTCAAGTGCTGCGCAAATTAAATGCACAACAACAGGCAAAACATAACATAAAACAAGAGTTACAACAAGAAGAACAACAGCATGTTCACAACCAAATACTGCAGTCAAGGGAGTTGTGCAGCAACATTGGTGCTGGAGCATGATTCCGCATGTGGCACGTTGTTTCACTGTGAATACTCTATCGTCGCAACAGAGCAACCAGCAGCTGGTGGTTGGCAGTTTATTGGCGACCATAAAATGATGACTGCACAGTGACACATGCCAAAGATTTTTGCTTGAAGGATCTAAGTCTCCTTATGAAGGTCGAAAGAAATAAAAAAGCTCAGGTAGCCCACCGTGATGTCTTTAGAACCATCTAAATTTCCTCTACTCTCAACACCAGGAACAGATGGTAATCACTTGGTGTCAGGATCGGACTATAAGGTGGATGCATTAGGACCTTCCAGCCAAGCTCTCGGAGCTTCTGGCGCGTCACCAAAGACGTGTGTGGCCTGGCGTTGTCCTGATGGAACATAATTAGGCTTCTGTTGATCAAAGATAGCCTCTTCTGGATGAAAGCAGCCATCAAGCTGTCCAGTTGTTGGCAGTAGAGGGCCGAATTGAGCGTTTGGCCATAGGGGAGCAGCTCGTAGTAGATGATTCCTTGCCAATCCCACCAAACACACAGCAAAACCTTCCTGGTCGTCAATCCTGGCTTGGCCACCGTTTCCGCCGGCTCACCGCGAAAGATTCCAACATCTGTACTAGAAACTCGAAGCTCACACTATTCACATTCTTTCTCTTCCGCATTTCTCATTTTTTCTCTGAACAACCAGCATTTATCTGACTTCCTCGAGTTTCTGACCTCAAAGCTGAATGAAGCACTGACAGCCCACAGCATTTAAGAACCAAATTTAAGCCTATTTAAGAGATAGATAGCTCCGGGTGTACAGGGCACCGAGGGTTCTTCTACCCAGCGAACGTGGATCGCCGAGATTCTATTTGAAACGGATCTACGTAAGACGAAAGCTTTGGGTCAGCACTCTTATGGGTTTGTTCTCAAGTATCCCGCCCGCAAAGAGTCACCCTACTAGTCTCTCTGTTATCTGCATCCTATCCAACGAAGCAGCTTGTTTCTCGGGCAACAGCTTAAATAATACCGATAACGTAATCCCTATTTATTAACATATAATCTGGACCTGCTGCTGTAGGACGCAGAGTGGAGATCTAGTGACGAATGCCCAAAGTATACCTAATTTATGGAGGGAACACTTCTCCAGCCCGCTGAATGGCAGTGAAAACTAAACAACCGAAGTCAACGCTTTGGCTGACGGCCTACCAACAGAGCTATTCAAACTTGGGTCTAACAGTGAGCAAGGATAAGAGAAAATATATCCTGGCCGTACACCAATAATAATGCCAGCTTTGAAATCCAGTGTAGAATCACTCTTGCCAACAGGTACTACTTTGAACTGAGTAAGCAATTGAAAAGTAAAGTCCTCTCTCGACGAGCCAAAACAAAACTCTATAAATCACTCCTCATATCAGTTCTACTTTATGGTGCAGAGGCGTGGACGATGTCGGCATCTGATGAGTCGGCTTTGGGGCCTACGAGAGAAAAGTTTAGCTAACGATTTAAGGCGCTTTGGGCATTGACAACACTTAATACCGCAGATGAAGAGACAGTGGCTAGGTCATGTGGTCCGGATGGATACGAATACTATAGCCTTGAAAGTATTCGATGCAGTACGCGCCGGTGGAAGCAGAGAAAGAGGAAGACCTCCACTAAGTTGGAAGGATAAGGCGGAGAGTGACCTAGCTTCAATTGGTATTTCCAACTGGCGCCAAAATCTGGATCTGCTAAATGCTACAAAATTAACTTAATATACCACTCGCTCTTGAGGTTTTGGACATAAGGAAGCCGGAAGGACAAGAGAGACAGCGTATTTGACTTCCTAGAGGAAACGAAGGGGTTTAGTTAGGAACGGGATTCAGCCAGGATTACTGGCAGGGGTAGAGTCGCTGCTATAGCTAGAGTCGCAGAGTACCTACGGATGGGTTTCATGGTAACAAACTGTGCATTTCGGACACAGGATTTTGCACTTCGGAAAAACAAACAAAACGGCTCCAGTTCAGCAGAAGAAAACTTGACTCATGAAGGATCTAGTTCAGCTGAAGGAAGGAAACTCGACCCATGTGGGTTTGCCTGAAATTCAGAACTTTGCCAAACTCGGCCGCAGGACCTTAGATATTTGAAGCAGTAAAAGCCACAATATAGATTGAGTTTAGTGTCATCGGACTTAGAGAGCTTAACTCCATTCGTTTGGTCCCTTCGTATTGTGAATTTCAGCAAAAAGAGTACCAAGGCATCAAAGGAAGCGCAAAAGAACCTTCGCAATAATAATTCTCTCCTCGTGTTGACATAAAATTTCCAATTGACACACTGTACCTCACAGACCCAAAAACAAGCATGTCGCTGTCATTTCCTTCTTCAACTTTAATGATTCCCCAGAGCAACTATGCCCGCTGCTGCCGTCCTTCGGGCTCCTGTCACTGCGTCACTGCGTCAAGGCGACTTTTGGGACTTTACCGAGTTGCCACATTTGTTAAAACAGACAGACAGACGGACAAATAGACGTTTATACAAGAAAACATTGCGGCGCTCGTTGTTGTTACATAACTACAAACAACCTTCAGACGATGCGCGAATCGAAAGGGCGGATGTAATTTGCAACAAACGACAAACTAGCAACAGAGCAGAGCAAGCAGAGCAGAGCAGACAGAAGATACAGCAGAACGACGAGCCGAACTGCGTTGTGTGGCGGTGGAAGCTGCTTCACTTGTATGGCATGCAACAAACAAACAAACAACTACAAGCGGAAGAGGCTAGACTTGCCACCGCAATTGCTACGCTGCCTTATTTGTTTTACAGTTAGTTGTCGTCTATACAACTTTTTTTTCGCTGCCCCTCACCCCTCGAATTTGTTGCAAGTCTGCTAACTGCAATTGGCAGCAAATAAAAACACGAAGAACACAAAGGCAAGCAAAACGCTGCTGAGCACTAAATGAAATGAAATCCGAAAAGCCGCGTGTTTGTCATAAAACAAAAATACAACAAAATACACAACAAAAAAATTTAAACTTGCAACACAAAATGTATACAACTTGCAACTTGCAACATGGAAAAGCGGCGCGCTGGGCATTTGGTACGACGAACACGTGGCTGCACATTCGTTGAGCATTCATTTGAGGCATAAGCAATGCCAATTTGGCGGCAAGTTGGTGTACATAACGTAACGGTAAACAGCGGCTACACAGTTTGTCGCGCTACATACAAATGAGAAAAGCGCAATGGGCAATTGGTGGGCGGCTACAGGCGCAGCTTGCCACATGACGCAGAAACAGCTGTGCTCGTAAACTATGGTACTTGCCACAGTGGAATAGCAGAGGTGTGTGGAGGTGTGCGTGCAGTGCTGTAGGTTTCCTTTGATAAATGTAGACATGTGGCAATATTGCACCGTTAGAAAGTTGCTTTGGCAACCAACATGCGCATGCATTTGTTTGGAATTTATTTGGTATATTTGCAACTTTTATAAATTATTTGCCACAATTTGCATGCACACGCGTCGCACATAAACTTCGGCAATTGCTTCTTGGCAACAAAGCGGCAACAAATTCTCCCTGCTGTCACATTTGTAGGCGCTCAGTGGGAATTAAATTTCAATTAAATACACTTTTCATATAATAAATATGAAAAGTTCATGGGGCGTTGAAAGCAGCATTTATGTCAGATTACTTTCAAAAATAGGGGGATTTTCTTGAAAGAAGAGGCGTTTAAGTGGGGTAAAACCTTGTGTGTTTTAACTTTTTCTTAAACCACAACCTAAGTTTCAATAGTGAGCTTTAATATTGATAAAAATTGTATTTCCAACGTTGCCAATTTTCACGTTCTGCTAATAACGCTTTGTAATCTTGAAAAAAACTGTGCAAGAGCTGTTTCAAGTGAAAATGATGCACAATATGCCAAAATATTGAAGAGATTCCCATTAGCAACGTTGCCAATTTTCCCTTTCTGTTAATGAGGTCTCAAAATTTGGAAATATTGAATACTATAGTAGCTGTATAAGTGAAATGTGACTTAAAATGTGTTGTATTTAAAAAAAAAATTATTTTCGACGTTGCCAATCTTCATCTTTTTGCTAATAAAGCTTTGTAATCTTCCTCTTTTTATTAATGAGGTCTCGAAGTTTGAAATATTGAATACTAAGAAGCTGTCTATGTGAAATGTGATTTAAAATGTGTTGTATTTTGCAAAAAATTGTATTTGCGATGTTGCAAATTTTCATCTTTCTGCTAAAGCTTTAAAATTTAGACCAACTAAATATTTAATTAGATGTTTCAAGTAAATAATTATTCATAATATGCCAAAATATTTAAGAAATTTTTGTTACCAACGATGCCAATTTTCACCGTTTTGCTAAAAAAAAGCTTGGTAATTTTCGAAAATAAATTTTGAGCAATTCTAAGTGAAAAATAATTCAAAATCTGCCAGAGTAAGGAAACAATTTTTATTTTAAACGTTGCCAATTTTCCTCTTTCTACAACTAAGGCTTCGAGATTTTGAAAAATTAAAAAAATGTTTAAAACTCTTGAGGCATTAAAAATCGGTTAGATTTACTTAAAAATTTTTGAAAAAAAAATAATAAAACTATAGAGTTATTCATTTGGTGGCTTTGAAAGTAATTGGTGAAATTTTAAACAAATTTTAAGAAACTGGATAAGCTACAGATATTATAAGGCCTGTACAGCATCGGTTTGCTTGTTCCATCACAAATATCGCTGATGTAAGCGAAAGTGTAGCCGAAGACCCGAATGCATCTATTTCGCGAGGTTCTCAAAAGCTGGGAGATTATTACGGCTTAGTATGGAGCATTTTGCGCTTGTATTTACCTACACCTACATCCATAAAAAGTACAGCTCACATAACAACTGACGCCGAACATACTTCGATTGGACGTTTGAACAATTGAATTGAATTTTTTTCAGGGACGAGCCACATCTCACTTCGTGGATACGTAAAGAAAAAAAATTGTCACATTTGGGGTTCCGAAAATCCTCGGATGATTGAAGAGAAGCCATTACTTAATATCTGGTGTGCTCTTTGGTTCGGAGGTGTAATTGGACTTCACTTTTGTGAGAACGACGGCGGCGAGATTGTCACTGTCAATTCGGAGAGTTATGGTCGTACGAAAACTGATGTTTCAAATTGAAGAGCACAACTTGAAGGATATGCGGTTTCAACAAGATGTTGTCACACGCCACACAACACGAGCGAATGAATATGGCTTTTTTATGAGCGAAATCTCCCAGCTGCGTAATCTCGTTTTGGTGATGTCAATGGGTTACCGAGATCGTGCGATTTGACACTTTTGAAGTTTTTGTTTTAGTGAGGCTAACCAAAAGACCGTATTTATGTGGATAAACCGTTAACCCTGCGCAATTGAAAACCAACAGTCGTCAAGTGCTGGCTGAGATTTCGCCTAATATGTGCCAATTGCCTCAAATGTAGCGAAGTTGTGCGAAAATTCGCGAGATGGTCATTTGACTGATGTTCAGTTTTTTTTTTTCAAGAATAAAAAAGTCTTCATATCACACGAAATTTAAAAAAAAATTAAAAATCTTTACTATATTTGTGCTTTCAATTAAAAATTCGAATTTAGTTCAAGAACTTCAACTGTTATTTACTGGAAAACCATACCTCAGTGGCGAACTTAACTTGATAATTCGAGTTTCGCTTTCATTTTCAACGGCCAAAATTAATCATTAGCCGCCTGAGAGTTAGGCAGATGTATTATACTTATCTGATAAATTGCTTGACAAAAGTTCTTTTTTTCAACCCACGTCTGGACCATGTCAACTTACCTGAAAATAAGAGAAAATATTGTCATTAAAACTTTAATAAAAACAACAAAGTTATTTTATTACTATTATTTACTTTCGAAGTCGAAGCAGATTCAATAAATAAATATTAATGTTTCAATAAAAAAGAATTTTATCATAAATATTTAAAGTAATTGATGTAAATATTCCGCAAAAGTCGTATTAAAAAAAATACTTTACTTTCTTTTCAATTAAAATAATATTTTCTAATCGAAAAATTGCAAATTTTAATTTTATTTTATTATAGCGAAATAAAAAAATGTTAGTCTTGATGTCAAACTTAGTGTTAAGGAGCTGTTTTCATAATTAAAAGCTACAACTGAAATTCAAAAATTACCAACCAAAAGAAAGATGCACTCAACTGGCTAATATTCGCCATCTTGTAGAGCACATCAAGGTCTTTCATAACAAAAGGATGGTCTACCTGTCCGGTAGACCTAACCCAAGCAAGCCAAGTAAATGACGGGTAGTGTCAAATTCTGATGCTTAAAAGTGAAAACTGAATGCAAGCGAACAGTCGCCAATAGGTGAACTCCACCCCACTTGAAAGAAAGTCAAAGCGGAAAAAGGTCAAAAACAACAGGGAGAGACAAACTAGCCAATAAAGCCGAGGCAGGGATTATATAGCCTAAAGGAGAAAATTTTGTTGGGATTCTAAGAAACATCCGGGGCAAGATAAAACCAGAAAAGATAGTAATAAAATCGAAAGGAATTAGAAAAATTGGGGATTTGGTTAGACCTGGTTTTTCGAATTCCTAATTACTGTCTCTGTTGAGATTCAAAGGATGAAAAGACAAAACACATACCGAGCTCCACCAGTTGTGCGGCATATAAAGACAAAAATGGCTAATCCAAATTACCCTGGATAATCACTACTATTTAGTGTTTACAAGCGAATAAAAACTTGAGTTCAAATGATTGCCCGACCTTGTTTTAAATACGGAGCCACTCATAAATGAAGACCAGCTTACCGAACTACGAAATTAATAAACATACCTTTACTGAGAATAACTTTGAGGACGCCAAGCTCGCAAGGCTTATAATTACTCACGCATGTAACATACTACAAATCCCGAGAACCGTAAATATGAAATCAAAACACGCTGGGGGACGAAACACAAAGCGGAGCAGCGAAGAACTGTCTGCACTGTAGATGTGTATATACCAGAACTAGGAGGCAAAGGAAAACAAATCCAAAGAAAACTGTCACGCTGAAAGGCACCCCTGCCCTGATCGAAGTAATTGCGCTCAAAATTAAACAAATCGTTAATGTCATGTTCGAGCAATAACAGCCAAAAAATGTATGATATGAATACGCTTTGGCCAATAGGAGAGGTATTGTGTTTCATCAGGACAACGCCAGGCCATACACATCGATAGTGACTCGTCAGAAGTTCCGGCAGCTTGATTGGGCGGTTTCTGTGCATCCATCGTATAGTCCGAACTTGGCACTAAGTGATTACCATCTGCTCGTGTCCATGGCGAACAATTTTGCCGGTGAAAAATTCGCTTCAAGAGAGGCTTCCAATAGGAACGAGGGCTTCTATGAGAGCGACATAATAAAATTATCTTTTAAATAGCAACAAGTTATCGAACAAAATGGCGCACATTTGACCTATATCGGATCATTCTAACTATGGTAATTAAAGCCTTCAATTTCATGCAAAAATAATGCATTTCTTTTTACTACACATAATACATGCTACGCAACAAGGGGACCTTGTCACCTTGTAAGTCACCTTGGGGTAATCCGAAACGAAAACTCTTCTAGAGTTGGGCAATGGTACCGCAGAAAGAAGTTTTTTGTGGCTAGCAAGTGGCATGTAGTATTGCTGACGCTTAGAGAGGCATTTTTCAGGCCTAGCCCAAAAGCAATTATTTTCATTATTTTATTTCTTATTTTATTTATTTCACCCAAAAAAAGAAAATATTTCTATTTCAATGGTTAGCACTTTTATACCCCAGAATGTAAAGCAAATAACTCTGCTAATGTTAACAAGTATCCACTTGCCGTCAACATATGTATTGCCAACATTGCTGACAATTATCTTGAGCCCCCATTAGTCCAAAAGCAATTTAAGTCAACATACGTGTAAGGGGTGAGTTTGGTTAAATGCGTTGCGCATGCGCAGGCAAAAGCCATCGCCGAAAACTACAAATATCAAGCAAAATAAACTGTGAACCAATAATGACAACTATCTTGCAACAAGGCAAAAAAGCAAAGAAAAAACCAAACAAAAAAAATGGGGTACACGATTCAGCAAGCTTTACAACAGTAATCAACAAACGCTTGTTGAAGGTAAATATCGTCGAAGGCAACGTTGCCATTTTTTGTTTCGAAATGATAAAGATAAAGCTATTTTTCTTAGAGGATTTTAATTAGTTGATGGATGTATATTTAAGTATATTTTCAAGGAGTTTGAAGAATAACCAAGGTTCTGGAACAGCAGCTTGTTTCATTCAAAAAAAAATGTTCTAAATGTTACCAAATTGCGGACAACCCTCATACTCAAATCAAACCGAAAAAACAAAAATGCAAGAACATTAGTAGGCTGACAAATCGCATGCAATAGAAGCAATTTGCCACAGCAGCGCTTAACCGGTGCGACGACAACAAGTGAACGCGTGCAACCTCTGCACCACCACCCGCCATCATAAGAAAAAACACTTAACTATACTCGTAAGCGGCCCACATATGTAATTGACTCACAGAGCCCACAGAGCCCACGAGCTCATGGACAAACAACAAGCAAAGCCGAAAACAAACAAGCCACATTTATTTGCGCCGAACAGTTGCAACGCTGCCGCTGCGGCGGAAACACAGACGTCAGCGACTTAATTTAGCGGTGCATAAGAAGTACTAATGCTTGTTGCAATAGTTTTTGTCGGCTGTTTTGTTTTTTATTTTTTTGTTTTCGCTCAATGAACGTTTAAACAATTTTCATGGCTCATAAAATGCAACATTTTCAAGCAACAACAAAAAAACAAAAAAAAATGAAAAGAAAATTCGCTAACCAAATGCGAATGAGAAACCCATGCGATATTAGAGATATACACGCACTCACACTAAGAAATAAATAAATGACATTTGCAACGCGCGCGCCACATGCGGCATGCGGCATGCAACAGCAGACAACAACAAGCGCTTTTGATGCAATCGCACACGCGCTGCAAATGGAAAAACCACGCATGGGCGCGCACATTTCCCCCAAAAGCAAAGCGATCGCGTGGATGGATGCGCGCTAGAGAAGGCGGCGGCGGCGGCGGCAACAGCAGGCGTTCAGTTCGTGGGACGACAGGAAACGAGGCAGCACAGACGTTGCGGCACATTTGACATTCACTGATTTGCGTTTATTTGCAACAGCACATTTTATGCATATGATTTATAATAGTCAGTTGCCTGGGGTACCACTACAACAACAACAACAATAACAAAATAAGATAAGCAACAAAATTAAAAAAAAAACAAAAACCGATCGGAGCAAATGTGTGCGTTTGTTGTTGTAGTTATTGCAATATGTAACTTGTATGTACCTATATGCAACATGCCGCCACACATATGTTCATGGCATATTAATCTATCAACACTTGTGCAGTAGATACGCCACTCAAGACATTAAAGGAAAAATAAAAAGAAGAAGAAGAAGCAGCCGCAATATGCAATCTATAGATAAATAGTCATTGCTTTTATGATTTTGATTGCTTTCTAAAAATTGCTTTAATAAAAATATAAAACAAAATTTACTGATTGTGATTGTGTGTAGACATCTGTTGCGTAAAACTAATTTTATTGCTGTAAAAGTTGACCTTAAATGGATGCAACGAATTTTACAACCATCGGAATTACACACGACTTCACATTACACAAACCATATGTCGTGAAACGAGATTAAAACTGCTTCGGAACTAGTTAAAAACGGACCAAAAGTTAATAGTTCGACCAAACAATCAAAGTTTCCTTGATTTTGAGAATATAAATCATAGATAAATATCGTAAAATAAAATAAAATTACATTATATTAGATCAAATAAAATAAAGGAAAATAAAATAAAATAAAATAAAATAAAATAAAATAAAATAAAATAAAATAAAATAAAATAAAATAAAATAAAATAAAATAAAATAAAATAAAATAAAATAAAATAAAATAAAATAAAATAAAATAAAATAAAATAAAATAAAATAAAATAAAATAAAATAAAATAAAATAAAATAAAATAAAATAAAATAAAATAAAATAAAATAAAATAAAATAAAATAAAATAAAATAAAATAAAATAAAATAAAATAAAATAAAATAAAATAAAATAAAATAAAATAAAATAAAATAAAATAAAATAAAATAAAATAAAATAAAATAAAATAAAATAAAATAAAATAAAATAAAATAAAATAAAAAAATAATATAAAATAAAATAAAATATAATAAAATAAAATAAAATAAAATAAAATAAAATAAAATAAAATAAAATAAAATAAAATAAAATTAAATTAAATTAAATTAAATTAAATTAAACAAAATAAAATAAAATAAAATAAAATAAAATAAAATAAAATAAAATAAAATAAAATAAAATAAAATAAAATTAAATAAAATTAAATAAAATAAAATAAAATAAAATAAAATAAAATAAAATAAAATAAAATAAAATAAAATAAAATAAAATAAAATAAAATAAAATAAAATAAAATAAAATAAAATAAAATAAAATAAAATAAAATAAAATAAAATAAAATAAAATAAAATAAAATAAAATAAAATAAAATAAAATAAAATAAAATAAAATAAAATAAAATAAAATAACATAAAATAACATAAAATAAAATAAAATAAAATAAAATTAAATAAAATTAAATAAAATAAAATAAAATAAAATAAAATAAAATAAAATAAAATAAAATAAAATAAAATAAAATAAAATAAAATAAAATAAAATAAAATAAAATAAAATAAAATAAAATAAAATAAAATAAAATAAAATAAAATAAAATAAAATAAAATAAAATAAAATAAAATAAAATAAAATAAAATAAAATAAAATAAAATAAAATAAAATAAAATAAAATAAAATAAAATAAAATAAAATAAAATAAAATAAAATAAAATAAAATAAAATAAAATAAAATAAAATAAAATAAAATAAAATAAAATAAAATAAAATAAAATAAAATAAAATAAATGAAATAAAATAAAATAAAATAAAATAAAGTAAATGAAATAATAATTAAAATAAATTAAGCTAAAGTAAAATAAAATAAAATAAAAGTAAAATAAAATAAAATAAAATAATTGAAATAATAATTAAAATAAAATAAGATAAAATCAAAGAAACTAAAGTAAAACAACTTAAAATATAATTAATATAAAAGAAGTTACAGTAAGGTAAAACAAAGCCAATAAAATAAAATAAAATAAATTAATATAAAATAAAATAAAATAAAATAAAATAAAATAAAGACAAAAAAATAAAGTGAATAAAAAGTAAATTAAATTAATTTTAATAAAACAAAATAAAACGAAATGAAATAAATTAAAATAAAATAAAATAATAATAAAAAAATAAAATAAAAAAGATAAAATGAAAATAAATAAAAAAACTAAAATAAATAAAAAAATAAAATAAAATAAATAACTCAAAATAGGTGATATAAAATAAAATAAGGTAAAATAAATTAAATAAAGAAATTGTGACATAGAGAAATAAAAATTTTTAAAGTGAAATAATATGTAATACAATTAAATTATGTCAGTCCTCAATTAATATTTTCGGCACTTTCAAACTAATGCTATTTCAGTCAAGAATCATGGTCTTAAACTCATGCTTTTTTGGAGCAGTTTGGTGTTTAATTACAGCATATAAGCTCATTGTTTATAAGTACGTAAATATGTGTTCTTATGAAGCAGTCGTAATTCTTTGCGTGCTGCCTTTCAGAAGGCTCGGGTTCAAATCTGGCGTCGTACTAACATTCAAAAAGTTATAGAAAATTAATTTAAATAAAAAATTAGGTTAAATTTTCTAATTGCGGTTGCCACTCGGCAGGGAATGTCAACCCCTCCGAGTGTATTTTTGACATGTGATAAAAACCTCCTCATAAAACAACCATCAGCCGTTCGGAGGCGGCTTTTTATAAATTGTAGATCCCTTCATTTATTGGAAAAACATCACAACGCATACCACAAAATGAAGGAGCAGCTCTACCGAAAATCGCTTCAGCGGTTACAAAGCGCCAATTATATATTCATTCATATATATAATTCTTTGCATAAATTACGTACACTTTTTTATTACTTACAATTATACTAGCAAAGCTACATACTATACTCGCATATATGACTTTTTTCTCATATACATATGTGTTACAGTTTATGTGCGCAACACGCAACAAGGTGTGCCTATCTATTCATTTCACTTTAAAAAAGGGTGGACTGACACGATTCTTGCGTGCCTATGAGCATAAAATTATAAGAAAAAATAATTTCTTATGGAAAAAATTTACTTTTAATGTCTTTTGTGGAAAATTTATTGAAATGAAAATTATTGAGGTCTTCACGGTTCATACTTTCACGCCCTGATTTATAGACGCAACGATGCAGAAATTAAATTTGAAGGTAGATGATTTGTAATTAGAAAATCTATAGGCTTGTTGTACATATGTATATCAAAAATGTAAGAAAAAGTCCAAAAAAAATTATAAATGCGATATAAGAAGAGTATTAGAAATTTAATAAAATTTAATAAATTATATTAAATATATAAATTTAATAAAATTGCAGTATACAGAGAAAAGCGAAAAAATTACAATAAAAAAAAATCAATCAACGGCCCAGAGTTAACGAAATGCTCTGTAGGGCTCAATATGGAGTTGAACTTATTAAGCCCTGAAGGTGTCCAACTCTGCGTAGTACAATGAAAAATTTCAGTTATGAACTTGTAACTACAGGCTTAAGAAATTAAAAGAATTTCCGGCAAATACACATGACCATGATTTAACCCACGTCTTGACGTTGAACTTCTGCTACATTGCAGATATCGTCTTTAAAAAAATCTGCAAAAATTCTCTACTTGCACTAGGTATAGCTGGGAGATATGTCATAATTTGGGTGACTCTTCGAATGAGTTGTTTAGTTGGCGGTTTATTGAATGAGGAGGTTAAGAAGCCAACTACCGGCGTTCGCGCTTAAAGCATTAAATATGCTTATCTTCCTCTTTTAGTGCTCCATTACTAAAGATAAACACCAACATTCTAGGGTTGTTGATACTGTACTGAATCGAGGGGGTGATCAATTTAACCCTTATGTACAGGTGGAGTCGCTGAACACAAGATTGTGCTGGTCCTGGCGTCTATAGAATTGATTCAGGATCGTTTTTCAATGTCTCTTTATAATTTTCTGTAGGTTTGGGTTACTTGACGAACGCTATATTTCCCATGTAAGCTCATAGAATCCTTGCTGCTGACTAGTTTATTATTGGAATTGCTTTCACGTAAGCAATACCGCTAAACTGGTATTACTCTCGAACCCTAAGAAATTTCCTTTATAGCAACAAAGCTCACCAGTGCTTATGTCTTTTCTCGGTGACTTTTATTTACTTACTTTATTTATTTACTTTTTTTTTTGATACATAATCAACGTTCCCGAGGGAGTTTTTTGAAATAAAATACATAAAATTTGATTTAAATAGTTTTTTTTAGTAACTTTTTTTGCTCAATCAAAGGAAAATATTATAACAAGAAATATTTTTGTAACAAATGATGAGGAAATAAATATATTATATTATATCATTGGCTCAATAACTAAACTTTTTTAAGTACATAAAATTATGATTTCGGAGAGTGCAGCCATAGTAGCATTTATCTTCCCTAAATTCTCAAACACATTTAAAAAAATCAATAAAAAATAAAAAAATTAAGTAAAAATAAAAAATGTTTTTTATCGAAGCAAAAAGCACAAAAAACATGTATTTTATCTGATGTTACATGTATGTATGTACATATGTATTTATATATTTTATAAATATTTAAAATCTCTTTCTGTTGAATTTTCCGCGTAGTTGAAAAATAATACCGTTGTGTGCAAAGGCATGTTGTGCATGAAAATAGTTGGTGCAATCGTTGAAATCCAAATATTTATGTATGCGAATTAGTGCAATGAAATGCCATGGAATGTACGAAGCACAAATATAATATGCATGTGTGTACAAAAAAGATAATGCATAGCATTCATATCATCATAAAAAGGAAGCAAATAAATATAAAGGAAATACAGTAACTACTGTCAGTGAAAAGGAAACGTCAAAAAACAAAAAAGAAATAAAAAAATGAAATGGAGAATGAGAGAAATGTAGAAAAATGCAAGCGCACGCATAACACATTGTTGTAATAACAAGCATATATGTATATAGCATACACATGAGTTTAAATAAATTAAAAAAGAAGGTGAAAATGCACACGAAAGCATATCAGTTATTCATGCTGTTAGTGTAACTACGTCCCCGTTTGCAAGAATTTTTTACATATGTGTATTGTATTTGCTGCATTTGCATTATCCCTATCATACACTATTACACCACGCATTTATTTTTATTTATATATACGAGTATGATCATATTATTACACTCGCTTGTTGCCTTGGCCGAGCTCTGCATACGGATGTGCCCCTTTGGCTGTTTGTGTGCCATACTTTATGATGCAACATCAAAAACTATCTGCTAGTCGCATATATATGCATACATACGTGTACATATATACATAAATACGTATCTGTGAGGAATTCTACATACTCCTCCTCCTGTTGCATAATAAATTTAAATATTTATGTTTCTAGGTTAACAATTGCAAATTCATAGCAGTGGTTACATACATATATTCTACAACAACTATGCCACTACTAGCGCAAAATAAAGTATTCCGACTTACACGTATGTAGTTGGCTGTGTGTTGGATTTCGCTACTGCAATTTCCTGCGCGTTGACAGATTTTGCTTTTATTGCTTTGTTATATTTATTTAAATGTATTTATTTGCTGCATTTGCAGGATAACACGCTCATAAAAACTTGCTCGGGTATAAATGCTCCTATATATATACATATGTATGTACATATATATATGTGTATATTTATTTATATATAAATATTTAAGCAGACTACAGCATTTCATTGAGTATATTTGCTTGCACCAGTTATTACACTCGAAGCTTTAAATATATATTTATTTATCTCTCGCAGCATACCTGACATTTCTTCGCAATATTGTAACTGTTATTATTGACGATTTTTATCATTTTTTTAATACTTTATCTGCTATTTTGTAAATAGTAGTAAATAAATAGTATCTTCTGATAAAATGTTCTACTTTTATGGTAAATATTATGCATTCGAAATTTATTCAAATAACAACCGCAAAATTAAAATAAATATACACAAAATGGAATGAATAACAAAAGGAATAAAATCATCATATAAAATGAGGTTAGGTTATATAAAAAATAAATAAATAAATATAAAAAAATAATAAATAAATTGAATAAAATGAAAAAAACTAAAAAAATGTAGTCTAAAACAATATAATAAAAAATAAAATTATTGTCGAAAAAAACGATAAAAATATAAAAAAATTAATGAAATAGAATAGACTTAGATATACATAAATAAAAAAATACCTATAAAATGAGCTTAACTTACAAAAAATGTACATGTACATATATATTCATATACAAAAATATATAAAAAGAGTTAACAAAAAAAAAAAATAAGCTAAAAAATAATAATATAAAATAATAAAATAAAACAAACAAAAATAAATAATACAATAAATAGCGATAAATAAAAATTAAAACAAGTAAATAAAATAAAAAAGAATTAAATCAAAAATATAAATATTAAAATAAAGTAAAACAAATATTATAAAAAATTTAATTAAATAACATAAAATAAACACTAAAAAAATGAAAAAGATATATAGAAAAAAATAATAAAAAATAAATTAATAAAAAATAAAATAAATTAAAAAATAAATAAAAAATTGCATATAAAATAAGGTAGAAATAAAATAAAATAAAATACAATAAATACAAACAAAAATCAGTAATTCATATAATAATGAATTAAAATAAAAATAAAAAAATAAAAAAAAAAAATAATTCGTATTAAATAAAAAAGTAAAAAAAACATAATAAAAAATTAATTAAAAACATAAATAAGCATTTTATAAAAAAAAAAAATTAAATAATAAAACATAGAGTAACTTAGAAAATAAATAAAAAATTACGTATAAACTAAGATAGAAATAAAATAAAATTAAATACAGGAAAACAAATAAAACCTAGTAATTAAAATAAAAATGAATTAAAATAAAAATACAAAAATAAAAAAAAATTAAATCGTATTAAATAAAAAAGCAAAAAAAAATAAAATAAAAAATTTAATTATATAACATAAAAAAAATTAAAAAAATAAATAAATAAAATAATAAAAAAATTAAATAATAAAACATAGAGAAACTTAAAAAATAAATAAAAAAATATATATAAGCTAAAATAGAAATAAAATAAAATAAAATACAATAAAACAAATAAAACCTAGTAATTAAAATAAGAATGAATTTAAAAAAAAAATAAAAAAAATTATATTAAATAAAGAAGCAATAAAATAATAAAAGATTTATTAATATAACCTAAAATAAATATATTAAAAAAAAATTATAAAGTTATATAAAAAAAGTCAAAAAAAATATAAAAAAATGTTATTACATAACATAAAACAAACTTATTAAAAAAAATAGATTTAAAAAAATTATAAAAAATGAAGTAATAAAAAATAGAATATATTAAAAAATACATAATAAATTGCGTTAAAATAAGGTAGAAATAAAATAAAATAGAATACAATAAATACAAATAAAAGCTATTAATAAAAATAAAAATTAATTAAAAAAAATAAAAGGATTAAAATAAAATTAAATTATATTAAATAAAAAATAAAAAAATTTAAAAAAATAAATAAAAAATTTCTTTATACAACATAAAATAAACATAACAAAAATATTAAAAAAAAGTAATAAAACATAAATAAATTAATAAAAAATGGAATAAATAAATAAAAAAATACGTACAAAGTAGGGTAGAAATAAAATAAAATACAATAAATACAAATAAAAACCAGTAATTCATATAAAAATTAATTAACATAAAAATATCTAAAAACAATTGAATTATAATGATAAAAAAAATTAAAGTAAAACATTTATTTATATAACATAAATATAATAAAAAAAAATTCAAAAAACTAAAAAACTATGAATAAAAAAATTTATAAAAATTGCAATGGAAGGACATAAAAGAAATTCAAATATGGAAAATGAGTGAAAATTAAAAATAAGCTAGATTAAAATGAAATAATAAAGTAAAATAAGTTGAAATGGAAAATATATATCAAATAAAAATGATATAAATTATTTTAAAATAATATAAAAGAAACAAAAAAATATTAAAAAACCACAATTAGAATTAAATTAAATTAAATAGAAAATGCTAAAAATTACGAAATTAAATAAAATATTGACTAAATAAAATTAAATAATAAAAAGAAAACACAATAAATAAAAAACAAAGGTAAAAAATAATAAAATAAAACAGATAAAGCGTGATCCATTTTGATGTTCACTACTTTTTTATAGAAAAAAACACAGAAAATTCAAATCTAATGGGGAATTTTTTTTATCAGTCGAAAGACCTTTCTTTAGCATTAATTTTAATTTTTTGAAGAATGTTAGCTGCGGCTACCGTTTAGATGATCCATCCGTTGAGTTCAATTTTCGATGCATTCGACAGGTAACTGGCGAATGACACGCGTGTTGTTTTGCTCCAAGGTTTGAATCGAAGCGGGATAGACTTAAGACTTTATATATCTATACAGGAGAATGTCGAACGGTGTGACATCAAATGATCTTAGTGGCCAATAGACCGCTCCAAAACGTGAAATTATCTGCTCACCGAAGTCTTCTCTTAATAAATCCATTGATCGTTGCGATATGTGGGAAGTGCCGCCGTCCTGTTCAAACCAAATGTCGTCAATATCACGAGCTTCATTTTCAGGCATCAAATAGTCGGTTATAATGGTGAGAGAACAGTCGCCAATGAAGGTTATGTTCTCACCGGTTGGACCGATGATTACCACAAACCACACCAAAACGTTGTTTTTTCTGAATAAAATGACAGGTCTTAAATCTCCTCAGGTTGCTGTTGAAAAAGGACTTGCATATTTTATTTTAGAACTCAGTGTATTCTAAAAGCCATTCTACTTTATTTACTCATCGCAATGTGTAAAGGAATTTGTGCTATATTTCAAGTGAAACTAGCAAATTCTCATATCCAAATTACCGCAAACAAATTGCATTTCACCAAACTCTCATTCGCATTAATTTGTGCAAATTAGTCAGCAGAAACTCGAGTTTAAAGCCAGCTGAAGAAGACTGAGCTCAACGGAAAGTTAATTCAACTAAACTAAACTGACTCCTTTTGAACTGTTCTATGTGCAATGACAGGTAAATATTAACATATGTAAGTACTTATATGTATTAATATGTTTGTGGATAGGTATTTTGTGTCTAAGTCAACGTAAAAGTCATTAAAGCAAAAGGGATTCCCAGCACACAAACGGCTATACACAGACACACGTTTACGTGTTTGTTGCAATTTCATTTACATATACATATATGTATATGTTTGCAGCAAATGTAAGCATATTTGTCAGTTTGTTCTTATCGCGTTTGAATTTGGCATGAATATGCGCCACTTTCAGTCATTGCACCGTTAAAAGCTGCCCTCCACCACACCTTTTCCCACATTAAGTTGGAGAACACGTTTCATTTGCATTTTATGACAAAAACTTTTCACAACAACAACAACAACAAGAACAGTAGTTGCAATAGCAGAAACTTACTCGGCATACCTTCACATGCGTGTGTGTGCTTACATGTGTACATGTGTACCTGTGTATGTATGTATATCACGTTGCCAACATGCATGTGCAACCTGCCAGCAAATTGCCACAAATAAAGTGTGTGTGTGTGCATACATAAATATACTTAACAACCGTGTACGTGTACACACATACGAGTATGCAGGTAAATATGTTTATTTCAGATTGCAAAAGTTATTTGGTGCTCGCTTAGTCATTCCTTCATTTCCGGCTGCCATTTTTACTGCAGTTCATGAAATTTCAAAAGCTCCACAACATAATATGTTATTAAAAAAAAAACTTAAAGTTTTGCGAAAATGCAGTCACACGTGGGTATGTGTGTGTGTGTGTGTGCATATGTCACCTTTTAATGCACATAAAATGATATGTGTAGGTATGCCTGTTTGTATGTGTGTGTTGCATGAAGTTCAGGTAGTAAATAAATTAAGTTTTGTGGCTCCAAAGGACATTGCCTTTATTATGTTGCAGGACGAGACTTTAAGGATAATAATATTGTAAAACAGTTTAAATGGATTGAAGGATGTGTGGAAGTGAGGAATTTTTGAAAGGAAAACATTTTTAACAGATATTAGGTCAAGTAAAAAGTTCGTTCAGTTTTTTAATGATTTTTCAAAACATGATAACTTGTTGTGTGTACATTTGTCATTGCCATTTTGTTCGTAAACTTGCCGAAAGTCGCTTCAGCGGTTATAAAACGCCAATTAAATAGGGGTATATATGTATATATATTTGGATTAGATTGATCACTAAGCTCTTCTTCCGCACAGAAAACCTTCTTTCCGAGTTCAATGCTTATCGAATGTAAAGGCTGTTTCAAGAAGGAAGAGGGAACCTGTGAAGATGACACCCGCTCGGGGCGCCCAGTGACCGAAGAAAATATTCAGAAAGTCGAAAAAGTAGTGCTGGCTGATCAAAGAGTTAAATTGTGGCAGATAGCAGAAGGATTACAGATTATTAAAGGGCAAGTTGGAGAGATTTTGCATGAACTTTTAAATATGAAAAAATTAGTGCGCGTTGGATGAAATTTTCAGCCCCATTCTAACAGTTCACGAAACTTGGATTCGTCCTTATGATCCCGAGTCCAAAGGAGAGTCCCGAGCAGACGATGCTGTGGATAGAAAAAAAAAGTGAAAAGGCCACAAAACAAATTCAAAGTGGAAAAGTCGGTGTCGTTGATTATGGCTACCACTTTCTGGGTTAGCGAGGGAATATTATTAATTGATTACTTGGCAAAGGGAACTACAATGAACGGCCAGCATTACCCTAATTTGTTGAGTCAGGCGCGTGAGGCAGTCTTGCAGAAGAGACGTGTCAAGTTAGCGTAGGGACTGCAAGTTCTCCATGACAGCGCACCTGTTCATACCGCTCGAGTTGAGGGATGTCTCAAAAGCTACTGGATTTACAGAAATTGGTAATCCACCCTACAGCCCGGACCTGGTTTCCAGTGACTTTTTCCTGTTTTTTTCAAATTTAAGAAAGGAGTTACGGGAACGACAATGAGTTGAAGCGGCATTTTGAAGAAAAAATCTAAAGAATAAAGTGAATTTCACTTGAGGGAGACTATATTGAAAAAATATAAAATATAAAACTATACATTTGTTTCATTAAGTAGTTTAGATCTCGAAAAAGTCAGCCACCCATACCATTGGGATAACATAAAGCAAGGACCACAATGATTTTATCGCTAATACTAAACAACTTTCCTGGTGGAGATCTGGAAGTGAGAAGTGCAGCAGAAAGTGCTTAATCCGAATTTTCCGAGCTTGGGGAAAGTAGATTTGCAGAAGCCAGAAGCTCACTTCAACTTTGATGAAAAAAATTTCCGATAACTACAATGGTAAGGAAGTCGAAGCCACGTGGCGAAAGAATCAGCTCTCAGCTTCGAACCTCCCATAAAAATATCTTCTCAATAACTTCTCAATTCAAGTCAACTCAGAAACTTAGTGACTTGTGTAGCTAGGAAGAAAGTTTAGTTCTTTTTAAGCTACGCAGATAAAGTTTGGCACCTCGAGATCTATTTAAAGACTTACTCACAGATGCTCGAGAGAGTCGTACGCCTTAGGCGCACCAACTGTCACACGAAAAACTTCATAAAACAAAATTGATCTCTGTTTTCACGACCAAATCTTCCTATATATTTCAATTCTTATAAATATAATTATTTATTTCCTTAACTCCAGTAACTCCATTCTACTCTGCTGTGAAAAAAAGATGGATAGAAAGTAGTCCACTAGCGATAGCTGGAAAAATAAGGTTCCGGTTGGTTAAAAAAAAAAAGCCAAGTATTTCAAAAACAGTGGAGACGAGTTGCAGAACTCATACGCCAACAGACAGTCTTCAGTTGGTCTAAATATTTCTAGTGTCTATCATCAAACGGAGGCCCCACAAAATAAGTCTTAAATATGGTTTTATTGAGCCAATATTTTCCAGCTCAGTTTCTTATTCAATATAGTATTTCCAAAATCAACTTCCATTTCTGAAGAATTTTCAAAAACTTTGCTACTGCGCCCTATTGGAATATAATATCGGACAATTTTCGTCCAAATTTTCTTTTTCAAGCTTTGAATGTAAAATATTAACCGATTTTCTTAAGGAGTATCCTTGTAGCACTTTCGTTTTAGGCACGCACATAAATATCATTAATTATTTAACTCCCTCCCCCTCCCTCCGTCTCTCTCACATCCTTTGCGGTTTCCGTGGCTGTTTATCTTTCTCAGCCAAGTGCTTTCAAGAGCTCAGGCTATAAATTTTCAATAGTCTAGTCCGGTTGTTGTTGTACAACAACACACAGCTGTTTAGCCAACTACGACACACTATGCGGGTACATGTTTATATTTTTTGTTGTTGCTGTTGCTTTGCTATTATTACCTGAAGTCAACGAAAACAATTTCTATTATTATTTTTTTTTTTCAAAAAAAAAAAAAGGTTGTCGTTCACTTTGTGCATAAATTTACTCTTACGTTGTTGTTGTTGTTGTTTAAATAAGTAATTTCAGTTTATTTTGTTTACAAGAGTTTATATCATTTTGAAGGGGGCATGCAAATTGTTGGGGTTGGTCATGTTCAGACACCCAATAAATAAATTCCAGCTCGCAAGCCTCCACCACAGCAACGTTGTGGGTGTACCAAGTGATGTATGTACATATGTATGTATGTGAAATGATGTATAAATGTAAAATAGTTTTAAGGCTTTGCTTCTTAAGTAAATATATATATATTTTTTTTTTCTCACAAAATTTAGCCTCAACGAGTGGGAGGAGACGGCAAAGACCGACTGTTGGTCAGTCCAACAACTCAGTTGCCGGAGCTAAAGCAAACTGTGTACGCTGTTTTGTATGCTTATGTATATACGTATGTACTTGTATGTAAATAACAACACTCTACCCATAGTGTTTGTGTCTAATTGGACAATAAGGCTGGTCATATTGACAGTCTGTGTCAGTAGGTGATTGTAGTTTGTGACACGTACAGCCTTTCGGTTTATGTGCCACATAGTATATGTAGATATACATATATCAATGTATGTACGCTTATCAGTATAAGTGCAAAAATTGGATTTTAGCTTCGAGTTATATTGACACTTTATTTATGGGTGGACTTTAGTTTGGGTAAAATGCTTGAATTTATTATATCAAATATTTTTTATACTCCACCGGACTGAAATTTGAAGCCAAACTGTATGCATATGCAAATTTTAAGAGTTGTGGTTGCTATAAAATATTTTACATTTTAATTCAAGCAGCAGACTCACCTGCTGTGTCTTTGTCAAATGTTATTACTATTGTTTTTTGCACAACATGAGATATCCATTGTAGATAAATGGTCTTTGATTTTCGAGTTGAATAATTTGAATTTCCTTTCAAGAAGGATTTGAAGTATTTGCAATTATATACGTGGTATATTAATACATGTATAGTTATATATTTTGCGACAAATTTTTCAATTACAGTATGCAAGGAAAATTGCTGTGAAATAAATTGCTTTAAAGCCTTTAATTTACAATTTGTTCGTTACTTTAATTTTTCAAAAAAGGTACTGGTTATTATATTTTGTTTCATTTAATTATATTTATTTTTCCTTTTGCTTTACGTCATTTAAATTAATTTTTTTCTAATCATTTTATTTTATATTATATAATTTATTTTTCAATTTTTTGATTTTATTTTATATTATTTTATTTTAATTTATTTTATTTTATTCTATTTTATTTATTTTATTTTATTTTATTTTATTTTATTTTATTTTATTTTATTTTATTTTATTTTATTTTATTTTATTTTATTTTATTTTATTTTATTTTATTTTATTTTATTTTATTTTATTTTATTTTATTTTATTTTATTTTATTTTATTTTATTTTATTTTATTTTATTTTATTTTATTTTATTTTATTTTATTTTATTTTATTTTATTTTATTTTATTTTGTTTTATTGCATTTTATTTCATTTTATTTTATTTTATGTTATTTTATTTTATTTTATTTTATTTTATTTTATTTTATTTTATTTTATTTTATTTTATTTTATTTTATTTTATTTTATTTTATTTTATTTTATTTTATTTTATTTTATTTTATTTTATTTTATTTTATTTTATTTTATTTTATTTTATTTTATTTTATTTTATTTTATTTTATTTTATTTTATTTTATTTTATTTTATTTTATTTTATTTTATTTTATTTTATTTTATTTTATTTTATTTTATTTTATTTTATTTTATTTTATTTTATTTTATTTTATTTTATTTTATTTTATTTTATTTTATTTTATTTTATTTTATTTTATTTTATTTTATTTTATTTTATTTTATTTTATTTTATTTTATTTTATTTTATGTTATTTTATGTTATTTTATGTTATTTTATGTTATTTTATTTTATTTTATTTTATTTTATTTTATTTTATTTTATTTTATTTTATTTTATTTTATTTTATTTTATTTTATTTTATTTTATTTTATTTTATTTTATTTTATTTTATTTTATTTTATTTTATTTTATTTTATTTTATTTTATTTTATTTTATTTTATTTTATTTTATTTTATTTTATTTTATTTTATTTTATTTTATTTTATTTTATTTTATTTTATTTTATTTTATTTTATTTTATTTTATTTTATTTTATTTTATTTTATTTTATTTTATTTTATTTTATTTTATTTTATTTTATTTTATTTTATTTTATTTTATTTTATTTTATTTTATTTTATTTTATTTTATTTTATTTTATTTTATTTTATTTTATTTTATTTTATTTTATTTTATTTTATTTTATTTTATTTTATTTTATTTTATTTTATTTTATTTTTTTATTTTATTTCATTTTATTTTATTTTATTTTATTTTATTTTAATTTATTTTATTTTTTTTATTTTATTTTATTTTAATTTTATTTTATTTTATTTTAATTTTATTTTATTTTATTTTATTTTAATTTTATTTTATTTTACTTTATTATTTTTTGAAGTTTTTCTTATTTTATTATTCATTACTGTATTTTTTCTTTTATTTTTTTTTATTGTATTTTCTATACACATATTCACCTGCTAATTTTACCACCAATAAACCAATTTGTAATAATCACATATTTTTTGGGGCCTTTACGAAGAAATCCTAGCAAAGTCGACACACGTAAAAGCCATAGTTAATTGAATATTAAAGCCACATTTAAGATGAGCAATTAATTAAAATTCATTAGCGTTGCATGCATGACCAGAGCAAGAGCACATAAAAAAGAACAACAGCAACCATACATAAGAATGCAGCTGTCGCCACGGCTCATTGAGTCCCACTGGAAGATAGGCAATGTTAGTACAAATATTAGGGTATGTAGGTTTGATTGGTTTGGCTGGTGGAGTTCACATTTAATGCCGCATTAAATTTTTTGACAGACAGTTAATTTTCGAATATTTTCAGGCAGCCTTTTAGTTTTATGTAATACTTTTTTAATGAACTGCCGGAGATGATTTTTTTAATTTAACTTTTTTTTAATTTTTTATTTCATTTTTTATTACAATTCCTTTCCTTACTTTCATTTTACTGACATTTTTATTTTTTTATTTTTTTTTCCTTTCGACTTTTCTCATATTTTTTCTCCTCATTTTTCCTCTTTATTTGCTTCATTTTATTTTATTTCATTCACATTAATGTTGAAAATGAGGTGCCACAGCTCTTACCTGAATCCAGTTTGTTGTTGTATGTTGCACGTGCTCTTTCGCTTGTTTGGCTGCTCTGCCGTCACAAAGTTGGTCGCTGTGCTTAATTTTTATTTTTTTTTGTTTTTTTTTTACTCCAGAATATTTTGTACTACCTACTCTGGCCATTGTTGTTTTTGTTGTTCTTTATTTTTTTTTTTTGCTTATGTCATTTTCCCTAGCTGTTTGCGCATTTATTTGGCTGCTTTGGTAATAAATTTTAAAACACACCGTGACTCCTACACGCTGGACCCAACAGAGGACAACAACTATAACAACAACAACACCACCAAGGCTTAAAGTTCAGAACACCTCAGTTAGTCTGTCACTGAGTCATTTGGGTTTTAGCTACGCAGCATCTCAGCGGTGACTCTTTCACGTGCCTGTGCTACATTCTTCTTCTTCTTCTTCCTGTTCTTCCTCCTCCACAATTTTTCACTAGTCGCCGCTGCTTGAATTTATTGTTATTATGTGAATTTTATGCATGAACTTGTGCGCGCATTTAATTAAATTTTATGAGCATTTTTCGGCAAATAAAAGCAAAGGTTTTTATTGTTTGAGTTATGGACGCACATACACACACATGTACATACATGCATTCACATTCGTATGTGCTGCAACACACATTATCGCACAAAGCACCTTTTTAGCCAGCTCTGACACTCTGTTTGTCTTTCATAGATTTTTCACTCATTTCTCACTCACGTTCGTTCGCTTGGTCAGAGCCGCGGAGGCAAAAGGGGCGCAATAGAGCGCGGCTGGAAGGGCCATAAAACAAAAACATGTGAATGAGAATATGTGTGTGAAGACAATGTTGCATTTACGGATGTGGAAATTTGTTTTTTTTATTTAAATTTCCTTTTGGGTATAATTTCTTTCTAAGTCTTTTTCTGATAGCTTTTAGCACACCATAAAAATGAAAAATTGAATTTTTTAATCGTTAAGACCCAAAGGATAAGTTTCCCGCCATGAGCTAGATATTAAGCAGTGTCTCTTATTTCAAAGTTTTGTTTATGATTGAGACATACTATAAAAATGAAAGTGTCTAAGACGAGTTCCGCCTAGAAGTAGGTAAAGCTAGTCGATGTCGGGGTGGCCCTAGAAAAGTTGGGTTCAAGACAGAGGGAGAAGGGTTTTAGTTGAGTTAAGTACATATTTCGATGTCGAGTCTGAATATAAAGAAATTGTCCCTACCGCAGCACCAGTTTTAAATCATTCATGCGAAAAAGCTCGAGCTCTTCGCTTGCCATGAGTGGTAAATGAATTCTGATTACGCTAATTACTGGAAGGAAGTTAATTAAGGGGTTACATCTAAATAGTTAGAATTTTCAAAAAATCGTTTTTTTTTTTAATTTCATTTTCGTAATGTACAAGTATTCAAGTAAATACTCTGAAAACTTCAAGTCGATCCAACTGTTAATTTGGAAGTTACACGCATATCTGTAGCGACCCAATACAAAGAGGATGAATGGGGCGTAACGATATCCGAACGCAAAGCGCATGAGAGCACGCCTTAGGGAAGATTGGTTCGTTGACAACACCAGATCGATGTTTTGAAAGCTGCCGAAGTCGCTTTTCCACTAACGATGAAAAGTTTTTTTTTTTATGCGCAATTCAAGATTTGGGAGAGATCCCTGGAGATCTGCTGTAGCAGTTTCAAAAACTGTTATTTTTATAAATAAAAAAATTACTAACTCCTCTTCCTGCTCAAAATAATAAAGCTAAAAGTTTCTTCGTGAGTTTGAATATCCTCAAAATCTCAAACCCAAAAATCCTAACTAGATGTAACCCCTTAGGGTGTTAATAGGCTCTCTATAAAAGGCGTTAAGGGTCTGTCGTCAGCTCCTTCTGGCCTAGTGTTTCTGTGAATAGAAGTGCTGAGTGGCTGCCGAAAGTCAAGACATTTTCTGTTATGGCATGCCAGGCAGTGTTCTGCTTCTTGGTCTGCGCTTCGCTAGTCGCCGGTGCTTCACACTCTATGATCTTTAGAAAATACCAATAATGAGTTTTTATTTTATTTTGTAGGCATAATATAAACAGTTTTCTTCAGGGTTTTGCTTTTATTGTACTCCATTCAGCCCGCAAAATGCGTTTTTTTTTAACGAATTTTTTCATCATTAATTTTGTGGTGTTTTAATTGTCAAAAAAGTGTTTTGCGATACAAAAAAATTTAGATGATCAATAGTTTTGTGTGAGCCCAAATCAGCGGTAAGCTACGGAACACTTTGATACGGATTTCAGCGAGACCTTCGTCCAGCGGGATGAACGCAAGGACACAACGACTCGATGGATTCTCCGCCACCACAAAATACAACACTCTTTTATATGACCACTGTGTTGGATATCAAAAGACCCAACATCTACCCCCCTTTTCTCTACTATCACACTACTTGATGCGATATCAGCCTTATTTTTTATATATACACAACTCAGTTTAAGATCCTTCCCAGTTAAGGCACCAGATATTCCAAGTGAACGCCCTCAAATCGTGCACCCTAAAACGTTTACAAATGTCATCATCTTTCTTCCGCGGCCAACTGTTTCCGTTTATAATGGTGAGACATTTTATACCTATTTAAGGCGTCTTTAATATAGGCCCAAAAGTCGTGAGCTGTTTGTCCCTACTTGCTTCCTGGACGTCTTCATATTTATCATGCAAATGACCAACCAAAAGTCTTTATAAGAAGCTTTCATATTCACGTTAGAGATTTTCTTCAAGGAAAATACTTCAAAAAGTGTATCTGACTGAGCTCACACCGCGAATCTTTCACCGACTCGTAGCTACTACAGGTGGATTGGTACTACTACTCAAATGTCTTCTTTTTTTAAATTTCTGTTCCAATCTACCCTCACATCTTATCTCCATTTCTATGGAGGATCCATAAAATTTGTTTGCACGGAGGGTATATTTCACAACCATGGGCTAAGGCTGAAGTAATCTTTATCCCAAAAGCAGCCAATCCGAGCCAATTACGTTTGTGCAAAGGGCTTATGGCTCGAAAGTCTCACCTTTTACTCTTAAAAATGTTCGAAAGGTTGCTCGACAGTGATATGCGCCCAAATCTACCCGCATGTAACATCTCAAGAAAGCACTCCAAGAGCAAGTTAGTCGATAAAGCACTACACGATTTAGTTGGGTACATCCAAAAAGGGTACGCCTTGAAAGAGTATACGCTTGGTATCTTCCTTGTGTCATGGAGGGGCACTTAGAAACATCTTTCTTGCAATAGAAGCTCTTCACAAAATGGACATCGACAGCGGGCATTGAAGTCTCCCTAGACTCGCAATAAGAGGCAGCCCTGAAGAAGGGTTTTTATCCAAAAAGTTGCAATTGCAGTACAGGGTACGCTGTGTGTGCTTCGACAATCTCTTTTCCACAAGAGTTCCAAAACAGAATAAAAGGGAACCAACGCCCTTGATCAGTAAGCCGCAGTCATCTCTGCATACGGTTACAAAAATCGGCGACAAAGTGAGACTACCAGACCATTGCAGCGTCTTCCAAGCAGAATTCTTCACAACCATGGAATCACCCGAATGGATGGTGAAATCTACTGTACGAGGACAACCAGTCACTACACATTCCGACAGCAAAGCTGCGATCAGATCTCTACAGGGTAACATTATCATATCTAAAGTGTCTGTAAAATGTATAAGTACTCTGAAGAGACTCTCGAATAAAATTTACATAGTCACGACCGGAGATAGGAACATCCCAGACTACTGTACAACAGATGAGCTCATGAAAGTAGGAACCATTCTAACCACATTAAACCATGCAGGTGGATGCAGGTGTAACTCTCGCAGTTACAGGGCCGGAGAAGAGGTAGACTCTTCCTGTGAACAATACCTATCTCAATCTTCAGCCTTAAGATCTGCGTGTCGCAAGTAAGAATATCTCGCTGAGCTAAATATTTAGTAATCTCGTCGCTATTATAAGAGACCCCAAATAGTTCGTACATGAGGGCGATAAAAGCCTTACGACGGTGACTGACCAGCAGTCGCATCAACTCAACTCAAGTAAAAGACAAATTAGAAAGCAATGGCTAATGGGTTTTCAGATAGAAAGGCTCTGTCGTGAATGACGGACGGCTGATCATAGAGACCTCCCATGACCTTCTCTGCTTTTTACGTATGCACCAAATAAGAAAATGGGTTTCATGGAAATAAGTCTTGGACTGATTTGTTCGAAAAAATCGAATTAATCTTCAAATCATTTGATTCGTATGAATTTTGGTACACAGAAAACTCTTTGGCTGAATTGATATGGGGAACACTTTTTCTTCCGGTAAGTGAGTCTGGGTTCGATTTGATGGTTCAGCCTTGCTTAATATTAGGTAAAAAATTTCGTTCGGTTTTTATCTAAGAGATGGCGTTATTGTCCATAGTGCTGGTGTTACGTGACGCATCATGTCATACTATACGACACTGAAAACGTGTTTATTCGCGCTAAAAGTTTGTCTTTGACAGTTTCTTGATTGGTTGACTCAGTACGTTGTGAGCGCTCGTCACCGACCGTTCCGCTAATTTCGATGTCAAAGATACACCACGCGTCGGGTGGCCTGTCGTCGAAAATTGCGATAAAATCATGGAATTAGTGGAAACAGAGCGTCACATGAGCTCTTATTTAATTGCGGAGGAACTAAAGATAATCCAGAAAACCGTTTGGAACCATTTGCATAACCTTGGATTCAAAAAGAAGCTCGATGTTTGAGTGCCAAACGAACTAACGAAAAAAACATGATGGACCGAATATCCATCTGCGAATCGCTGCTAAATTGCAACAAAATCGACCCATTTCTGAAGCCTTTGGTGACTGGCGATGAAAAGTGGATCACTTACGATAACGTCAAGCGAAGTTGGTCGTGGTCGAAACAGGATTGGCGGCCAGGAAGGTTTTTCTGTGGGTTTGGTGGGATTGGCAAGGAATCATCTACTGCGAGCTGCTCCCCTATGGCCAAACGCTCAATTCGGCAATCTACTGCCAACAACTGGACCGCTTGAAAGCAGCACTCATCCAGAAGAGGACATCTTTGATCAACAGAGGCCGAATTTTGTTCCATTAGGACAACGCCAGGCCACAGACGCCTTTGGTGACGCGCCAGAAGCTCCAGGAGTTCGGATTGGAGGTGCTAATGCACCCATCTTATAGTCCGAACCTGGCGCCAAGTGATCATATTTTACTGTACATGGCGAACGCGCTTAATGGTGAGAAGTTGGCCTCAAGAGAGGTCTGTGAAAATTGGCTCTCCGAGCTTTTTGCCAATAGGGACCCAGCCTTCTACGAGAGGGGTATAATGAAGTCGGCATCTTGTTGGCAACAATTTTACGAACAAAACGACTTAAATCGGACAAATGTACACAAAGTTATCATATTTTGAAAAATCAATAAAAATAACCGAACGAACTTTTTACTAGACCAAATATGTGGAAAATATTATACATCTATATATTGTAATAATATTTTTTAAGTTATAATAAAATTTATGATATAATAAACCTAATAAATCTCACCAGAACCATCTAAAAATTTTATGCGGATGAAGTCGTAGGCAAACTATAATGTTTATATTTATATTTTATTATTGCTTATAATCGGTGTTATTGGGAATTTCATGTGAACAAATTCGTGTGAATAATTTTTAACGTTAAAAAACAGATTTCGATATTTTGTTTTGGTTTTTTTATCATAAATTTCCACACGAATTTTTTCACAACTCCCAATAAGGCCAAATATTTAATAAATAATATTACTATTGAGGCTTGAAATTCCTTTTACTCACTTCTCAGATGACAGTTTTATAGTTTTTTGCTGCAGCAAAGAACAATTTTACCTCGAAAATATGTTAAATTTTGTAGCAGAAACCAAAGTACATAAATAAACTAGATCACCATTATACGAGTACAAGGCACCCTAAATTCCTTAACATAAGAAGATTTAAAAAAAACAACGTCTTTTATATATAAATGTGCTCAAATAAATGGATACGTGTATGTGGGTTAAGCAACAACCAGCAACATCAGCTGCGCTCACACTAATTCCTTTTATCTGTCAACTGACAGGAGCCGCACCAGTAAGCAACAACTAAAAGAAGTTACAACTGAACGCTGCCCTCCCCCCCCTGTATGTCGCCATGTTTGACTGTGTGGCATCAATCAGTCTCAGTTTGTTTTTAAATCTTCCTTGCCTTACACGTACAAAGAAACAAATCAACCAAAGTCGCGTTTATGCCATAAACATACAGATATTTGTACATACTCGTATGTACATATGGCTTAGTGTAGTCACTAATATAATGTTATTTATGCATATGTTTGTTGTTTTTTTTGCTACTTGTTTGCGTTAAGCATTGCTTTATCAGTTGAGCTGCTTTACGATTTTCGGTTGAAAGAATGAATAAGTGAATGAATGAAAGGGAGAATGGAGGAGGTATGGAAGTATGGTAACCTTAAATTTTTCAAACTGTTGACAGCTTCGTCTGTGCTGCTACCGCTGCTGCTGCTGCAGAGTTGTTGACGGTGTTGTTCTTGTACATCTTGCTGCCCTTACTTACTGCTCGAACATATTTGTAAACTGTGTGGTAAGTATAATCCGGCGGATTTAGCGCAATGACAGTACAATTCACATGAGCATATATATACATTTGATATACATACATACGTGTATGTAAGTCAAAACTTATACACATACATCTACGGAGATACATATTTACATATGTATTAATGTACCTACATATGATTATGCTATGTTTGTTTTGTTGTTATCGCCGCTCAACACAATTTTCTTTGGCTTTTTCAACACAAAATTCAACATATATACATACATAATCCACAACATTCCAACATTTTCAACCATTCTGGTATTTGACTTTTGCGTTAGCATATGTTTTCTCGCTGTCTAAACGCTTAACCAGCGCTTACTATTGCCGCAATTGCTTTCTAAGCGTTTTGCTGATGAATGAGGCTGAGGGATTTTTGCCGAAAATAAAAAAATGCAAAAAGAAATCTGTTGTATGTAAATAAACGTAGCCCTGTAGTTAAGTAAGTGTAATTGTGTTAAAACAAATGAGTGGCAGTAATTCAAAAGTAGGGCTCTCATTGTACGGGTATTAATGGTTTCAAAGATAGATGCTTAGGTGGAAGTTATGTTGGAGGTGTACGTGGCGTATGAGTAACTTTTATTTTCTAATTTTGCGCTGAATTTCATATGTTTAATATGCGATAGAATAAAACTACGCTAAATAACACTATGTGACTTTAAAGTAAGGCTTAACTCGAATATTATAGTTTTTGAGTTAAAATATTTGTATATATATATAAAAATATACCTAGGTATACATATATACAATATATAAATATACCAGAATTCTAAATTGGAACACTATATACATATATAGAAGAGATACATCTTAAAAATTATAAATTTTGAAGTAATTACTTTAAAATCAGTATTGAACAATGCTTTCAAAAAAAGTCCAACTCAAAAATTAACAATTTTGGCATTAATAGAACTTTTTCAAGGTGAAATGATCTATTAAAACGCGAAAATTTTGCTCCATAATTGTTAAAGTACACAAACTTAGTAAGAGGCTGTCTTTAAAATTGGCATAACACAAAATATACCAATTTTGAGTTAATACATTCCTACATATACCATATAGGACTTATGCTGTGCTTAATGAGCACCAAAACGCAAAATTCATACTAACTAATTGTTATATGCATTGAAAAAAGGGCATAACTCGATATCATTAAGTTTTGCTCAATTAAATAAATTTGCTCATTTACATAATAACTGCTACTGTAAAATGTTAAAAATCTGAGTTTGGCCTTTTCCAGTTTCTGATGCTGAAATTAACTTACTCAAATTAATTTTATTAAAAGTACGCCTTTTACATATTGTAATCCTTTATGTGAGTAGTCAAATTTTCTATTATAATTTTTTATCACATTTTCAGTTTTTTTCAATGTTCAAAATAAAATTATTTAGGTAGTTTTTTTTTATTAAAAACTTTCCAAATAAATTTTGATTCAAATTTTTGTTTTGCTAGTTATAAATTTTTCTTTCCAATCAGACAGGATTTAAAGAAATGTTTTGATTGAAGAATTTCCACATTTTTCATAATTAATAAAAATATTTCCAATAAATCCAAAATTATCTTAATTGGCAATTTTTTTAAGAATATTTTTTTAACGTAATTATTTTGTATTTAACTTTATTATATAATTGTATAGTTGTTTGTCCATTTATCTCTTTTTAAAAAAATTATCGTCTGAGTCTCATAATTCTTTTTTAATATTATCATTAATTATTTAATTATTGTTATTATTTAATTAAGATTTGAAATTTTCCAAATATTTTTATTTTTTTTTTAATTTTTCGAATCATAAAATTGTCGCATCAATCATAAAGAGTAAGATTTTCTGCAAGTTTCAGATTTAAATATTTCTAATAGTTGTTTTCCAAAGGGCTAGACCTTGCTAGAAACTCAAAACTTTCGTTATTAATTTTCAAATATTTTTTGACGTTCTTAATTGTTTAAATTATTCAGATTTTTTTTTTTTGATATTTCGTGAATTTTTTGCTTTCAGACAAAAAGATAATTGACGGTTATTTTTTGTCGCAAATAATAATTTTTGAATTAAAAATTTGCCAAATTACTTTTCTTAACTTTAAAATATTTCACAGTTCCATAAAGTTTTTCAAAGATGCCAACAATTATTTTAATTAGCAAATTTTATAAAATTAACTTTTGGATAAATATATGACGGTAAAAGCCGTTTTTTAGAAAAAGTACCAGTTATTATTGGTTGAAGCAAGAATAATGATTTTCAGGAAATTTTTTTCAAGTAATTATTTTTCTTATATTTTTTTATTTATATTAATTTACGGTACTATTCAGAAGGATTAAAAAATTTGCTCCAAAATTTTGAAATAAAATGTTTAAATATTTTTTTAAAATTAATTTCAAATTATTTAAAAAAAAATAATAAATTTTGTTGAAAATCAGTATTTAATGATTACTCAAATCAAAATTCCAAAACATTTCAAGCGATAAAACTGTCACTTCCATGCGTAGAATAAGACCTGCAT
>JAWMAG010000054.1:14075000-14097500 GCA_037013455.1 Ceratitis rosa
AAAATAAAATAAAATAAAATAAAATAAAATAAAATAAAATAAAATAAAATAAAATAAAGTAAAGTAAAATAAAATAAAATCAAATAAAATAAAATAAAATAAAATAAAATAAAATAAAATAAAATAAAATAAAATAAAATAAAATAAAATAAAATAAAATAAAATAAAATAAAATAAAATCAAATAAAATAACATAAAATAAAATAAAGTAAAATAATATAAAACAAAATAAATTAAAATAAAATAAAATAAAATAAAACAAAATAGAACAAAAAAAATAAAATCAAATAAAATAAAATAAAATAAAATAAAATAAAATAAAATAAAATAAAATAAAATAAAATAAAATAAAATAAAATAAAATAAAATAAAATAAAATAAAATAAAATAAAATAAAATAAAGTTCAATAAAATAAAATAAAATAAAATAAAACAAAATAAAACAAAAAATAAATTAAAATCAAATAAAATAAAATATAATAAAATAAAACAAAATAAAACAAAAAATAAATTAAAATCAAATAAAATAAAATATAATAAAATAAAACAAAATAAAATTAAATAAAATAAAATAAAATAAAATTAAATAAAATAAAATAAAATAAAATAAAATAAAATAAATTAAAATAAAATAAATAAAATAAAATAAAATAAAATAAAATAATCTATTTGGCTGTCACCTAATCGAAAAACTCAATACCCGATCGATCATGTTGTGATGGATGAAAGATATGTCTCCAGTGTTCGTAAATTGTCTACACTCCGAGGACCCAATATCACTCGAATCACCACCTAGTTGCAACGAAGATACGCAACTACGTGGATCAAAGAACCCTCGTAAGCAAACTCTAGGAAGGTTCGACGTCGAAAAGCTGCCATTACAACAGACTGCGGAACGATTTTCTACTCGTCTTTTAATCCTACTTTCTGAGAGCACTCATCAGTAACTCGGTATAAGGTAACTGTGGAACGGAATTTTGAGCTACCTAAGGAAATCTGCAAAGGAAGCTTTTGAATTTCTGTTATATCGCAAAAACAGGGATTGTCTATCCCATCCCTGTTTTGCGAGAATTGGAAAAAGAAGGCAAAACGCGTGTGCAGACTAAAAAATAAAGAGACCGAAATGCGTGAGTATAAACAGCTTGAGGAGCTGACCACAACACGTGCGGGGTGGGATAGATACCGAGAACTGAAAAGGGAAGCAAAAGACGCATCTGAAAGACAAAAAAAGAAAGAGACCGAGATGGGTGAGTATGAAGAGCTTGAGAAGCTGGCCAACAAGGGTAATGCTCGAAAACTTTATGAGAAGATACGACGACTTACATAAGTTTTCAAGACCGGAGCACACTCCTCTAGAACACAAAGTGGTAATCTAGCCACCGATGCTCAGAGCTTATTGAATTTATGGGGGGGCACACTTCTCCAGCCTGCAGAATGGCAGTGAAAATGAAATACCCGTAGATGGTGAACCCGAAATCCCAATCGATGACGTTGGAACAGACGTTCCGCTACCTGATCATGTCGAAGTGAAGCGGCTGGAACTGGCGACCTACCGGCAAAATGTGCCAAAAATATTGTGTAGAAAGTAGACACTCCAGGGGGAAAAATAAAAAAAATTAAATTAAATATAATAATAAAAAAAAAATCTATAAAATATATATAAACAGTAAAACAAGAAAAAAAATACTAAACTTTGCAACACAGCAAACTTCAAGTTGCAAGAAAACTTTTGCGGCACTTATTTGAAAGCCATTGTGCCACTATATTTTATTACTTGCAACTACTGAGCACAATAGTCTTACTTGCATAGGATTTATAGACACCTTCGTGGGGCGAACAACTCGCCAACACACATATTGAAATGGAGTTATTTTGGTAGGAAATTTTACTTTTTCCCAATGCAGCAAACAGTGTAGGGCAACGCAAGTCATCTTTTGGTTTTTTGCTTTTTTTTTTGGAATTTTCAACTACGCTGACGCGCTGAAACGTTGCAGCAGCCTTTCACTAACTTATTGATATTCTTTAATATTTTCTAATTTTTTTTGCTTATTTTTAGCTACTTTTTTTTTTTTTTTTTTTTTTTTTTGTTTTGCTGCTTGAGCGCTCAAGCGTTTGCCAACAATGCTCGTTATGGCCACTAAATCTAAAAACTTGCCAATATTACTGCAAATAAATCAAAATATTCTTACGGCAGCTAAAATGCCAGCATAACTCTTTAGTAGACGGTGTTGTTGTTGGTGATGCTGTTGCTATTATTGCAAGTAACTGTAATAAGAAATAAACGATTTTTACAGTTATGTCTACTGTTTGTTGTATGTGCATACCATACCTTTTGGGCGCATATTTGCCTACTTTCTCGCAATTTCACCTCAAGCGACTGTTGCTGGCCGCTATTGTTGTTGGCCAGCAGCATGTTGTAAAAGCGCTCGAGTTAGCTGGTTTGGTGTATGAAATATGTTGACAACTTAAGGCACAAAATATGCCACATACATACATTAAGAAAAGTAACAAAAACAAGAACAATAGTAAATTTTAGGTAGAAGACACTACAAACTGTGCCTTGACGATGTTGCAGCAGACGCTGCAGTTGGTAGCTATAAATATATAATAATGTCTTTTGCTAAAGTTTTTCAGTCACCGCCGTTACCCTCCTCAGGGTCCACAGCTATTTGCAACTCACTCTGCTTGAGTATGACGCCACCTCCGATATAAAAGAGGTTATAAACTTTAATCGAATTGCAGCAACAGCGCTGAGAACTTCAGTCGTTATGACTTTCAAAACTGAAGTTGGAGTTGTTGTTGTTAATTTTTATGTTTTTTTTTTCGTTCGGAGCAACAAAACCATCTGAAAAGTTTTTTTTAGTAATGAAAAAATGAAACTATATTTTGGCAGCCTCTCCCCACCCTTGCAACTCCACACCGCGCCACTTGCAAATGTAAAACTTTTTCATAACAATAACAACAACGGCAACTCCATTATTGTGGCTCGTAGCAGTTTAGTATTAAATGCCAACGGCAAAGGTGCATTTTATGGCCAATGAATTTTCATATGCGCCTGGCTAAGTGGTCGCCAAGCGCCAAGCGGCCAACGCCAGACAAATAAAGCAACAGCTGCAATGCAAAGCTGCACTCAAAGAAATAAATAAAATTTCACTCAGAAACATTTTTTCAACTTTTACTGCTTTTCAACTTATTTTTATTGCTTTATTGACGTGCAACAAAACAACGCTCTGAAGAATTTGAACTTTTTTCCTTTACTGCGTTCGTCGCTTCAGTCGGCGTTGCTGGACATTTTTTAATGTGTCACTCATACGCCAGGCTGTGCTCCTCTGGGTAGTAATATACTATTTTATTATATAATTTTTTTATGTTAACTTATGCATTAAGCACTTTAATTTTTTATTGCTCAGTTAAGTAGTTTATATAAATTCATACACATATGCGTATGTACATTTATTTTTATATATTGGCAACATAAAAAAATTATTTAAAAATCACAGAAACAACGATATTCTAACGTTTCAACTAAAATTTCATTACATCAATATTTTTAATAAATTTATAACGAGTCTACAAGTTGTTAATATATTGTATTTATTATATAACTTTAGATACTTAACTTAAATTTTAGGATCAAATATTTTTTTCTTTTATGCAAGATAAAGAGATGATGAAATAAATTTTTTTTTATGACCGCAAACCAAAACAAAATATAAACGCCAGCCTTTGGAAAGTATAATTTGCTTCAATTTATCTTAAATGCAAAGTGAAAAAGAAAACTTATATTTTAATCTAAAAAAACAGAAAATTTACTGAATAAAATCACTATCTTGAGCTTGAGAGTAGGGTCGTGTATGCCCATCCGCACTGCACCGTGTTTCACTTAGACTGTAGACGAAGACCAAAGTTCTAGGAGTAATTTAGACAAGAAACTAAGCCGAAAATATTAGGTAAAGTAAAAATTTTGTTCGGTTTTTATCTCAGTGATGGCGTTATTGTCCATAGTACTAGTGTTACGTGTCGCATCGTGTCATACTATACGGCGCTGAAAACATGTTTATTCGCGATAACAGTTTGTCTTTGACAGTTTTTCGATTGATTGACTCAGTACGTTGTGAGCGCTCGTCAAAGATGGACACCAGCAAGGAGAAAATTCGCTAAATTTTACAATTTTTCTTCGATAAAGGCGAAAAAGGAGCCAAAGCGGCTGAAAAAAAAAAATTTAGTTCATGGGCCCGATGCTGTAAACGAACGTGTTTGCTAGGTTCCGTTCCGATAATTTCGATGTCAAAGATGCACCCCGCGTCGGGAGGCCTTTCGCCGAGAATTGCGATAAAATCATGGAAATAGTGGAAACAGACCGTCACGTGAGTACTTATTTAATTGCTGAGGAACTAAAGATAAGCCAGAACACCGTTTGGAACCATTTGCATAACCTTGGATTCAAAAAGAAGCTCGATGTTTGGGTGCCACACGAACTAACGCAAAAAAACATGATGGACCGAACTTCCAAATGCGAATCGCTGCTGAATCGCAACAAAATCTACCCATTTCTGAAGCGTTTGGTGACTGGCAATGAAAAGTGAATCACTTACGACAACGTCAATCGAAATCGGTCGTGGTCGAAACGCGGTGAGCTGGCGGTAAATGTGGCCAAGCCAGGATTGACAGTCAGGAAAGTTTTGTTGTGCGTTTGGTGGGATTGGCAAGGAACCATCTACCTTGAGCTGCTCCCCTATGGCCGAACGCTCAATTCGGCCCTCTACTGCCAACAACTGGACCGCTTGAAGGCAGCACTCATCCAGAAGAGGCCATCCTTTATCAACGCTAGGCCACACACGTCTTTGGTGATGCGTCAGAAGCTCCAGGATCTCGAATGGGAGGTCCTAATACACCCACCTTATAGTCCGGACCTGGTACCAAGTGATTACCATCTCTTCCTGTCCAAGCCGAACGCGCCGAATCCTGGAGGGGTCAAAGCTTCAGAGGAGAAACGGTGGCGGTGTCTTCTCAGAGAACCCTCCTATGGAACTCTGTTGTAGACTACCTGATCATTGAAGGGTTTTTAGGCGCTTATAACTGCTATCATTGAAGCAGTAAAGCAAGCCAGCTTTAACGGTAATAATATCTTGATTTTCGGCGCCAGTCAGGCGGCAATAAAAGCACTGGGCTCATTTACACTAAATCCCACAATAGTGCTGGACGGTGGCCATTCTCTAAATGAGATGGCCAAATAGTACAAACTGTTTCTCACACGGGTCCCTGGTCGCAGTGAACCCATAAGTCGCATGAACTTACTAGGCAAGACACAACGCAAGTAATTTCTTCACGATAAAGAACGCATTTGTTGTACCTTTTATCACTTGCAAACTGTTTCTCAAAGAATTTACATATGAGCCGCGTAAAGGTGAAATGAAAGTACCTACAACCCTCAAACATATCCGAAAAGTGATAAGAATAGATCTCGAGATAGATACTCATTAAAAAGAAAGAGGCCTGACCGGCATGTGTTGAGACTAGGTCCTCTCTACAGAAAATGCTGTAGAAACTGCAAGGATGATGATGAGGATCACGAGCTTCTAATTCTTATGCGATTGTGCTGAATACTTTTGGCAATGCTAGGTTTCGGAATTTCGGGATCCTACTCATAGGCGTTTATTTGCGTAAATATTTGGAAGTATTGCTAGGTATATTTCCACGAGAAACTGAAATAGTCTGGCTGGAAATTGCAAACGATTCAGTCAAATGTTGGTGAGTTTGTGCATTTCAGTTGGAAATATGAAAAATACGCTATGCGCTACCTATTATCATTACGCCCCCACCGACACAATTCCTCAGCAGGTACTTTGACATCCCATAGAAATAATTATAAAGCACTACCAGACGATGTTTAAAGCCATAAACCCTATTCATGAGCAATTAAGTTCAGTTGTTTTATTAGAACGATGTGTTGGCGGTTTTACTTAAAATTCAAACAACTTGTTTGGAAAATCGCTCTAAAATATCTAAAAGCTGGCTTAAAGGTGGCTGAACCGGCTGCAACCATTGCTGCATGTACGTTTAATGAGGGTAACACTGCTCATCTAAGCGTGCTATATTCCATGTGAGTCAACATCGGCCATTCTGCTCACGAATATGTCCGGAAAGAAGACAACATCCATATTGAACACGCCGTACGAAAATCGACGCAATCCTCTAAGGAGGAAAGAACAGCTCGTAGAAACCAAAAAAAAAAAGTTTGTATCGACTCCACAGCTGCTTCAGAGCATGCCCTTGAATAGATTATTAGATGTAAGTTAAAAAAATCATTATTATACTTTCTATTGCTTTTAAAATTTTAGACCCGCTTTTCTTAAAAATACTTTTTTCAAGTCGGTAACTCAAAAAGTAATGCTCCGATCTAAAGAAAATTTTCCACACATCCTTTGTACAATAAATACTTACCGATAAATGACCGTTTTATTATATAAAAATTATTTTTTTTTATAATTTTTACAGGAAATAATAGGGTGATTTTTTATGTGAAAATTGTACCAACGAATTTAAAACCGCGCCAAAAATTAAAAATCACATATTTTTCAATATAACTTCGTTCATCCGCACAAGAAACTAACTTTTTAAATAAATCAATTAAATTTTTTTCTTTCAGATAACACTGTGCGGCCAGGTTTTATGCACCGTAAGACGTCACTTTTTTGAGACGTCTCCTTTCGACTACTGCCATGGCATAAATAATAATTATTTTGTGACAAAAAAATTCCTAGACACTGTCCAAATATAGACACTTATCACGCACAAAAGTTGAGTAAGTATTTTCACTCAGAAATGAGAAAAAAATTTGCAAATATCTGCTTTTTCAGCCTACAGCAGGCTACTTTTGGAAATCGTGTAACTTTGTTTGATATGTTTTATCCAATTTTGTAATTAAATATTTCCAACAAGAGTAACCCATTTAAAAAATATTTCCGCTTTAAACCGGCCTTAAATACCATCATGTGGCAAGTCCCTTCAAAGTTTTCTAAAAAAAAATAAGCATTTTAAATAAACTCTAGTGAGAACGCTCCTCAAATATATATTTTTTCATAAAGCCTTTCATTAACCTATTGTCGCGTACTGACCGTCTTTCTTCCTTTGCGAATATTGTATATAATATAATGCAAAATAAAGTAAACTAAAAAATAAAATAATAATAAATTAGATATAATATATAAATTAAAATAAAATAAAATGAAATGAACTAGTTTAAATTAAATAAAATAAATAAAAAGAAAAATAAAGTAAAATAAAACAAAAAGTGAAATATATTAAAAAAATAAAAAAAAAAACAAATACAAAAAATAAAATGAAACAAAGTAAACTAAAATAAAAAAAAATAAAAAAATAAAGGAAAATAAAGTAAAATATATTAAAACAAAATAAAATAAAATAAAAAGTAAAATATATAAAAAAATTCAAAAAATCCATATATAGAAAATAAAATGAAACAAAATAAAGTAAGATAAAATTAAATTAAACCAAATTAAAAGAAAAACATAAAATAAAAAAAATAAATTTTTATGAAGTAAAATAAGATAATATGAATTTAAATTAAAGTATATTAAAAAAAGGAACTAAAATAAAGTAAATAAAGTGGAATAAAAGAAATTAAAGTAAAATAAGGCAAAGTAAAGGTATTAAAAAAATAAAGGAAAACAAAATATAATAAATAACTTAAAACCCTCTTTTCATGAAATGTACGGTAGATCCCTTTTTTACTTTCAAGTTATTTATCAACAAAAATTTTTTTTTTCTTCTTCTCATCATTCTCATTTTTCCTACTCTTAGCATTTCATATACATTACTTTGCACTTTTCTTTTCACTACCATTGTTTTCGTTGCATTTGTTGTTTTTGTTCTTGATGTAGTCTGGGTGAAAATTACGCTTGTCGTTGACAGCTTAAATACTGTTAATGCTAAGAATGTAGCGACGACACCGCCAGAGAAGAGATTTCGCGCAGCGCTTTATATACATACATACACTCAGAGTTGCGCTCAAACGTCGAACAGTTGCGCTTTTTATTCACTATTTGATATTTTTAATTTCTTTATTTTCTATTTTTTTATTTTACGTTTTCATTGCAGCAACTATTATCAGTGTAGCGCATTTGCACATTGTTTTTGTTGTTGTTCTTGCCATTGCTGTTGTCACTTGCTCGTTGTAGTTTCGTTGTTGTTTTTGTTGTTGTTGTGTCGCATTAATTAAATTAGTTTAAGTGCGAAGCGCGAAAAGTTGAAGCTGCCAAATGCTGACAACAAGCGAAATAACAGCAGGAGTTGCTGCTGCGTCTATGTGCAGTAAGAACAATAATAAAAACAACAACATAAGAAATGCATAAAATAACAACAAAAAGTTTACAACATAGTGCGTACAATGAAAATGACAGCAACAACGTAAATGCATAACAACAAAACTCATTTTGTGCTGCTGTGTTGCGCTTTTTCGCTCTCCCTCTCCCTCTCTCTCTCTCTCTTGCTCGGTGCTTTTTCTTCCACCTCGTCTTGTCATCCCACGTGTTGTTTAATTGTTAATCATTGCAAATACTTTTAAAGTAATTGATTTACATTATTTTCACAAATTCCCTCTGTCATTTGTCGAACATTGCGAAATGCTTGTTCACTGTCATCGCTCGTTCATTGTCGAGCACGTTGCACGTTCCAATATTGTATGGACATTATTAATTGAATTAAAGTTTGACTAAAGTTCATTTACAGTTTGCTTGTACGAGTATTAGTAAACTAAATTATTTTGATTTAATTTAATATACAAATATTCTATTACTGCCCGGGAACTTCAACTCAAACATGTATTTATGTGTTGCTTGTGTGTGTTTCAGATGCTTTTTTGATTGATTTATGCACCAAAACCAGAAAAACTTTGTAGTTATCCGACTTAACCAGTTCCGACCAATAATCGCTTAAGTTTGGTGAAAATATCACCAAACTTAGTGGAGACTATGTTCGCCAATCTGATTCGATTGGTATAAATTTTAATGGGTCTATCCCTTCTTTTTCTGGTACTCACATATTTTGGTCCAAATTTAATATACCTTCTCTTGAATCGATTTTTCAGCATGATATCTAATTATTATTCGACGATTTTGGAGCTTCAATTCCTGGATTTTTGTGATGAATTGCTTATCAATTCATAGCTTTGGTTTTGCTGCGCTTTCTTCATCGGTAATGCTTTCTTTGAACCACTTGTAAGCTTTCTATTGGAAATTCAGTGGCGTTGCCACCTGTTTTAGAGTTGTTTATATATAAAGATCTGTTAGTTAAATCCTACCAACAACCACACTACACACTGACCAGACGAATCTCCGCACAAAGATAAGGTGAAAAAACAATTTAACAAGCGACCGGCCAGCTAAGTGAAGACGGCATAGGTCGCTAGCTACGTACAATAACAAAACTAAATAATTTTATTTTATTTTAATTTAATTCAAATTTTTTATCCTATTTTATTTCTTTTATTTTTATTTTATTTATATTTTTATTTTATTTTATTTTATTTTATTTTATTTTATTTCATTTCATTTCATTTCATTTCATTTCATTTCATTTCATTTCATTTCATTTCATTTCATTTCATTTCATTTCATTTCATTTCATTTCATTTCATTTCATTTCATTTCATTTCATTTCATTTCATTTCATTTCATTTTATTTTATTTTATTTTATTTTATTTTATGTTATTTTATTTAATTTTATTTAATTTTATTTAATTTTATTTTATTTTATTTTATTTTATTTAATTTTATTTTATTTTATTTTATTTTATTTTATTTTATTTTATTTTATTTTATTTTATTTTATTTTATTTTATTTTATTTTATTTTATTTTATTTTATTTTATTTTATTTTATTTTATTTTATTTTATTTTATTTTATTTTATTTTATTTTATTTTATTTTATTTTATTTTATTTTATTTTATTTTATTTTATTTTATTTTATTTTATTTTATTTTATTTTATTTTATTTTATTTTATTTTATTTTATTTTATTTCATTTTATTTTATTTTATTTTATTTTATTTTATTTTATTTTATTTTATTTTATTTTATTTTATTTTATTTTATTTTATTTTATTTTATTTTATTTTATTTTATTTTATTTTATTTTATTTTATTTTATTTTATTTTATTTTATTTTATTTTATTTTATTTTATTTTATTTTATTTTATTTTATTTTATTTTATTTTATTTTATTTTATTTTATTTTATTTTATTTTATTTTATTTTATTTTATTTTATTTTATTTTATTTTATTTTATTTTATTTTATTTTATTTTATTTTATTTTATTTTATTTTATTTTATTTTATTTTATTTTATTTTATTTTATTTTATTTTATTTTATTTTATTTTATTTTATTTTATTTTATTTTATTTTATTTTATTTTATTTTATTTTATTTTATTTTATTTTATTTTATTTTATTTTATTTTATTTTATTTTATTTTATTTTATTTTATTTTATTTTATTTTATTTTATTTTATTTTATTTTATTTTATTTTATTTTATTTTATTTTATTTTATTTTATTTTATTTTATTTTATTTTATTTTATTTTATTTTATTTTATTTTATTTTATTTTATTTTATTTTATTTTATTTTATTTTATTTTATTTTAATTTATTTTATTTTATTGTATTTTATTTTATTTTATTTTATTTTATTTTATTTTATTTTATTTTATTTTATTTTATTTTATTTTATTTTATTTTATTTTATTTTATTTTATTTTGTTTATTTTTGTTTATTTTATTTTATTTTATTTTATTTTATTTTATTTTATTTTATTTTATTTTATTTTATTTTATTTTATTTTATTTTATTTTATTTTATTTTATTTTATTTTATTTTATTTTATTTTATTTTATTTTATTTTATTTTATTTTATTTTATTTTATTTTATTTTATTTTATTTTATTTTATTTTATTTTATTTTATTTTATTTTATTTTATTTTATTTTATTTTATTTTATTTTATTTTATTTTATTTTATTTTATTTTATTTTATTTTATTTTATTTTATTTTATTTTATTTTATTTTATTTTATTTTATTTTATTTTATTTTATTTTATTTTATTTTATTTTATTTTATTTTATTTTATTTTATTTTATTTTATTTTATTTTATTTTATTTTATTTTATTTTATTTTATTTTATTTTATTTTATTTTATTTTATTTTATTTTATTTTATTTTATTTTATTTTATTTTATTTTATTTTATTTTATTTTATTTTATTTTATTTTATTTTATTTTATTTTATTTTATTTTATTTTATTTTATTTTATTTTATTTTATTTTATTTTATTTTATTTTATTTTATTTTATTTTATTTTATTTTATTTTATTTTATTTTATTTTATTTTATTTTATTTTATTTTATTTTATTTTATTTTATTTTATTTTATTTTATTTTATTTTATTTTATTTTATTTTATTTTATTTTATTTTATTTTATTTTATTTTATTTTATTTTATTTTATTTTATTTTATTTTATTTTATTTTATTTTATTTTATTTTATTTTATTTTATTTTATTTTATTTTATTTTATTTTATTTTATTTTGTTTATTTTATTTTATTTTATTTTATTTTATTTTATTTCTTTTATTTTTATTTTATTTTTATTTTATTTTATTTCATTTTAATATTTTATTATAATATTCTTTTAAATTATTTTTCCTTTTTTAGTTTATTTTATTATGATTTGCTTTATATTCTTTTAGTTTTTATATTTATTATATTTAATTTGTTTTGATTTTGTTTCCTTTCTTTTTATATTATTTTATTTTATTATTTTTTTTTCAATTTTTTTTTTGGAATATCTAAAAACTTATAAACAACATGACATAAATTTAAACAAAAAAACAACAACAGCTTTTTTCTCTGTGGCTCCTTTTAGCTAAGAAAGCTCCTACTGACTAAGTCGGCCCGAACTTTAGTATAACATCAACGATCTGTAGGGTCAGGTTGCGCTAATAAATTTTTGTTTGTTACTAAAAGTAATATTTTTGCTTCAGTTACAAGTTTTTTAGATATCTTCCTCCTTTTTTTCCTTTTTTATTTTTTTTTTAAATTTTTTTAAATTAATTTCATTTTATGCCCTTTTTGTTCTTCCCAGATGCTCCTAAAGGTTTTTCAAAGGCGCAGTTGTTTATTTACTTTCCAACTAACGTTGTTTTTGTTTTTATTTTTAACAAATCGTAAAAGCCGAAAACAATAATATTTTCTTCCAAACTTTTTTCTAAGGTTGCACACTTTGCTGCAACAGTTGCTTTGGTCTGTTTCAACTTTTTTTTATTTCAGTCTATGTTTACTTCTTACTCCTTACAGCTTGTTTCTCTTTTTGCTTTCCTTTTTTACAATTATTATTATTATTTTTTTTTTTTGCTTCTTTTTCTTTCTACTTCTACCGTCTTTCAGTTGTATTCAAAAAGTCTTAACGCTCTAACGTCCAACTTTCTGTTCATTCTGTTTATGAACAACAAAGTCCATCGCCGTCGCAGGTAATTTAATGACTTCCCGCTGTTTGCGCTGTCACTTTGCAGCTTCTTTTCACTTTACGCCAACTTTGCTCTGGCACTTGCAGTTCATATTGTTGCCACGTTCTTTTGATTTTTGTGCACAGTTTTCTTTTGCTTCACCTTTACTTTTTCTTCCATTTAATTTTTTTATATTCTTTTTAAAAAAATGTTGTCTTATATAAATTTTATTGCACTTTGTTTTCAAATTAAATTAAATGTCGTGTAAAAATGAATTAAAAAAGTGAATATTATATGAGGTTTTTTAAATCATAAAATATTTTTATAAAACCAAAAACAAAACGGAAAATGAAGTAACTTTAATATAATTATTTATGATTATAAATGTACTTTTAAAATTTTTACTCGATAATTTTTTCGAATTAAGACAAAAAAGCCTCCACTTTGGCTAGGGAAAATCAGGATTTTAGTAAGGATCTGAAATAATTCATGCAGTTGGCTTATTATCGAGAAAAAATAATCTTTTAAAATTTTGATGGTAACAGATATGTGAAGAATATCTGATTACTAGAGCTCTTCAAATACAGAAGCTAAAGTTTGTGGTCCGCTTCTACTGAACGAATGTTCATGAAGACTGAAAAATATTTAATTTCATCTCATCAAATTATTTCTGATTTTTTCTTATATTATTTGAACTCACGTCGTGGCAGTTGACTGTCCTTTTTGTCATTTTACCTCAATTTATTTTCTTTTTTGACCTTGTCTTGTCATCTTTGCTTTAATATATTCTCTCTAATTTCATGTCATTTTAACTTATTTCATTTTATCTGTTCTCAATATAACTCTTTTAATTTTTCATATTTCTGTTCTCGTGTATTCTCTTCTCATTTTCTCTGTTCTGCTTCCATCTTATCTCGTTTCATCTGTTCTCGGTTAACCTTTTTTTCATATCATTCGTTCTCATTTTATTTCTTTTCATTTTCTCTGTACCCATTTCATCTCTTCTCACTTTATCTGTTCCCATTTGATCTCTTCTAACTTTAACTGTTCTCATTTGATCTCTTCTCACTTTATCTGTTCTCACTTTATCTCTTCTCACTTTATCTGTTCTCATTTGATCTCTTCTCACTTTATCTGTTCTCACTTTATCTCTTCTCACTTTATCTGTTCTCATTTGATCTCTACTCACTTTATCTGTTCTCATTTGATCTCTTCTCACTTTATCTGTTCTCATTTGATCTCTACTCACTTTATCTGTTCTCATTTGATCTCTTCTCAATTTATCTGTTCCCATTTGATCTCTTCTTACTTTATCTATTTCCATTTGATCTCTTCTTACTTTATCTGTTCTCATTTGATCTCTTCTCACTTTATCTGTTCCCATTTTATTTCTTTTCACTTTATATGTTCCCATTTTATCTCTTCTAAATTTTTCAGTTCTCATTTGATCTTTTCTTAATTTTTCAGTTCTCACTTCATTTCTTCTCACTTATCTGTTCTTTTGTCTCGTTTCATTTCAACTCGACCCAGGTCATCTCGTCTCATCCCGTCTCATTCCATATTATTTTTGCTCATCTCATTTATCTTATCTTGTCTCATCTGATGTTTTTTCACTTCATCTCCTCTCGTTTTATCTTATATGATATCGTCTTATCTCATCTGATCTCGTCTCATTTCATATCATCTCATCTTATTTCATCTCATCATTTTATCTCCTCTCATCTAGTCTTCTCTCAACTTGTTTCATTTTATCTCATCTCATTTTATAACATCTCATCTCTTCTCCTCGCACCATATATTATTTAAGCTGATTTTATTTTGTCTCAACTCATCTCGTCTAATCTCATTTCATATCTTCCCGTCTGGTCACATCTCCTTTTTTCATTTCCTCTCATCTCAGTCAGTTTCAGGAGATGAGAATAGTCCCAACTTAACTAATCTCTCTCAAGTTTGTTTGATCGTCACTCACTTGTTTAATCTTTTGTCATTCCTTTTGATATAATTTCAAATCTTGTCTTTTTTCACTTTTTCGGCTATTCTTATTTCTCTTGGGAAAACTTTAATTCTCAAAAATAATTCACCTTAAACCCGTCAGTACTCACATAGTTATATCCGAAAGTGCATTTCTATAGCAATCCATTTGCTAAGCAACACTTAAATAAGATACTTTTTTAATACTTTTCGTGCATTTCAGAAAATACTATTTTACAACTTTTTTCTCCATTTCTTTCCACTTTTGTTTTAGTGTCAGAAAGTTTTTAACCTGCTTCCGACTTAACAGCCATTTTCTTTAACGAATATCCGCATTCACAAACAGGCGACTTCCCGTTTCGCTGCCTTACCCCAGCCAACCGTCCAACTCCAAACTAACCACTCTCAGAGTTGCAGTTCAAGTACCGTTAGTTTCCGTTTATTGCCGCAATGTTGCAAGTTTGGAAAGTTTTCCATTTACAATAAAAGTGTGTAACTCATTCTTCCTTCTCATTTCATGCCATTTCATCGTCAACATCAACAACATCAACATCAACAAGAGCAGCAACTGTCTACGGCAGTTTGTAATGCATTTTTGTTGCATTTAAACTCACTCACGGTAATGTAACAACTTTTGACTCTTACGAGCAACGCTGAGCAACACTGCTCCTGTCACATTCATAGGCTCTACGCCGACAGCCATTTAATGTCGACTTTAACCATGTTCCTCGCCTTGCCCTTTGCCGAAGCCTCTCCTAACCAGCCGACTTCGCGTTGAGTTAACTTTCTTGCAGCGCTTAGCACAGCGGCGACATTGATGTGATCTAATTTCGCAAGTAAGTAGCTCTAAGTACTTCACTACACTTCAGGTGAACGAGTACTTTGTATGACAAGTTTCGAGGCAAATGCACACTGCAACTATACGATACGTCTTTTACTTGCTGCAGTCTGTTGTGAAAGTTAAGAAATTGCCGCACGAATTACCGCCAAATAAATCATATGTGACAGCAGCAGACGCAGTGAAGCAGGATAATACAGGCAAATAGTAGAGTACCCAACAAACATATATAACGATATTGCTTGCGCAGTTCGGAAATTCATAGTGCACAAGTTAATATAAAAAAATATAGTACTTAAGTTAGTATTTAACATTTTCTACTAGTAGTTTTTCGATCTCAGATGAGGGTTGAGAAACGTGTAGTTCTCAATTCCACAATCTTGTTCCAACTTAGAGAAAAGTGTTGAGAAAACTATAGTTCTCAATTTGAAAACCGGCTATTATACCCAAAGATTTTATTCTCCACAAAATTCCCAAATCATAGCTTGAAAATGAAATTCCAAGGTCTTTCCCCAACAGTTTTCCAACTTAGAGAAAAGTGTTGAGAAAACTATAGTTCTCAATTTGAAAACCGACAATTATACCCAAAGATTTTATTCTCCGAAAAATTGAAATTCCAAGACCTTTCTCCCACAGTTTTCCAACCTAGTGAAAAGTGTTGAGAAATGTATGGTTCTCAATTTGAAATACAATGTTAATCTAACTTGAAAAAAGAGTTTAAAATTTTTAATATTTCCAATATTTTTCTTCAAAAATTTTCTAAATTCAGATGAGTATTGAAATATTTTCAGTTCACAAGTTGATATCAAGTATTACTAGTTCTAAATTGAACCTTGGATGAGTGTTGAGAACTTTGTGTTTCTCAATTTGATATTAAACCTTCTATTTTGAGATTATCTTTAGGAAAGGTTTTCGGTAGAAAATTTTTGATATGAGAAATAATTCACAACTTACAATAATGAGAACTTATTTCCCAGATTTCAAATTTAAATTAGTTCTTAAATGTTCTCTAAATTGAACTCAAACGTCACTGCTTATTGTGTGAAAATGTACTCATACACATTTATCTTTTAATACGCTTATTTCGATAGAATATTAGCTAAAAACGACACACACACACAACTCTCCCAACGCCAGTTTTGTCTCTTTCTCTTTTCTACCGCTACTTGAATTTACCCCTTTCTCAGCTTGCTTGATCATCGCTCATCGCTAATCTCTCCCCTCGGGCATATTGCCAATCATACAAACATATATATTTTCATATTCTTGCCTTAGGGCTGCCAATATTTATATTTATTTAGGTCCATTGCCAGCAAACAAATGTTGCCAATTTACTTGTCAAATATAATGCCGGCAAATACTTGAGCGCTTATTTCGAAAGCAAAATGTGTAAATAAGGCAAATAAATACGAATTTTGTCCAAATGGAAGTCAATAAATAAATAAATAAATATTCAACGGTAAAAGTTTGACTCTACGAGTGGCTATATTGAGGAGAAGGGGTACATATAGTGGATGTTTTGACGATTTATTGCACATAAGGGAAACAATAAAATTAGCAAAATGGAAATACAACAATACATCGAAATATTTGTAACATCATCCGTGGTTTAAAACTTTGTTTCGATGTTTGGAAGTATTTACAAGTGTGCATTTTTACATATTTTTTTTTTTATGCAGACTTTTTTTCGAGCTACTTCTATTTTTTTTTTTATGCAGACTTTTTTTCGAGCTACTTCTACAGAGAGAAAATATAATATTTAATAAAGAAAAAAATCGATTTTGTTTTTTTTTTATAAATAAGGTTAGAAAATGCAGCACCGGAGCTCTAGATCATTATTTGTTCAAACAAAAAATGCTCAGAAAATATTATTATTATTATAATAACGAACTTTTATTTAAGCTCTCTGAATTTTCTACTTATACATAAGCGTATTAAAAGATAAAATAGAGACTAGAGTAAAATTATTACGTATTTTGCCATTAAAAATTCTCAATTCGTATTTAATTAATTAATTTAGCTTATCTCATTTTATATTATTTTATTTAACTTAATTTAATTTAATTTAAATTGATTTATTTTAATTTAATTTAATTTAATTTAATTTTATTTTATTTTAATCTATTTTATTTTTTTAATTTAATTTATTTTTATACAATTTTAATTTATTTTACTTTTATTTTATTTAATTTAATATAAATTTATTTTATTTCCTTTGATGTTATTTTAATTTATTTAATTTAATTTAATTTAATATTATTTTATTTTACTTTTTTTTTACATTATTTTATTTTAATTTATTTATTTTATTTTTTTATTTTATTTTACTTTATTATACTTTATTTTTTTTTATTTTATTTTATTTTATTTCATTTTAATATAATTTATATTATATTAATTTATTTTGTTTTATTTTATTTTGTATTAATTTATTTTGTTTAATTTAATTTAATTTAATTTAATTTAATTTTATTTTATTTTACTTTTTTTACATTATTTTATTTTAATTTATTTATTTTATTTTTTTATTTTATTTTACTTTATTATACTTTATTTTTTTATTTTATTTTATTTTATTATAATTTATATTATATTAATTTATTTTGTTTTATTTTATTTTGTGTTACCTTATTTAAATTAATTTCATTTTGCTTAAATTCATTTTATCGTATTAGATTTAATTTCTTAGTTATTTTATTTTTATTTCCTTTAATTTTATTTAATATCATATTGTATTATATTATTTAATTTTTATTTTATTTTATTTTAAATATTTTAATTATTTTTATGTATTTTATTATTTTTATATTTATTTATTTTTTTATTTATTTTAATTTATTTTATTTTATTTTATTTTAGTTTAATTTATTTTATTTTATTTTACTTTATTTAATTTAATTTTTTTTATTATATTTTATTTTATTCTATTTTATTATATTATTATTTTATTTTATTTTAAATATTTTAATTCTTTTTATTTATATTATATTTTTACATATTTTAGTATTTTTATATTCATTTATTTATTTCATTTTATTTTATCTAATTGTTTTCTTTTTTTGATTTTTTTTATTTTATTTTTTTATACTATTTTATTTTATTTTATTTTATTTTATTTTATTTTATTTTATTTCATTTTATTTTATTTTATTTTATTTTATTTTATTTTATTTTATTTAATTTTATTTAATTTTAATTTAATTTATTTCATTTCATTTCATTTCATTTCTTTTCATTTCATTTCATTTTATTTCATTTCATTTCATTTCATTTTATTATATTTTATTTTATTTTATTTTTGTTTATTTTATTTTATTTTATTTTATTTTATTTTACTTTATTTTATTTTATTTTATTTTATTTTATTTTATTTTATTTTATTTTATTTTATTTTATTTTATTTTATTTTATTTTATTTTATTTTATTTTATTTTATTTTATTTTATTTTATTTTATTTTATTTTATTTTATTTTATTTTATTTTATTTTATTTTATTTTATTTTATTTTATTTTATTTTATTTTATTTTATTTTATTTTATTTTATTTTATTTTATTTTATTTTATTTTATTTTATTTTATTTTATTTTATTTTATTTTATTTTATTTTATTTTATTTTATTTTATTTTATTTTATTTTATTTTATTTTATTTTATTTTATTTTATTTTATTTTATTTTATTTTATTTTATTTTATTTTATTTTATTTTATTTTATTTTATTTTATTTTATTTTATTTTATTTTATTTTATTTTATTTTATTTTATTTTATTTTATTTTATTTTATATTATTTTATTTTATTTTATTTTATTTTATTTTATTTTATTTTATTTTATTTTATTTTATTTTATTTTATTTTATTTTATTTTATTTTATTTTATTTTATTTTATTTTATTTTATTTTATTTTATTTTATTTTATTTTATTTTATTTTATTTTATTTTATTTTATTTTATTTTATTTTATTTTATTTTATTTTATTTTATTTTATTTTATTTTATTTAATTTTATTTTATTTTATTTTATTTTATTTTATTTTATTTTATTTATTCTATTTTATTTTATATATGTTATTTTATTTTAATTTTTTTATATAATTTTTCCTTATTTCAATCTAATTTTTTGTTGTTATGCCCTTTTTATAGTTTATTTTATTTTGAATATACCAGTACATCTTTAATTATTTAGCTATCCAAATTTTACCGGTGTATTTTGCTCGCCTCTGTCTTATATATACATACATATGCGTGCCATCACAGAAGCATATTGAACTCTCATTAGAATGACGAGCAAATATAGTTTCCCGCACCAACTATTTATAAATATTCATTCAAATACCCTAGAATATACCAAACAAAAAGAAGAATAAAAATGTATTTCGTTTGCCTTTTATTGATGTTTACCAAGAAAGATGAAAGAAAAAATATGATGGGGGTAAGCACACATTCAACATTACAAATAACACGTAGGACTAACCAGACAAAATATGTAAGTACGTGAAAGCAAATAAAAATTGACATATGAACATGAACACATATGTAAATGTGCATTAGTATGTGTGTAGTAGACACACGTGTTTTAAGTAGCAGAAAGTTAAACACAAAGTACTTTGCCGAACAACTAACAAGAATGAGTGGGACACAAACAACAAAAATGACAGCCATAACTGGCTAGGAAGGGCAAGCAAATCACAGTAGCTTTCTTGCTGGGCCTCAGAGTACCCCAAGAGATAGATGGATTGGGGAGCAGCATTTAGTAGTTCAACAACTTGTTGTCACTGATGAAAACTTTTCATCAAGACAACTTTTTCATATACTCACATACAACTCAAACTACTATTTAGTAGCCCCCAAAGAGAAGAAGAGCAACAAAAATAACAACGAAGAGGTAATAAAAGTCGTATGTTGTCGAACATGACAAAGTTACCCTTTTAAGTACCCAAAAAGGACGAGGGAATGTATGTATTTCATGTACCAGCTAATTTATGTGCATATTAATGTGGTTGTACAAACTACACATAAGCTTTGTAAGACAGTATGAATGAATATGTATGAAAATTGGCAACAGGCTGAAATTTCAATTCACTTTGATATGCATACATATATATAAATATTTTGGTCGGTCTTTGTAAAGAGTTAATTCGAATATACTCGTACATATATTTCATGTTTCTGAGTAAATAATATATGTATAGATGTGCCCATTTTGCATTTTCCTTGCTTTTAAAGTAAAAAAAGTTTTTTTTTTTTTTTAAAGAAGCAGAAGGATACTACTTTTAGAGAGTGTCAAAAGCTTTGTTGTTTTTATTGTTGTTGCCCAGCAAATGTAGAAAGACAAAGTCGATGTCATGAAATTAGTTTATCATAAAGTTCATTAACTCATTTAACTTGATGATCATGAGCATGAGCGAAATACTTAAATAACTGCTGCTGTTGCTGAGGCTAGTGTTTGGAATTTTAATGTAATCAAAAGCACTTTGCGTAGCTACAAGTAATTATAATAATTTATTTTGTGAGTTCTTCAGCGAAATTTTAGTTGTGTGAAGCTGACAAATTAGAAATTCAGAAAAAAAGAAATATCTTCTGAGAAAAATGAAAATTCGCTATACTAATTTTAATCGCATTTGTAATTTTTTATTTTATTTTTCTCTTGATATAATTTTTAGTTTTAATTAAAAGTTTTAATAATTTAATTTTAATTTCAATCTTAATTTTAATTTTAATTTTAATTATAAGTTTTAATTATTTAATATTAATTTTAATTTTAATTTTAATTTTAATTTTAATTTTAATTTTAATTTTAATTTTAATTTTAATTTTAATTTTAATTTTAATTTTAATTTTAATTTTAATTTTAATTTTAATTTTAATTTTAATTTTAATTTTAATTTTAATTTTAATTTTAATTTTAATTTTAATTTTAATTTTAATTTTAATTTTAATTTTAATTTTAATTTTAATTTTAATTTTAATTTTAATTTTAATTTTAATTTTAATTTTAATTTTAATTTTAATTTTAATTTTAATTTTAATTTTAATTTTAATTTTAATTTTAATTTTAATTTTAATTTTAATTTTAATTTTAATTTTAATTTTAATTTTAATTTTAATTTTAATTTTAATTTTAATTTTAATTTTAATTTTAATTTTAATTTTAATTTTAATTTTAATTTTAATTTTAATTTTAATTTTAATTTTAATTTTAATTTTAATTTTAATTTTAATTTTAATTTTAATTTTAATTTTAATTTTAATTTTAATTTTAATTTTAATTTTAATTTTAATTTTAATTTTAATTTTAATTTTAATTTTAATTTTAATTTTAATTTTAATTTTAATTTTAATTTTAATTTTAATTTTAATTTTAATTTTAATTTTAATTTTAATTTTAATTTTAATTTTAATTTTAATTTTAATTTTAATTTTAATTTTAATTTTAATTTTAATTTTAATTTTAATTTTAATTTTAATTTTAATTTTAATTTTAATTTTAATTTTAATTTTAATTTTAATTTTAATTTTAATTTTAATTTTAATTTTAATTTTAATTTTAATTTTAATTTTAATTTTAATTTTAATTTTAATTTTAATTTTAATTTTAATTTTAATTTTAATTTTAATTTTAATTTTAATTTTAATTTTAATTTTAATTTTAATTTTAATTTTAATTTTAATTTTAATTTTAATTTTAATTTTAATTTTAATTTTAATTTTAATTTTAATTTTAATTTTAATTTTAATTTTAATTTTAATTTTAATTTTAATTTTAATTTTAATTTTAATTTTAATTTTAATTTTAATTTTAATTTTAATTTTAATTTTAATTTTAATTTTAATTTTAATTTTAATTTTAATTTTAATTTTAATTTTAATTTTAATTTTAATTTTAATTTTAATTTTAATTTTAATTTTAATTTTAATTTTAATTTTAATTTTAATTTTAATTTTAATTTTAATTTTAATTTTAATTTTAATTTTAATTTTAATTTTAATTTTAATTTTAATTTTAATTTTAATTTTAATTTTAATTTTAATTTTAATTTTAATTTTAATTTTAATTTTAATTTTAATTTTAATTTTAATTTTAATTTTAATTTTAATTTTAATTTTAATTTTAATTTTAATTTTAATTTTAATTTTAATTTTAATTTTAATT
>JAWMAG010000054.1:14102500-14180000 GCA_037013455.1 Ceratitis rosa
TCTTTGACGACCACAATAAGGGTAAAGAACCTGCAAACATTTTAAGGATCATTTTTTAAGGACATTTACCTGGGAAGATGTCGCTACCCAGCTTGTTGATGTTTACTGACTTCTCATTGTAACACTTTTCATTGTGACCAGAAATACTTTCTCTGTGCGTAGTTCCTTCATCGCAATGCCAAAATCATGCTGAGAGTCTGGGCGACAGATGTCATGCTTGAAAATTCTATGAGAAGAAGATGTAGCTTACAGAAGTTTTTATGACGGGAACATATTGATGTATGAACCAAAAGGGTTTACCAGATTACCCGATGTCCAGAACATATTACATTTATGGAGTGAAAACTTGCTGAATAGTAGTGAAAGTGCTTTACCCTGAGACGATGAACCTCAGTTCTTGACCGATGATGATGGAAAAGACGTTTCCATACCCGGGTATAATGAAGGTCAAATAGCGAGTACCCGATTGAAAAATAATAAAGTGGCTGGATATTCGAATAAAACAGTGAAAACTGGAAAGGTGCATGAATCAGTTTCTTTGGTGAATATATTAGGATGAAGTCATGTCTGACTGAGAGTGCTCTATTCAAATCCCTATAAAATTGAATTATGAATTATGAATTGATTATATGAATTATTTGAAACTGTTTTATTATAACACTCTTTGGTATAACACTGAAATTCACATTACTGAAATTTGATTACCAAATTCTTTAAAGATTTTCAAAAAATAAATATCATATTCTGGTTAGATATTTTTTGAAAGAAATATTAATATTTTTCTCGCCCTAAATAACCACCTACAAAAAATGTTCACCAACCACGGCGTATGAGCAACCTCTTCCGAAGCGAATTGCCATCAGCACCCAGTCATATTTTAATAATTTATATTATTATTATTGTTACTACTATTATACCACTAATATAGGTTAGAGTATCCCACACATTCTTAGAAACCTAAACTCTTTTTTTTGATATTCTTTCTCTGTAAAGCCTCCACTTTCATTCTCAAAAGGCAAAAAATCTTAGTTTTAACTATAAATAATGCTAAGGAAATGGCAAAACAATACAACGGAAATTTTCTATTTTCCGCTTATTTAAGATGAAAATTGTCAGCGATTGCAAAAACAAGTTGTAGGGATAGAGAAAGAGAGAGAGAGATAGAGGTCTAAATACATACAAAAAAGGAAGTAAAGCGAAGATTGAGGAGCATCACTTTTTGTACGTAGTTTAACCCACTTGCGATATTAAAAAGAATAAAAACAACAACAAAAGGCACACAATTCGCGCTATACAATACAATAAAAATTGCGGCAAGAAAAATAGCGTTTGAAGTGCGGAAGTGACAAATCTGCTGACAAAGAAAAAAAAAACACCATGAAAGGAGAAAATTATTTACAATAAAACAACAAAGTGAAAAAACACAGTTATCACCAGAATAAGAACAAGAAGAATAAGAAGAAGTAGGAGAATAATGCGAAACGCTGATAGTTATGCGCGACATTGTTTTTAACATTTCCTTATGCCGTTGAAATTTCAATTGACATCCGCCAAACAAACAGCGCGCGAAAAGCCAAAAGGACGGGTTTGTGCGATTAAGACGATGAGTCGGATATGCGGAGATGCGGAGAGAAACAAAAAAAAGAGTGTGAGAATCGGTTGTAGCAGTAAAGTGTCGCTGTTCTAGTGATAAGTACAATAAGTAAAACGGAAGGAAGGAAGCGTTGAAGATTGAAGTGATTGCTAAGCTCACAATAAATTCTCGCGTAGACAAAGCAAAACGGAAAAACAATAACAAAGAAGTTATCTGAATGAAAGGGGTATAATTTTGTGTTATCCACAGAAAAAAATGGTAAGAATTTATATTAAAAAAAAAAATGTTCAAATATGCAAATTTATGTGCATTGTAGAAGGCATATTTGCATTTGGAAGTCAAGAATTTAATGTGGTTGTTGAAAAATTCCTAAAAAGATTCGATATTGATATTTAGTATCTATGCAAATAATGTATTATATTTAAGAAAACAGATTTCCAGATTTCTGAGTTTGATGGAATGGGCAAAGAATCATCTACTGTGAACTCCGAAAGCTTGGTTGGGAGGTACTTATCCATATATAGCGCAGGCCTCGCTCCAAATGATTACCATCTGGTTCCTGTCCAGGGCGAGAAGCCTGCGGATTTCTTTGAGAGAGGTAAAATGATGACATTCAGAACCTTCAAGTTGGCAAAACAGTGCATATTTTATATAAATCGGATAATTCTAACTAAGGTAAATAAATATTTCAATTTATTTCAAATAATGGATTACTTTTTACTAAGCCAATATAAATTTAACTTTCGCAATAATTTCGTTAAAAACTAATATTTTTACACTCGTAATGGCTTCTATTCGAAATTGCATGAGTTATTATTTTTTTATTCCAACTGAAATATTTTTAATTTATTTTTCTGGAAAATCAAAAATTTTTGATATTCCAATTTGACAGCAATTAATTTGAGCATTTTCACATATGCATGTGCTTAAAACATCTAGTACACATATTTTAATAACGCATCCTTTCATTAAGAATGCGCCAAAGAATTTTCTAGTCGTTCCGTCAGTTAGAATCTTCCGTGATAACAGGATAACCGCACACTACGAGTGCTAATTTCATTCGCCGACCATGATTCGTCGGACCCGAAGAGGTACACGAACTAGTGTAGCTAGTTTTTTATATTTTAGCGTTAGGTTTATATAATGAAGGGAAAGCTCAAGCTGCCAAACACCGCGGTGGTGCTTGATTTTACCAGTTAAGATGTTCAGAGTGTTATCAGGAAGTCGGAAGCATCCAAATCTCACGGCATCGATGGAATAAATATGCTGATGCTAAAATATTTGGATACAGCGGAAGCAAACCACCTTATCAAGTTTCTCAATTTGTCTTTGACTACTCTAATAATACCCCCTGATATATGAAAACTGGGTGGAGTGGCATTTGGCCGGCCGGTCGTTGATTGCGCTGCTCCGGTTTAGATGTTGGAACTGGTTTTTCAATGAAGAAAAAATCAAAAGCTTCCACTCATCACCTGAAAGATTTCTGTACATGTACCATAGAAGCATATTTCTAGAGGTTCATTGCGATTCTGCAGTGATTTCGAAAAAAATCAAAATTAATAATAAATTTTAATTTTTACTTATCGCTCAGAAAATAATTATTAACTATAAAGTTATATATCTTCGATCAACTATAATTTTTATTTTTATATTTTTACTCTAAAGTAATGATTATATATTATCTTTTCAGAAATAATCATTATCTTGATATTAAAGTTTTTTGTTTAAAAATAAAGATTTTCTCTTAAGTTTTAGTTTTTTTTTTCTTTAAAAATATTCATAGCAAATGTGAATGTTAAAATTGTCTGCAAAAATAATAATAATTTTTTGAGTTTAATTTTTCTGTTCAAAAATAAAAATTCCTTTTCGAGGGAAAATAAAAATTAATTTTTGATTTTAATTTTTTTTTTTTTTTGATAGCAACGAATCGCTCAAAACGTCTAAACCATTTCCAATAAATTATACGTGGATATACTAACTGTAATGTACGTATGTATTTGAAACTTACAACAAATTTAAATACGCATTCTTATGTATTTGCACAAAAAAGCCCACTGAATTTGGAATAACTTCTTTAAATAAAAATGTATTAACAGGAAATTCTGCTTTTACTTTCAATGCTATGAAAATAATTATTTTTATTATTATTAATTAATAATAACTTTTTGAGCGTATATTAAGTTTGAAAAATCAACAATTATTGGTGATTGAAATTTTTTTAATCGCTGAATAATGATTAAAAAGCGATTTTTTTTAGTAAAACTAATAGTGATTACCATCTCTGGTTAATACGAGTGTATAGTGATGATAGACTGAACGTATGCGGGCAAGACACGTGTGGGCTTCTTCAATCACACATATGCAATATTTGCAATTAATTAAAAAAAATTAAAAAAAAATATATCAGAATTTCTTTGAATAGAAAAGGATGCAAAAAATACTAAGGCATGAGGGTGGTGATTTGTGGAAATTACTTCAAATTGAGTTTATTTTTACTACTGCACTACATTTGAGGATTGTACCTGAGAAGCTTTTAAAATTATGTTCATTAAATATAGTAATTAAATGTCCATCTCTTAAAAGATTTATTTACATGGTCCTTCGAACTTTCCTAGTAGGGCTACCAAAAAATGGATGAAAAAAATTCAAAATCTCTTGTCAACAGAGTTTATTTTCAGCCACAATCCATTCACTACCTGAAGCAATTTTACGGCCAACTTCTCCTCCAATTCATGACACGCGTCTAAATATTTTACCCACAAATGAAATTATTCCATATTTTTATATGGAATAAGTTAAATATTATTCCCTAAGTAGATACCAGCTAATGATGTACCTGCGAAAATATTTTTTAATTTTTCTAATCTTTTTTAGATTTTCCTTGAGTTTTCACTCTGCATAAGAAATAAATCAGACAAATCAATTTGTGGTGAGCTTAGATTGAATACTGAAAATAATAAAAATTCAATAATATATATTCGCTGGGGCAAATATGATGTATATACATCTCAGACCTCAGTGCCATATTTTGTGGTAAAAACATTGACATTACATGCTTCATACTTCCTAATACACACATATATGTACTCCCATATGTACACGAAATTTTTCTACATTGCGTGCATTGACACATTATCGCGAAAAATACTCACTCCCATTACCCTGCAAGCAATTTATGCCACGCACGCCTACTTGAAGCACGCACATACCTACATAAACATATATATACATGCATGTGGTAAGTATTGTAGTAACATAATTTTCTCACAAATGTATATTTGTATGCGGATGTAACCCCATGTGTGTAGTGAGCACTCACGCAACTGTGATTTCGTGCGCGACATTTTGTACAGGTGGCAGGATAATTTACAGTAATATTAAGAACAACAGCAGCAACAACAGTCGTAAAATGTCAGTTATGACTGTGTAAAATGTCATAATCACGATAAGCAGAATCACATTTGCGGATATACGCTTATTCATATATAAATGTGAGAGTATGTATGATATTATTAATCTACAAATGTTGCTTTGTATGTGTGTGTTAACCAAAGGAATCACAATTGTAATAAACAATTGTAAGGTGTCTAACGGTTATGATGTGTGAAGTCATATAAAGTTCGTTAAACAATTTTTCAGAAGGAGAAGAATGAATGTCAAAGAGTAATGTGAGTTGAGAGGAAGAAAGTGTTTAGTAAAAATACTGTGGGACGAAAATTAAATTTAAGTGAATTAAAATATGAATTTATCGATATAATGTACAGCACTAAGTTCAAAAACTAAATTAATTTTTTTTTTAAGCTTAAGCCACATATGATGTCCCAAGTTTAACATGATTGATTTATTTATATTAAGTATTTTTAATTGATTTTGATTCGTTAAATTTGTGCAAACTTGAAGTCATGAATAATGTAATGCGACGTGATAACATAATTTTCTATAGATTGAAGATATATGGTATAATGTTATGTGATGTGATATTATGATAAATGCTATGATGATAAGTGATAGATGTGATATGATGATATGTGAGGAAGGTGGCGTGATATAATGACATGTGATGAAGGTGACGTGATATGATGATGTGTAATGAAGGTGACGTGATATGATGCTAAGTGATGAAGGTGACGTGATATGCTGATATGTGACGTGATGTAATGATATGTGATGAAGGTGACGTGATATGATAATATGATCTGACTTTATGTGATGTGAAGTTCTAATATGTGATGTGATGTGAAGTTATGTTATTTGATTTGATGTGATGTGAAGTTATGTTATTTGATTTGATGTGATGTTACGTTATATTATACCATGACGTAATATAATGAGAAAAATATGATTTTATGTGAGAGAAGTGATTTTATGTGATGTGATGAAGGTGACGTAATATGATGATGTGATCTGATTTTATGTGATGTGAAGTTCTAGTATGTGATGTAATGTGATGTTATGTTATTTAATTTGATGCAATTTTACGTTATGTGATGCAGTGACGTAATATAATGAGAGAAATATGATGTGATGTGATTTCATGTGATCAGAAGTGCTACTAAGTGATGTGATATGTTTTCAGCAATTTGGTGTAAAATAAAGTGATGAGATATTAGTTTTGTTAGTTGGTTTGATGTTACGTGGCGTGATGTCACATGATGAAGATATATGTGATGTTATGGGATTTGATGTGATGTGAAATGATATCATGTGATGCTATATTTATGTTAGTTTTCGAAAAAATGTGAGTTTATTTATCTTATATTTTTTCCTATTATTGTATTTCTACAATCTGTCTGCCATGACAATACAAGCTTACGATGTGATATCAAGCAAGATGATATGATGTCATATGCGTTGAGAAGCTGTGATTTTTTTATCATTAAAAAATTGTGGAAAATGTTCATGCCAATTGGACAAACATCTTTAATATTGCATTTCAATCTATATCAATATCAATATATGATAAAGGTGCTTGTGATGTCAATGTATGTATTAAAAGCATATTATTATGCTGTGATATAATAGCGTGATGTCACAATAAAATCATAATGTGATGTCACGTCACTTAAAAACTGTCAAAATTTCAAAACTTTAATTTAAAACTGGGATTTTGTTGTTCCAACAACTTATTCATTTGGAGTATAGAAGCTACTAACTTATATCGCATGATGTGATTTTTTTTTCACTACAGTGGTATCACATGATTTCAGAACACGTGATGTGATATCATATGATTTAAAAATTCCAAGAAATTTTTGCAAATACCTAGCACATCATTTATTATTATTATTGCGTATGTAAAAATCTTTTTTTTTTTGATGAGCTAATAAAAAATGCTGCTTGCAACCTGAAGCAAACCTGCCACTAATATTACACAAATACACGTATGTATGTATGTATGTACAGAAATGTGTCACTAAAATCAAAAAATACAAATGTCAAATTATGATGCGTCTCAAAGGCAGCAAAAAAGAAACGAAACTAAAAGCAAAAAACGGAAAGCTACCTGAACCCGAGCTGAACTTTACTCATCAAAATTCACTGAAGCGTCATGTTGTCAGCTCAGAAAAATATACATACGTGTATGCATACATGACATACGACTCACATGAGATGGTTGACGGCTGATGGCTGTGGTATATATGTATGTAGGTGTTACATAACGTGCAACGAGCAGCAACAGACCCAATTTGCAACGCATGAAACCTTTCAGCTTACACTCGCGCATATTCGGCGCACTAACGGGAATGTAACCATATACAACATATATCTTTTCTATATGCATACTTATTTGGTTGTTGAGGTAAGTAAGCGAGGAAAAAATTCCTCTCATTCCAGTTGGTGTGTTGTTGTTTTATTTTATTTTTATTTTATTTTTACGTACTCTAACAACGTGCAACATGCGCGTGCCACCGCAGCCACAGTGCAATTTGTAGGATGCTATGTGTGAGTTTTAGTTACGCACACACACACACACACACACACACACGCGCACCGAAGTCTTCGCATTTCACTTCACCAACGGCAAGCACAAGCAATGGAGTTGGCAGTTTTCATGCAAGTTAAATTTGAATAATCTTCAATGAGCTTTAAAAGAAATGAAGTTTTTGTTGTGTTGTTGGTGTGAGTGGGTGGGTGCTGGAGAGCAAGTTGAGTTTGGGGACTGTGACGCTGAAATTATGCGTCTTTAGCGATCCGAATGGAAAATGAATTGTATGCCACACCACCACACACCGACAGTATACTCCATACAGACACAAGCCTCCACACACCGGAAGCGGAAACTCGCATACAAATGCCTGGAGCGCTTTGCTTTCGCTAATGTATTCATGCTGAAAATTTGTTACGTGTAGCTACACAGCGGGCGCCCCAAGATGGGTGGTTACAGGAAGAGTATGAGCAAAAGAGCGCCATATGAACTCAGTCAGTCCGACGGTGTTAAGACGAATTATGAACTACGCACTGCCGTGTGAAATTTAATGTAAATAAAAAAAAAGGAAATCTTCAAAGAGTGAGACAACAAGCAACGCCAAGCAACTTTCAGGTGCGTCTCAGTGACAGTTTTACCAACTACACTTCACACACACACACACACACTCACTCTCTCCACCCGCACTCACGGCCGAGTGCTTGCAAAACTTTTGAAGCGCAAAGTCTTTAAATCTCTATAACAGGTTTTTGAAAATTTATGCCGCCTGCTTGTGTGCAGATTTTGAAAATTCGGCAAAAGTTTCAAGTAGACAGCCTGCCAGCCACCCATCCAGCCACCCAGCCGGTGGTTGAACCGTCTCTCTGTGCAGGCGGTGGTGATGGTGGGTGTAGCAATTAGAAAGCAGTTACATTACTTGTACCAGCTTAAAGGCTCCACCAATGCCTGCGGATGGCGTTGTTTGTAGGTATGCCCTCGGCTTGCTTACATTTTCGCTATTATTGTTGTTGTTGTAAACTGGCTTAAAGCGTAATCAATCTCGCTTTTCATACGCATGACGTAGCATTTTTCACGCAGCTTTCATATTTATTTTCACTTCACTGTGATTTTTGTATATATTTTTTTGTCTCCTCTTTCTTTGTTGTTGTTATTTTTGTTTTGCATTTTATTTATTTTCTACTACTTCTTAAGTAAACATGTGTTAAGTATGCAATATTAAGGTAAATGAAAAAAAATATTTACCAAGCCACAGATTGTTTGTCGACTTGAGTGATTAAAAAGTAATATTTTTTATGTGTGTAAACATCAAAGTATGCGTGTATGTGTGTGAAAAAAATCTAATTTTTTGCTAAATGCTTTGATTTATCTACTCAAAGTAAGAAAGTTCAAAATTATTAAAATACCCAGGCTTTTTGTGAGTAAAGAACACAACCCAGACCACTTCAGGGAGTACAAACTGATTTGGACCATTCTCAAAAGATGGCTCCTATTGTGGCCGTTGGTGTAAACGATTACCTACTTCTTTGAAAAAGTTAACACATCTTACAACAATAATTAGTGTTCCCAGTACCCGTTTCTGACAACAACATTCCTTTTTGCCACTTCGAAAATGCATACTATACGATAAAGCCATGCCACTTCAGATTCCCAATTAACATGGATGGAGTCTTGGATTTGTTTCTTGTCAAATATAGACAATTTACTAGGAGTTCTTTCGAATAAACTGACCACAAATCGTTGGAGGAGCTCGATTGAAGATCACTGCAGTGCTTCGGTTCCCATTTCAGTCCAGTTTGCTCTGATTCGGGACAGGAAGAGTGGTAGCCCAGCAAGTTCGTTTCTATCCTTATCGCGCTTAGGTAACAGCTCATCATTTGGACTATCTTATGCGTCAGCTGAGAAGTTAAATTGCATAAAAAATAAATGTAATAATAAAGGGGTTTCCAATAAAAGGTGTTATTTGGCCACACACGCAAAGAAGCCATCGATATTTTAGAGGAAAAGTTTCTTCGAAAATCAAAATTGAAGTGGTAGACCAAACCACTGGTAGCAAACTTGTCTATGCCTTTAGTGGTATTAGACCTCGTCCAGAATAGCACTTTGTTCAAACTTGAATTGATATAAAGCGAACTTTTGAAGAAAAGCCAATAAAACTTCATACAGACTTATCCTTTTTTCCTGTACTGTTCTGCATCCTTAGTTAACTGAAGCTCTACATAATCAATTTTTCGTTTCGCTCCTTAAGTTATATTTTTCTCGCTGTATCAGATTTCATTCTCCCCCCTCTCTCTCTCGCATTGCATCCACAGTTTCTCCCACATTTAATGCTAAATAATTAGGTTACTCGCCTCGCCAAGTTTTACTTTCTCATTGTGGGGCTTTATTGCTTTTGCGTATTATCCTCGTTCGCGGCTGGGATTTATGTGGACTTAAGAATGGCAGTTATGCAAATACTGTCCATTGCTTGTGATGAAGTAAATGATTTAAAATGGAAGGGAGGCTTAGGTAATCGGGTGGATTAGCGGCGCGGAAGAAATGTGTTATTTTAAATTTATGGTAATTATGTTAAACTGTGAGTATATATTGCTAAGTATGGAAGGATGGTAGAGGCTAAAAGCATGAAGGGGAAATATTTTCATTAAGAATTGATTGTGTGAAAAAAAAACTCTTTAGTACAGAAAGAAGGAAAAAATTTATTTGTGTTCTTATATAGTAACTGAGATCTCAGAATAATGATGCCAGTCAGACAAAAACTAAGGCAATAATCTTATATCGCATAGCGTCAGAAAATGTCCTTAGAGACAAGGAGGCAGTCGATAGGGTGGCTGCATAAAACCAGCCCAACACAATATATTCCTCTTCTTATTTATTGGCGTTGGCACCGTTTACGCGATTATAGCGGTATCAATTATAGTGCGCCATTCCTCTCCTTTTTTCGCTGTCTGGCGCCAGTTGGAAATACCAAGTGAAGCCGGGTCACCCTCACCTGATCCTTCCAACGGAGTGGAGGTCTTCCTCTTCTTCTGCTTCCACCAGCGAGTACTGCATCGAATGCTTTCAAAGCAGGAGTATTCGTATCCATTCGGACGACATGACCTAGCCAGCGTAGCCGCTGTCTCTTTATTCGCTGAACTATGTCAATATCATCATAAAGCTCGTTCAGCACATTGTTACATCGTCTGCGGACAATGCGCAAAGGACAATAAATAGTTCTCAAACCTTTTCTCTAGAAGACTCCTAGAGCTGACTAATCAGATGTTGACATCGTCCACGCTTCTGCGCCATATAGCAGGACGTGCATGAAGAGTGACTTGTAGAGTTTGGTTTGGAGAGAGGGGGAAAATGAAATCTGATACAGCGAGAAAAATATAATTTAAGGAGCGAAACGAAAAACTGATTATGTTGAGCTTCAGTTAACTAAGGACGCAGAACAGTACAGGAAAAAAGGATAAGTCTGTATGAAGTTTTATTGGCTTTTCTGCAAAAGTTCGCTTTAAATCAATCCAAGTTTGGACAAAGTATTACTCTGGACAAGGTCATTTCGTAATAGGACTATGGGCATAGACAAATTTGTTACCAATAATTTGGTATACGACCAAGGTCAGTTCGTCCTTCGGAGCTTGTACAGAGCTTTCCAATTTTGATATTCGAAGAAACTTTTCCCTTAAAATATCGATGGCTTCTTTGCGTGTGTGGTAAAATAACACCTCTATACATTTATTTTTTATGCAATTTAACTTCTCAGCTGACGCATAAGATAGTCCAAATGATGAGCTGTTACCTAACCACGATCTTGCTGGACTGCCACTCTTCCTGTCCTAGATCGGGCAAACTGGAACGAAATGAGAACTGAACCACTGCTGCGATCTTCAACTGAGCTCCTCTTACGATTTGTGGTCAGTTTATTCTAAGTCACTTCGAAACAACTCTTGGTAAATTGTCTATATTCTGTGTATTGGTCTGGCCAGGAAACAAATCCAAGACTCTACATCATTTACATATTAATTGGGAATCTGAAGGAACATGGCTTTATCGCACAGTATGCAGAAAGACTGGGAGCTTCTCTAAGAACATGCAGAAAGGGCTGCTGAAACCACGAGAATGCTGATGTTTTTTCAATTACTTTGCAACTGACTTACACTAAGCCATTATAGTTAGCCTTAATCGAGGGGTGAGAGCCAAGGTATGCGGCCTATTCAAATTGATTAAATGCTGGGAGAAGATTTTAAAGAAAATAAGGAATTGTTAGCTCAGAACAGTGTCGGGATATCCCAGTGGACCTACTTTAACCTAAAGGTGCCGATGTTCTCAAATCGTCAACGACTACACAGAAAAGTCTCAGAGGAGTGTATAATTTCCCAACAACATGGAGCGGTAAACTTTGTTCCAGTGTCATATCTCAAAAGACTTCCCAGCTCCGATATGGACATCAAAATTTTTAAGACTTCTTTAGTTTCCGGTTCTAGTTTCTAGCTTTGAAAGAGTTCCTGACTCTCTAAGGATTACGCGATTATAGTCGAGTTAACAACATTGCGCCATTCGCTTCTTCTTTCTTTTGCTGTGTGGCGCCAATTGGAAATACCATGTACAGCCAAGTCCTTCTTTACCTGGTCCTTTCAACGAAATGGAGGTCTTGCTCTTCCTCTGATTCCATCGGCGAGTACTGCATCGAAAACTTTCAAAGCTGGATTATTCGTATCCATCCGGACCACATGACATAGCCAGCGCAGCCGCTGTCTCTTCATTTGCTGAATTATGTCAATGACGCCGTAAATCTCGTAAGGCTCATCGTTCCATCGTCGTAGAAGACCACAAATCTTACGAAAAACATTTCTCTCGAAAACTCCTAACGCCGACTCATCAGATGTTGTCATCGTCCATGCTTCCGCACCATATAGCAAGACGGAAACGATGAGGCACCTGTAGAGTTTGGTTTTCGTTCCTCGGGAGAGGGCTTTACTTTTCAATTACATTGTTTCGTTGTGGAGGCTGAATTTTCCAGCAGTCGGAGCAAACATAAGCTTCTTTGCCTACCCGGGCATTTAAATAGTCAAGCACGATTTTCACATCGTTTCGGGGGCAGCGATCGTAAGTATACTCCAGGTGCTCATAAAAGCCATCTTTAGCGGCCAAATTAACCTTCTTTTCCGTCGGGGCGTGGGCGCAAATCAACGATGTGTTGATAAATTTCGCTTTGATGCAGATTGTGGTGACATGTTCATCCACCGGAGTGAATGCCAGTACTCGACGACGGAGTCTCTCTCCCACCACAAAACGGACACCAAATTCGCACTCCTTTATGTGACCGCTGTAGTTAATGTCACAAGAACCTACTCGCTTTCATCCTTGTCCCGTCCATGGCACTTCTTGGACAGCGGTGATGTCAGCCTTTATTCTTACGAGGACATCAACCAACTGGGCAGCGGCACCTTGCCAATTAAAGGACCGGACATTCCAGGTGCATGCCCGCAAATAGTAATTCTTAATTCGTTTGCGGGGGTCGTCAACAGAAAGAGCGTATCTCATCCGAGGCGTTGTTAATTTTTTGATTGGAGCTGGTTTCTACATGGCGGGTCCCAAACCCAGCGCACAACCTCGCTAGGCGAGTAAGTTTAAAGTTTTTACACATTTATATAGCGAGCCTCTTGCTTCAAGACCGACGCCCGCTCGCAGCCGCACCTCTGGTGAACAGACGCTGCAATTAGACTTCGGTGGAGCCTTAAACCGAATATGTCGGAGTGACTCCACTGAAGCTTTCTCTCTCATTAGCTGTGACCCAAGGCTCCACACAGGTTTCTCACGTTTCCAGGGTGCGCGACGTGGATCCCAGAGTGGGAATTGAGTATAACCTCGCAACAGCATACCCATAAGCTTGACTACACTCCATTACTTTAAGAGTATATATGTCTAATTTCCTACACGTCACATGAGAACCACAACGATCTGGAAGCTCAAAGATGGCATAAATAAAGAGCGTCAAAATTAAGTCTTTGAGCTTCCAACTACTCGTTGAAAACTAACCTCTTATGTTCTCTACAACAGATTTGGGTCAAGAAATATGTGACATAATTTCGAAAATAAAATAAAAAACGAAATTAGCAGAAAAAATTGCAAAAGTTTAATTATATAATATATATATAACACAAAGAGTTAAAGGTGGAAAGAGAAAAACCAAATTCAGAAAAATAATTAAGGGACATTAGGAAAGTGGAGAAACATTAACTTCAAGTATCCTTTATGCAAATGAGACAACAGACTAGGATGTCACGAAAGTGAGTGATGCGCAGTGACCCGGGACAATGTTCTTGGGCGTATCAACAATGGAAGTGTTAGAGAGGAGACACGAGAGAGAATGGGTTTTAGGTAATGAGTGAAAGTAAGCCATAAAGAGAAGGAGTGAAAATGATATCATGCTGATACCAACAGCCTGCAAGGACCATAAAGCAATGCAACACTATAACAAACAGCTTGCAACACAATGAAAATATGTATACTTTTCAACAATGTTGCATGCCACACGGGCGTGTTAGAAACACTTGAGAGTTTGGGCTAAAAAAGAAAACGAAATGCAAAAAATGCATAAATTTACGCAACAGTAGCTGTGACATACTACCCACGCGCATGCAACATGCTGTGGCAACTCGTCGCAAAAACTGCTAGACTGGACTAACTGCCACCAGCTCGGCTACTGCTGTTTGAGAGTGAATTTGTTATTAATGTTAATGTCTTCATTTTAATTCATTTGCAAGTAGTCAGTAGTCAATAGTCGGTACAAGTGGCTGTAATGGGCGCTATTTGGTGTACGAGTGCGTAAGAGAGAGAGAGAGAGAGTGAATGAGAAAGAGAGGGGAAGAGAAAGGGAGAGGTGCTACTCTGGCGCAAGCAGCCTACAGCTCAACTCATTACAGCTTTACGTAGGCTTCCAACAACATTTTATTTTTCTCATTTTGTTTTTATTTTTTTTCTTCTTCTTCATCGCTCTCATTGTATGTACTTCCCTTCTTTCTACTTGCTGCCTGAATTATAGCCACACATAAATTACGCTAATCACTTGAGCTACTCGGCGCTGTAGTAACAACAACAAAAGCAACCATGTCTACAGTAAGTAGTAATAGCTAAAGTTATGGTGGCCAACCATCGGAGACATTTAGGCTCAACAGACTGTTGCCGCGTTGCGTTGCGGCGCGTCGCGTTGTGAATATGTATGGCGGGATTAGCATAAGCTTCGTTGGCTGCATTGCTGCTGACGTTTGCATAAAAGTATGGGGCTTGAGGGGCATACGAGTATACGATTAATTATGCGCTTCATTTAGATTTGTTGCTGCCACAAATGTTGTGCGCACTCACACACACACACACATAAACACGAGGAAAAATGTTAATTTAGTGGCGCTTGTGGCGCGTAAGCTGGCATAAAGCAAGAAAAATTGTTTAAATCAGCGTTTTTGAGTACAAAAGCTCAAATCTGATAGTTCATTTATATGGCAGCTATATGCTATAGTGATCCGATTTCGACGATTTTCACAGACAAGTTTCCAAATGTGTTAAATAAAGTGCACGCAAAATTATATATATCTAACTGCTATTTTGTAGAAGTTACAGTGTAAAATGTAATTTTTGAAATGTCAGTTGTATGGGCAGCATGTGTTATATTACTTGTATTTAAATTATTTTCACAGCATACTTTCTATACGTAATAAGTAACAAGCATAACAAATTTTATACGCTTCAGCGTTCAAATGTCTTAGTTATAGCTTAAAAACTAATTTTTGAACTACAAGTTGTATGGCGGGTGTGTTTTGGCGTGGATCAAGCATTATAATTTTTAGCACCGGCTATAAAAAAAAATAGTAAATAATAAATATGCAAAATTATATATTTTTAACTAAAAAAATGATGCATTTACAACACAAAATCTAATTTTTGAACGAAAATTTGTACGTGACCTATATGTTATCATCAAGCGATAACGATAATATTCACCAACAGCCATATGTATGTAATAAGTAAAGAGTATACAAAATTTCACATTTTGAATTGCCTAATTAACCGAGTTATATGTGAAAAACTTGTTTTTGAACAAATATTTGTAAAGAAAAAGAATGTTATGTGTATTAAAATGTTTTGCGCATTGTTCTATCAACAAATTGGCAACTTTTCTAGCTACCAGTGCACATTTTACTCAATACTACATACAGAGTTATTTACAAATCGCCTTCACACTTCTACATTGTAATCAATTTCAAATCAACTCAACTAACGTTCGCTTACAAATTTCTTGTAGTAGAATTTCAATTTACTTAAATGTCGAAAATTTCCAGAGGAAGAAGAAGAAGAAGAAAGAATTTCTATTTCAGCTCACGCTTGCCACTCAACGAGTGCATTTATGTCATGTGGCAAGTCAGCGAGCATGTTGCTGCTGCTGTTGGCTGCTTGAAAAGCTTGAATTTACTGTTGTTATCGTTGATGTTGCTTGTTGTTGTTGTTGTTGCTTGTTGTTGTTGTTGTTGTTGCTGCTGTTATTGGCAGTATACAGTAAATCCACTTCAATTTTTCAAACAGTAATTCCATTACACAAACAAAAGTACAAGCAACAAACACAAAAATCTGCAGCAACAAAATTAGTCGCAACAACAACTGCCACAAAAGGCGGCAACATGCTGTGCAAGCAGCCACATCATCAATATGAGCCAGTTACAATGAGAACACAACAATAATAACAACAAATACCAGCCAAACATTCGCCAATAGCTGCCAATTTGCTCACAGCTTCTCACACTGCCCAAGCGCAGGTAAAATAGCCTCCCTACTCCTACTCCTCTCTCTCTGTCTCCTCTCTCTCACTCATTCTCTGCGCCTCCTCATTTTCCGAAAATCCAATGGCATCGCCATCGTTTGTTTGTTTGTAAAAGTCTTATTGATTTTGCATTGTTGACACAAATCTCATTCGCCTTCGCCTTCACCCAGAACTTTTGACTTAATCACTTGCTTATATACATACATATATACAGACATAAATATAATCAAGTGTACATATATTGATTACTTTGTATAGTTTTTGTTGTTGTAAAGATGAGTTGTTTTCGACATTCATAATCGCCTGAGATTAGTTTTGTATTTTCAACACTTACCTGCAAAGAGAAAGAGAAAAGAGAAAAGAGAAAATTAGTTGAAATCTTAATTGGTGTTGAAATATATGGATTTATAATGTAAGCAGTAATTAACAGTTATTATTTAATTAACATGACATGACAACTACATTTTGTTAGAAGAAAATTATGAAACATATAAATCAAACAGAGTGAGAGAGGAACTATATAAATAATGTTCTCTTTAAAAGAGAGAGTACTAGGCATTTCGCTGCTGCAAAGATGAGTCAGGCATCAGTCGGCTTCAAGTCTAGGGAATCATTTAGTCAGACTGTCATATGAACGTGTTTAATTGAGATCGAACCGAAGTTAAATGGGCTGTGAAAAAGAAATAATTTTGAAAGTCGCCTAATGGCTCACTCAGTGGGAAAACTCGATCAAAGCGGATGGAACTTGGCGGGATTGTTAAGAAAATATGGATCGAATACATTGCTTGACAAACATGAGTTAGACTCAAACCATAATCAAGTCCACGAGGTCATTAAGCGGATGCCCAAAAACGAAATTTTTCCTTAAGATCGAGCCAAAGATACTTATCAGTGTTGTATGGGTTTTGAGAGAGTAGATCTTTTAAGGGCATGTTAAGGGGTTAGGGGTAGTCAGAATTTTTTTTTTTGCATTTTCGTTAATATTATATTTAATTAATATCTTAAAAATAATCTCTGAAAATTTCAAGTTAATCCGATAATTCGTTTTTAATTTATTCGACAAATAACAAAAAGAGCTCGGGCCTTTCATAGCGCTCGGGAGCAGGTAGCTAGTATCTAGTGTGAAACTTTAAACGCGTTTTTTTAATGAAATTTATACATTTTTTTTTTTTTTTTGAAAAATTTCGATTTTTTAAGACCATTTAACTGTTGATTTTCTCCCAAAAATCTAGACAAAAATTTCCTGAGGCCGCCATTTTGTTAATTTTTGAAAAAAAAATCTTTGGATCAGGCCCAGGATTATTTATTTATAAAACTAATTTTTTTTATCCGATTGATTTCAGATGAATCTCCAAGAACTTATGATTGTCACCGCAATGACCTTTTTTTTTAACTGTAACTTCGGAAAAATTTTTTTTGTTTTTTTCGAAATTTTCGTGACTTCAAGTCAAAACATTGTTTAATAATACCATATCACTACTTTTGTAAAATAAAATTATTTTATAGCAAAAAAAAAATACTGAAAATTCTCATTTTTTCGTGCCTCTGACTACCCCTAACCCCTTAATGGTCCCCTTGTGGCTCCCTGATTAGAATATTATACATAAAAAATCCTTAAAAAAGCAAAACAAAAATACCTTGGTTGTGCTTGGTAAAAACACTGGTCGGTTTCGATTGAACACTACAAAGTTTGCCTTCAGAGAAGGAGAGTTAAACTACATATCTGTGTATACAGTTACCTACAATAAAGAGCGACCTTCCTTCTCGGAGAGCGCTTAGTCACCACGCAATACCTTGCCACTGCTTTGCGTAGATAGAAAGATCAGGCCTTCTGTTAGTATCTGGGGGTCTTAGCAACCTGATAAACGAAAATGATTTTAGGTATCACTTAGACAACCCCCACTAGGTATGTACTTCGGTTTTCAAGTTTGATATATGTATAGACTGATAGTTACGTTTCTACTGTTTTCTACAAAGCCAACGTTCGTCTATATCCACCATGGTTTTGGTACAAAGTTTATGATTCCATACTAAAGCAGATGACCCCTGCCTCGCAAAAATTTAATTATGTCTCCATGTACGAGGCATATTTATTTTCATCATATTGGCAGCTCATTAGAATTACCAGATTTCCGGCAATCAAACCTGTATGAGGTCAGTACGTTGAGAACTGCTGACGAGCTTTGCAAACAGTGACAACCCAGTCTCCCTCCCATGTGCGAAATACGGGGTGTCATCCGTCATCTCGTTTGGTAGAGAAAACCGCTGTTCGAACTCTATAATGAGGTGAAAACTGCATATGGTGTTAATGCTATAGATCATACTACTGTATGGAAGTCGTGTCGCGAATTTCAGAACGACCGTATGTCTGTGCACGGGAACAGAGAAACGGCAGATCTTCACTTGTAGCTGACAATCGCAGATTCACTGTCCGCTCCCACGCATTATTCTTATTTAGCACCTTCAGATTACTAGATCTTTACCTCCCTCAAGCCACTCGTGAGTGGAAAAAAGTTCTCAACCTATGGGGAGGTAAAGGAAAGGGTTGAGAGGTAAGCGAAATAGGGTTGGGGCTGAGATATCAAACATTTTAAACCCCGCTTCACCACTTGTTTAGAGAGAAATAGCGATCCCGTCCGAACACGTGGAAACAGCACGTTTCCTGGACCTAACGTTAGATGACCTCGGTGACTTAGATTGATAAACCTGTCCCTAAGCGGGATTAATGTACAACAACAACAACAACAACAAAGAAATGGCGACTATGTCGAAAAATCGCTTGTACTATGTTCTATAATATTACGTAATTTTATTATTTAGATAAAAATTATTAAAACCTACACAAATTCTGTATACCTATGGTACTTTCTGGATATGCCCCTTTCAGAAGCTATACCTGAGTGTAAATACGAGGAATCCCTCTTCTCGAATCCAAACCAATACTATTAGTTGTAAGATAAAACCTTTATAAGATCCTATAAAAGGGATCAATGTCCTTCTCGCTCGTAACTATTGGAGCCTTACGAGTCTCAAGTCGACTTCTTGTGAAACCAATTTGTATGAAATCATAGCCATCACATATTTGGAGACGAACTAAAGCTATAGGTCAGTTATCTTCATAACGGAGGATGATTCAATCTTACTACTACTATAGCTACCACTAGCTGTAATATAATATATTGTCGAACGTAGTAACCGAGAAATTGGCAGTGTATACTAACATGCAGAGGGTCATGGTCGAATCCTGAATGGATCAACATCCAAAATTACAGCAAGATAATTATTCTAAATGCAGCCGCCGGTCGGTGTGGAATGGATGTCCACTAGCAGTCGTTCGGAGGCGGCTTAAAAACTATAGTTCTATTTGTTTTTGAAAAATCAATTTTAAAAAAATCCAAAAAAAAAAAAAGCTGTTCGACCAAAAGTCGTTTATGCGGCTATAAAAAGTCAGTATAAAATTTGTATTAAGTTTTCCTTTCCGTGGGACATTGAGTATAGAGAATTCGAAGACAAATCATTGTGTTCTGGACCAGTTTAGAGCGAAATCCTCATAGCCTCACATGTGTCCTCCTTCACCATACACATTTAAAGCAATAATTCTCAATATCAATACAAAGCCAACTTCAATTATCATTACATGAAATCCGAAAGCGTCTGCAATAATTATTGATTAAAAGTATTATTGCCTTGTCTTTGTCTTTATTATTATTTTTTTTTTTTTGGTTTTTTTTTTTTATTATTAAAAATTAAGTTTATCAAGATCCCTTCGTTTGCAGCAACCCAAAATAAACCAAAGAAAAACACACGCAATATGCCAAAAGTATACGCAAAAGTCATTAATACTCATAAATATGTAAATGAGAAACAAAGAAAAATGAAGAAGAAAAACGAAAAAGAAATTATGAATATAATGAAGCATCATCCTGCAGACGCAATCAAGCTGGCGATCGAATTTGTAGTCAGACATGTGCAATTGAGTTGTAGCTGTAAAAGGCCAGAACAGCAACAACAACAGCAACGGCAGTAACAACAACAATAGCAATAACAATGAGGTGTAAGACAAAGAATTCATAAATAAAATTAAAGATTGTTTCGAGGCCGACGTGTGGTAGTGACAGAAAATGAAAGAGAAGTACTCGTATATGGAAAGAGTCGTGCCATTGTGCGTATATATGTAATATGTGTATAAATATATATTTACATATGTATATAATATGAGGTGTAGTAAAAAGAAATCCATTATTTTTGCATGAAATTTAATGGTTTAATTTTTACTTTTCGTAAAAAGTGGAAGAAAGCGTCTAACCAGTCAACGAGGAGACCGAATACTTATACGCGAGTCTCTCAAGGATCGCAAAAAATCTTCTTCTGCCCTTTGCAGCTGCCCTTTCGGATGAATTTAGTAAAGCAGTTAGTGCTCGAACAGCTAGAAGAAGACTTCTGGAAGCAGGTTTAAAAGGATGTAAAGCCCGAAAAAAGCCGTGGCTCTCAGAAAAGAAAAGAAAAAATCGTTTGGAATGTTCTCTCTTTTCTACAGATATTTGGAACACCTGGTGTGACGTTTGTGAGGCGACGGGTTGGGGAAGAATATCATCCAGATAGCGTGGTACCAACTGTGAAGCATGGAGGAGGCAGCATTATGATCTGGGGCTGCATGGCTGCTGATGGTGTCGGCGAAATGTTCGTTTGCGAGGATCGCATGGACAGTCAAAAGTACATAAATGTATTGAAAGCTGTTCTTCTGCCTTCATTCGCATTGCGCATTTTCGGCGATACTAATTTAGACGGGGTTCAATTTCAACAAGACAATGCTCCTTGTTACAAATTAGCAACTACGATGCGTTGGTTTAGAGATAACAACATTGTTTTGTTAGATTGGCCTGCATAGTCTCCAGATCTTAATCCCATTGAGCACATGTGGACTATTTTAAAACGCAAGATTAAGAAACACAGTATAACATCAAAAACTGCCTTAAAGAATGCCTTAATTAACGAGTGGTACGCTATAAGTGCGGACGAATGTACAAAGCTTGTACGCAGCATGCCTAAGAGAATTGCTGCCGTTATTAGATCCTGGATCCTACTAAATATTAATGTTATTATCACTAATTCATTGTATTTTCACTGTTTTATTAATAAAACTTCATTGCTTCACTTGTTGAAACAAAAAATTCAGTAATTAGTGGGGTGCCTAATACTTTTGGCCAAGACTGTATTTGTTTTATAATATTTTTTATAATTTTTTTTTTATTACTTAATACCAATTAATTTTTTTTTTCTTATCTTCAACGAGCATATAATTGTACCACTTTGGACCGTAGTATCGAGGTATTAGAAGTAGAAGTGATGAACTCATTATATTCGGTGTTTTCGCTATAAGAATCATTTGCCAGTCCAAATTAGGCGCCTATTTGATACAGATCTCCTGTACATATATCTAAAGTAAATCAAAAATGATATTATAGTCAGTTCATGAAGAGTATAAAGCCTTTGGCATAGCTAAAGTCAGTGTTAGAGATAGAGATAGAGATAAAGATAGAGATAGAGATAGAGATAGAGATAGAGATAGTGATAGAGATAGAGATAGAGATAGAGATAGAGATAGAGATAGAGATAGAGATAGAGATAGAGATAGAGATAGAGATAGAGATAGAGATAGAGATAGAGATAGAGATAGAGATAGAGATAGAGATAGAGATAGAGATAGAGATAGAGATAGAGATAGAGATAGAGATAGAGATAGAGATAGAGATAGAGATAGAGATAGAGATAGAGATAGAGATAGAGATAGAGATAAGTAGAATTCCTTGACAAAATGGTTGAAATATTCCTAGAACTTATGCACTCCACATTTTCAAAGCCCTATGCATCCAAAAAAATTGAAGCCTCTCTGTGTAAAGGCAGAGTTTCTATTTTTTTGTTATTATTCTTTTTCTTATCAGCCTTCAGCAGAAGTTATTTTTATTACATAATTCACCGAAGATATAAAATAATAAAAAAATCACTTTTTTATGCATAATACACACACGCACACACACACATACACATGACCACGAGGCAGTACCGCAAACAGCATAAGCTGCAACGGCAGCTTCATTTATTATTTTATTTAAAGTAGAAAGAGAAAATTTATGGCACGAGTCCACCTACTGAGCTACACCGAGCATGACTGTGCAACAATAACAATAAAAGTAGATTTTCTTTATTTTTTTGTATTTTTTTTTGTGTTTTTTTTTTGTTTTTTTTTTTTTGCTGCGAAAAGAAATCTCATAAAAAATCACGCATGACGAGAGCTGAGCATCATTATTTATCTACGTGTTGTTGTTGTTGTTGTTGTTGTTAGTGCAACGTGTGGCAACTTTATTATTCATTTCAACTTGCAACGCCGTAATGTGTCAGGATTTTCACTGTCACAGACATCGGACGGAGTAGACACCGGCATCGTCGCAGGCTCACCACGCTTCCTACGCATCATCGTCCATCAAGTGGGCTAGCAGGCGTACATATGTACATACGAATATACATATGTGTGTGTGTGTGTGTGTGTGTGCTATGTCTGCAGCAGCAGAAGCATGCTTGCGAGGTGTGAACTCTTTTCAATTTTCCACCAATTTTTCTCAACAAATTTTCCAATTTTCTACGCCACGACAGGCGGACATATTTCATTTCGCCTTTCACTACATACACACTTACACATACATCAAATATTTTTTTGCGAATTTTTTTTCTTTTCGTTTCGCATTGACTAACGGTAATTTTATATCTCTGTTGTTGCATGCAACAAACGTAAGTGTGATTTGTTATGCTGCGCGTAGTGAGGAGGGGAGGGGGGAAAGAAAGAAACGAAAAACGTGAATTTTTATGTTAATAAAAATATACCGTTATTTTTATATGCATTTATTGGCCACTAAATGTGGCACTACATCGTCGTTCACATGTCGCAAGTGACTGTAAAATCAAAATCGTTTCAAAATTCCAATGAATTTAATCAACTCACGAATGTGTACGAATCTACATACGTCTATATATGTATGTATGTTTGTGTGTGTTAACATATATGCACACATTGCCGTAAATCATAAATATTTTAACGCAACCAGCAAAGCCAACACCATTTCATTTTCACTTTTGGTTGTTGTTATCATTGCTGCTGTTGTTGTTGTTGTTGTTGTTGTTCTGGTTAACGCTTGTTTGTTGTAGTGTAGGTGTGTAACGACAGGCGGATATGCAGCACGCAATTGCGTGACAAAATTGACACAACCGCAGAGCATTCACAATCAGCAACGCACAAAACCAGCAAACGACAACAACAACACCAACAATAAGAGTTAACAACAAACCAAAAAACCCAACAATTCCACAACGGTGTTAATAAATATGTGAAATAAATCGCGCGCATGAAGCGAGCGGTGATATATATATATATATATATATATATATATATATTATTGTAAACCAAAATATTTAACAAAACAACAAAAACTACGCCACCACTTGTTTGCCAACGATCGGACCAGCAGAGTGAAGTAACCAACCAACCAACAAACCAATCAATAGTCAGTCATTCAGTCACAGAGGCCAACACGTTTTTTGGGTGCAGCAGCAACAGCAGCAACAATGATGGTAGGCCAAAAAGTCACTTATCTATATACATGTAAAAATGATTGAATGCAATGTTGCGGTGGCGTGCAGTAGCTGCTATAAGTGCACAGTTATTTAATCGGAAAAACATATGTGGACATACCTATATACAATACATATATACATACATACATATATCTATATGTACATATGTAAGTATATTTATTTGACTAGGCGGAAAACCTTTAAGATTAGCCAAAAAATACTTAGCTAAATTATGTACATATATATTTATAAATATATATATTCCTACAATATATATAATATCATGCGGTAGCTTCAACAGGGCTATTCCACTCAAAATGGACATAGAAATATATAGGCACATTTCAATTATGGGATGGCATGGAGACAGAAAAGCAAACTTCAACAGTTTCAGAACGGGTTGTCGTAATGTACGAGTATATACGAAACTTCGGTAAGTTGACCAGAAAAAAAATACAAAATTATTTTTGTATTTATTCGTAATCTTTGCCCTTTTTTATCTTCTCTACATAATCGCCATTGATTTCAATGCATTTCTTAAGCCTATAGATCCACGTCTGAAAAGTCTTCAAAATCTTGCTTTTTAAGCTTATCAAATTCAACAGTAACCGCATTAATTATCTCCTCGTTGCCATTAAAGATCTTTCCTTTTTAATTTTTTTTAATTTTTGGAAATAACCAGAAACCACAAGATGCTATATCCGGGGAATATGCTGCTGATCGTGCTTCTTCGATGCCAATAAAATTACTCATTATTTCAGCAGTGTGAAATGGCGCGTTGTCGTGATGTAGAAAGTAGCGCCGCAAATCCTCTTTCTTCCTCTTTTCCAACAAATTTTTGAAAACTTTTGGTAAGCAGTCTTCAGTATACCATTTTGCGGCTAACGTCTGACCCTTTTCCAGTGAAATAGCAGCTACGATTTCAGATCGGGTGTAGTAAACTGACGTCATTATTTTTGCTGCTGATTTTTTTGCTTAGATATTACGGGTGTGCTCGCTCCTGTTGGGCTCCATACCATGGACTGCTTTTTTGCTTTCTGGATCGCACTTATAGAACCAAGATTCGTCATCAGGAACGACTTTACTAAAGTTGCTGGACTGACCATTTTCGAATTTGTTTATGAAAACTTGAGCAAAATGCACACGAGCCTCTTTTTGGGCCTCATTTAAAATTCGTGGTACCCATCGAGCAAATTTCTTCGTGTATCCCAGATGATTACTTAATATTCTCGATACAGCCATAGCATTCAAACCCAATTCATTAGCAATCATTTCTTGGGTCTTCGTCAAATTTGGACTTCACCAGAGCTACAGTGACGTCAGCAGTGGAAGATTTTGGTCGATCTTCTTGGGGTTCATTCTCTACGGAAAAATGTCCGATCTAGAATGTTCGGAACCACTTAGAAATAGTCTTTAAAGACGGTACAATCGTTCCATATGCAATTAGGCATTCACTGAATATTTGTCTTGTCTGTAAATTACGCCGAAACCCATTTTAGCCGATCGTTCTCAAATTTTGAAAGAAAGACTAACAAAATAATTGCAAAGAATTTAGTATTTTTTGTTTTAACAAAAAAAAATTGAAAATCACCCACAGACTGAACTTTCGTTAATCCCCTCGTAATAGCGGTAATTTAAAAAAGTGCAATTTTTTGTCTTCTTTGAGATGATAGACTGACCCTGTCACCGAGTACTAGAGTTTGTCCAAAGGAATAGCGTGATTTCGCAGCCAAGCGAGGTTGCCTTAGCCCCATCCAAAGTAAAGGCCGTTCCTAGCAAAGAAAGCTTCTATGGATGTTTGAAATACACATACATATGTACGAGCGCTATTGCCGCCTAGAGAGCAGTAGTAACTGGTTCCAAGAGAAACTTATCTAGACAAAGAAGACATGTTCGTTGAGTTGTTATAAAAAATAAAATTTCGTAAGCTCTAAGCCACTCTTCATTTCGTAAATCGGCAAAGACGTATGACGTCCATAATTTTTAACTCTTCAGAGTTGATAAACGGTCTCGAGCTCTCCAAAGGTACGTATAAGCTCATGAGCACTACAGTTGCGAGCAGTGCGCTAATGACTCGGTTTCCACACGATTTTTATTCTGAAATAAACCTGAAGCCCCCCTTATGAATGATTCTTTATAGAAGATTCACACGCCGACCTTTCCGTCCAGCTTCGACCCGTGCCAAAAAAGTTGTCACTTCCATGACTCTCGTGAAGTGATTATGGTGAAAAATATACAAGAATCCATGCAACTCGGGACTAAGTCGAGCCTTTAAAAAAACTGCAGTATACCATGTTCGAGCCGGTCAAACGGCGATGTCAACTGACGCCTTGCAGCTGCGATTTGACTCCATTGTATTACTTTTTGTGGGAAGCCGTTAAGTGAATTTACGTCAACCATCCAGAGACGATGCCTGACTAGAGCGCTAATGCAAGACCGATTCGGATTACAATGAGTTAGCAAGCGTAAACGTCGTCTCTTCATTCGCTGTAATATGTCAGTGTTGCCGTATAACTCATCCAGCTAATACTTCCATCAACTGTAGCATTTTTCGCCACCATAATCTTAGGCAACACTTTTCTCTTGCGACTCATCATCATCAACTTATCAGATATATTCATCGTTCCCGCTTCAGCATTATACATATAGCAGTACGGGAATGATTAGTGATTTGTAGAGTTTGGTATTTGGTCGTCGAGAGAGGACTTTACTCTTCAATTGCCTACTCAGTCCAAAGTAAAAACCTGTTGGCAAGAGTGTTTCAGCGTTGGACTTCCAGGCTAACATCGTTGTTGGTGTTAATGCTGGTCCCTAGATAGACGAAACTATCTACGACCTCGAAGTTATGACTGTCAACAGTGACGTGGGAGCCTCGTCGCGAATGCGATGACTCTTTGTTTCGTTACCAGACCCATACGCATCTCTTTCTTATCCAGTCCAGAGAAAGCAGTACCCACAGCGCGGTTGTTGAAGCCGTTGATAGCAATACCACTTGGATTTCAATCGTGTGACATGCTTTTGTCCGGCCATATTTTGAAAAGAAGCTGATGCTTGGCCGGCAAATCATCGACACTCGCCGCTATATAGTTTTTGAGGCGGGCCATTGGTATTAGAACTTCTTCATAGTCGGCTTATGAAGCATCCATTCCTGCGTCATCAATTTGGTTATTGGGTTCGCCATCTTCTGGAATTCCAATTTCATTGTATACCCTGAGCATCAGTCGCTGGATCACCTCTTTGGGTCCTATTAGAATATATCCCACTCTTGAGACCTATAGTGAGTGACCGTATCTTTTCATACAATTTTCGAGCATTGCGAACGTCTCGTTTTCCTCTTCAATCATGGTATCTGTCCCAATCATTGCGCATGGCAATCTTCATTGTTCCAGCTGTTCTCAAGCCATTATTTTGACTAAACTAGTTTGTTACTTGATAGTTTAGTATTGGGTGTATGCATTAATTCGTGCGGTTATCTAAGAGAGGGCTCTACTAGTATTATTTCACGTCGGGTTCATCTGTGGCTATATTCATTTCAAAGATACTGTCATTTCGCGTCGTTTTCAGTAGATGTCATTTGTTTTAGCGTGAACAACAATTTCTTTCATTCATTTGAAAATGTCGAAATTTGTACCAGAGAAAGTGTTTTCGTGGGGAGTTCTTCTTCATTACACTTTAACATGAAGAAAAGTGCTACCGAAAGCCATAGTATTTTACTGGACGTTTATGGTGACCATGCTTTAGCCGAACGAACGTGCCAAAAGTGGTTTGCACGGTTTAAAAGTGGCAATTTCGACTTAGACGACGGAGAGCGACCTGGACAGCCAAACAAATTTCAAGACAAAGAATTGGAGACATTCATTTGCTTCAACGCCACCAAAAGCAGTCATTTTGCATCGGATTGTCACTGGCGATGAAAAATGAATTCATTATGATAACCCAAAGCGCAAATGAACGGCCAACCATCGACATCCACGGCAAAGCCGAATATCCATGGTGCCAAGGTTATGCTATGTATTTGGTGGGACCACAAGGGTGTGCTCTATTATGAGCTATTTAAATCGGGTCAGACGATCAACGGGGACCTCTACGAAAGCAATTGATTCGTTTGAAAAAGACCATCGCGAAAAAACGACCGGAATATGCGACCAGACACGACTCAATAATTTTTGACAACGCTCGGCCGCATGTTGCAAGGCCAGTTAAAAACTATTTGGAAAACTGTGGGTGGGAAGTTCTACCTCACCCACCTTATAGCCCAGACATGGCATCTTCCAATTACCACTTGTTCAGATCAATGCAGAATGCCCTCACCGGAGTACGCTTCACTTCAGAACAGGGTATCAGAAATTGGCTCGATTCTTTCTTGACATCCAAGCCGGAGAAGTTCTTTTGGGATGTGATCAACAAACTGCCAGAAAGATGGGCAAACATCGTAACAGTATCAGGACCCTAAACGTTATTCAATTTCCCCCCGTCTGGCTTGCGTTTTTGCTCTTATCGAAGAAAAACTGTAAAATGTAGCGTATTTTCTCTTTGCTAGTGTCCATCTTTGACACGCGCACAAATAAAACTGAATCAACCAATCACAAAACTGTCAGAGAAGCTTTTTTAGTACGAAATGTTATCTTTCTAACGCCATCTAGCGGAACCAGATCGGACTTATACAACGTAAGATACAGATAAATAACGCCAACTATTAGAAAAATAATGGATTACTTTTTACTACACTAATATTAATTATATTTAAATTTATAATTGCAAAAAAAAATTATTTTTGTTTTTTAATGTAAAATCAGACACTTTGTAGCTAGATTATTTGTATGTCTTATTTTTTCTAATTTAATTCTTTTATATAAAATTTTTTTTTCAAATGCTACAGAGCAATACTTTGCTTACTCAACCGTTTGAAGCCACACACATGCCGAGTTATGCGCTAATACGCCGCTACATTGAATTGCACTGTTGTTTTTGTAATCACCAATTATCACATTAGACACACCCAGCTGCATCGAAAATCGATTCCGACAATTAATCGCTACAAACGCGAACAATGACAACCTACATTTTTCTATGTCTATGCACGAGTAAATTCTTTGAAAAAAAAAAAACAACAAAAAAAAAAAAATAATGCAAGAAAAATGCAAACGCTCTCCGCGCCACCACACGCCACTACCGCCACGTCGCTTTTGCATTGAATTGTCACAATATTGCAACATTCACTCATTCACTTACTCATTCGATCATTCATTGCAACGCTGCAACATATGTTAATTAGTTGCCGGCGAGGGAGGGAGAGGGGGAGTGGGATTGATATATCTGTTGAAGGCAGTGGCCACCCTCACCTCACTCAGGCACAATTGGCTTGAAGCTATTTGCATGTCACATGGATATATGTAATTGTCTCTATTTCTGCGTGTATGTGTATGTGTGTGTGTGTGTGTGTGTGTGTGTGTTGGACTGTGTTCATTCAGCTGTATTCACTTGCATTTGCGTTTTGTGTTTTGTTTCTTTTTTTCCTTTTCTGTTTTGGCTCTTATCTCGCGACAGCAACAACAATTGTTCCCAGCATCTGTTCATTATGCTTTGTGGTGTTTTGTTTGTGTGCTTTTGAGACAGACGCGTTGGCTTATCTGTTCGTACACGTTTTGTATGCAATTATTAACGACTGATATACTTGGTGTTGTTATTGTTGTTGATGATGTTGTTGTTGTTGTTGTCGGTGTCAGCTGCTGCGTGCCGTAAGCATGCTCGTTGGGTGTTAACTTGGTTGCAATTAAAATTGACAGTTGGCGCACGCTCCACGCCAGACAGACTATATGGTGTGTGTGTATGTGTGAAGCGTTTGCAATTGTCTCACATTAGGAAATTTACATACTTCAAGTAGTGGCAAAGAGATCTTGAATACCAGTGCTCTGAGGGTCCCTGTACGCTAGAGGAAAATTTCGACCTCGTCTGCTTTCAAGAAGACCAAAAGAAAATATTTGGAGTACGCATCTGCAAGATGTGACAATTAAGTAATGAGACTGATTCCATAAAAACCGTATATTTCAAAATTATTCTACAACTCTGCCATCCCCATCAAAGTAGTTCCCTTGGGCAGCTATACAACGATTTCAGAGCGTTTTCCATGCTTCGTAACATCTCTGGAACGCTTCGACTGGGTTGTCCGCGAGTACACTCGTCACGACCACCTCGATGACCTCAATCGACTCAAAATGAGTTCCTTTGACCACCGATTTTGTTCTAGGGAACAAATAAAAGTCACAGGGTGACATATCAGGCGAATAAGGCGGTTATTGCAATACGGCGATCCCTTTAGAGGAGAAATACCGGGCCACACTGAGGGCGGTGTGGCACGGCGCGTTGTCGTGAGAGCTAGAAAGAGCCCGCAACTTTCGACCAATTACCGACCGAATAGATTATCTTTACCAAGAACCTTAAAGCGTAGTTGAAAGTTATAACTCTGACCTGCTACAGTTCAGCCCTAGCTAGAAGAATGTCTCAACTTCGGGACGAATAGCTTTGGCGGAACTTTCAGTATTTAGAAGATAGACTCCATCTGCCCATCAATAGAATCTAGATATTAGAAACCAGGTCATTTAGCCCCATTGGTTCAATTTCTATCATACTCCTTCTAGAGACCACTTTGAGATGTAAGGGAGGGTTACATTTTTGAACTTTTCCACGTAGAGTAAAAAAGATCACCATAGTTTAAAAGTAGGTTCCTCAAAACGGAAGACTAGTTCCACCTCCTCCTTCTCCTCCTCCGGAGAATATGGATATTAGTTATGAACTGGGACCTCCAACATAATTGGTTTCATACCTGTCATACCATTTCTTTGAAGAGTTACTTCTTTGATCTTTTTTAACAAATCCTGAGCCAAAAGGATCTCACAAGCTCGGACGTGGAGCTGGTTGCTCAATCCGGAAAATATAATGAACTCCCGTTTCCATAGAATGTCGATACTAGATCACCGGTTATAACTTCTTAACGTTCTTCAGACAAATTTTTGCCAGATTCTTCACGCGTAAACGAGGCCTTTGACTTTACGTATTTTCACCTTGAACCCGAAGAGTCTCGTAACATCAGAGCTTAAGCTTAGATTATGCTCATATTTATACGAACTCCAGATAAAACTCACCTAGCCGGATAGATGAAGACTCCAGATAAAACTCAACCAGCTGGATAGATGGAGGTGGGAGAGCATTTTCTTGGTAATTTTTAATGTAAGAGTAAATTTTGGAACCTCTCATGGGAGTCACAGATCGAACCTTTGATTTTCTTTCTTGTACAGAGGTCGAAAAGTCCGAAAAATTATGTTAACGACTTTAGTTTGAGTGGAAATAAAGAAACGTCCTTCAAGCATTATCGATAACATAGAATGAATATAACTCACAGAGTAGTACAGCATCAACAGCTCTCCTAAGAACCGAGCTATAAACCAAATGTGGAGACCTTTTAAGAACAATTCTGAAATGGAAATGATAATAGCCTTTTTCGATAGCCGTGAAATCGTCCACAAAGAAAACGAGTCAACCACAGAGTGCGCCCAGACATCGCTCGTAACTGATGAGTGTACTCGCGGACAACCCAGTCTAAGTGTTCCAGAAATGTTACGAAGCATAGAATCGTTATATGGCTGCCCATGGAGACTACTCTGAAGGGGATGGCAGAGTTGTAGAATAATTTTGAAAAATACACTTTTGGTGGAATCAGTCGCATTACTTAATTGTCACACCTCGTCTGCGGTATATCCAACCAACCACCTAAACTAACTTTAGTCTACAAGATTTAAATAGAATATGACCAAAAGATCAGCTGAGAACCTACAAAGTTCGATATCAACCCATACAACCTTTCACAAACGAATGACGTCCAAGCTGATGGATCGGCTGATACCTGCATTGATAGAAATGTGTATGTAGAAAAAAAAGAAATTCCAGCAAATTACCAGTCAATTAGCCACGCAATATTTTAATCATTACATTGACGTTACAAGGTAATGTTGACAGACAGCACAGCACGACTGCGCAAAATTGACTGGATCAAAGCGTCAGCAAACAAATGAGCACAAGCTCAGCCAACGGCCAGCCAGTACTTCAACCGTCAAAGCAGTTTATCATGCACTCAGTTAATTATTTGCATTTAAAGAACAAATATTCATTAACACATATACCAAATATGTATTTACAAAAAAAAATGTTTGTAGTGCATAACAATAAAAAAGTTGTAAAGGTCAAAAATTGCTGGCTGCAAAGCTAACGTGAAAAAAAAATACCTGCAATCACTGTGGTGGACTTTAGGAAGCAAATATCAAAAAAAAATAATTATTTTCATACAAAAAAATTGATCAAAAAAATTTCTATGGAGAAAATTAAAAACTGTTATTTAAAGTTTTATTTTTTTATTTTAATTTTATTTTTTTAACTTTTTTTTCAATTTCTTGCCATCATCAATCAAACGCACGTTCCACTTTCCAGCTTCAGCTTCATTTGTGGGCTTTCAATTAATTTAATTAATATTTAATATCACATTTTTATGCACGCCATTTTCTGGTTATTTTCATATTTATGAGTTTTTATGTTTCGCAAAGGAAAAAAAACAAAAACAATAATAAAAAAGGAACTAAAAAAAATGAAATTAAAAATATAAAAAATACATAACGACACATATACAGCTTCGCAAGTGGACTTTTTCCATACAGCTTTCATTATTTTTGTCACTATTGTCACCATGCAAGCAACAGCTCACAATAATAACACCAACAACAAGATGACCATCGCATATGGCATACCATGGCATATCATAAATTTGTCAAAAATTGACATTATTATGACAGTTGGGCGTGCGTGTAAAATTAAAATTGCAATGAGAGAGCTTTTGTGAATAAAATTTGCGGAAAAACTGTACAGGGTCAAACATTTTGTGGTTTTGTAACAAAAATGCACTTAAGATATATATATTTTTTTTTGCATGAAATTCCTTTTTATTGTATTATTCAGCGCTCGGTTATCATTTTCATAAATGCCTCACTTCTATTTGAAACAAAACATGTTTGGTTTAAGCGCTTAGTTTGACAGATGTCCGAATGCAGCGCTGTACGTATTTGAAACCATGAAATGGATAACCTTTATTAAATTTAATTGCTTTGGCGGCAAAACCGCCGGCGTCGAGCTAAGCAAAAGTACAAAATAAAAACCTGCCAAAAAAATTATGAAAATTTGCAAAAAATTTAACGATCAAATATGAAATTATTTTCAAATATATGTACATACATATATAGTACATATGTACATATGTATGAAAATATATATATATATATATTTTTTTAATTCTTTTTTTTTTTTTTTTTTTGAAAACGGCTGAAATGGAAAATAAGTCTTTTGCGAGCGATAATTAAAATTTAAAATATTCAGTGAAATATTACAATATGTTTCTTCTTTTTAATACCGCCTAACTACGTGGAATGAAAATAATGAAATTTCAAAAATTAATGTAAGAGAAAATTAAATTGAATAGCATAAATAGTTGAATAAAAAGTTTTAGTTCTCTTTTCTGTGGAACAGAACCTTCGGCTATTTATCTGATATGAAAATAAAAATTGCGTATTGTGTATTTGATACTGATATCTTATAAAAAAAATATAATAAAAAAATATTTTGACCTTTGAAATCATAAATTGAGGAAAATTTTTCCGTTTCGCAGGCTTAGTGAGTCCCATTGATTTGGTATACATACTGGTATACATGCACTTTTATGTGACAGTCACAAAGATTAGACTGATTTTCATGACCTCGGAATTTTTTTGTTTGATAAAAAAAGATTTTTTTTTTTCTTTTTTTTATTGAAACATTAATATACCTTCTACTCAAATATAAACGGAGACTTTATCCATAACTCGACAAGGACAAGACATATGGCCATACTTTTTTTTTTTTGCTTAGGTTGGCAGGACTGTTATATGTTTACATGTCAAATTTGAGCGCGATCTGTCATATAGTTTTTTTTTACGGCACTATAAACAAGTCAACCTCGAGTGTGTTTTTCGAATTTTACTAAGGAAATTTAACGTTGAGCAAAGAGTTTGTTTGAAATTTTAAGTGCGACGGACGCAATGAAAATGTTGCAGAAGGCATATGGGGAGTCTTGCCTATCACGTGCACGTATTTTTGATTGGTATAAGTCGTTCAAGGACGGCCGTACATCGCTGGAGAACTTGCCCCATGATCGTCGTCCAGCAACGTCAATAAACGAAGAAAACGTCGAAAAAGTAAAGAAAATTGTGTTGGAAAATCGTCGTGTGACTGAAAGAGATATAGCTAGTGAGCTCAACATATCAAATGGATCCGCTCATAGCATTATTCACGTTGTTATGGGCATGAGACGTGTGTCTGCTCGACTTGTTCCAAAATTGTTGCTCATACGTCTCGTCTTGTACTCGATTATTTGACAAAAAACAACGTAAATATTGTTCCGCAAGCACCGTATTCACCCGACATGGCACCGTGTGACTTTTTTCTTTTCCCTAAACTCAAATTGCCGCTTCGTGGAAAGCATTTGCAGTCGATTGAAGTCATAAAAGAGAATTCGAAGAAGGAACTGAAAGCCATACCTAAAGCAGCCTACCAGAAGTGTTATGAAGATTGGAAAAAAGGTGGCATATGTATGTGTATCGCCTCTAATGGTGACTATTTTGAAAGGGATAAAATAAATATTGAAGAATAATTAACCGTTTTTGTTTATATTTGAGCAGAAGGTATATTTATTGAATCTGCTTCGACTTCGGTGAGTGAAAATGGGAAGTGATTTCTCTTCTTTATGGAACTGGGATAACACAACAAAAAAGAAATCAAATCAAACCATTCACTGGTTCACTAATCTTCGGATTCAATATCAGCTATTAAAATTTAATATATACGATATGGGCTTAACAAAAGTTAACCAGAAAAAAAAATCTTATTGTATTTATTCGTCATATTTGTCCTTTTTTATCTTCTCTACATAATCACCATTGATTTCAGTGCATTTCTTAAGCCTATAGAAAACAGTCTTCAAAATCTTGCTTTTTAAGTTTATCAAGTGCAGCATTAACCGCATTAATTATCTCCTCGTGTTGCCATTAAAAACCTTTCCCATTAAATTTTTTTTTTTGAAATAACCAGAAATCACAAGGTGCTATATTCCTGGAATATGGTGCTGGACGTATTTCTTTGCTCTCAGAGATCGCAATAAAATTACTCGTTATTTCAGCAGTGTCGGATGGCGCGTTGTCATGATGGAAAAAGTAGCGCCGCAAATCCTCTTTCTTTCTATTTTCCAACAAATTTTTGAAAACTTTTGGTAAGCACACCTCGGTGTACTATTTTGCTGTTACCGCCTGACACTTTTCCAGTGGCATAGTAGCTACGATTTTAGATCGGATGAAGTAAACTGACATCATTACTTTTGCTGCTGATTTTTGTAGCTCAGATTTTGCGGGTGGGTTTGTTCCTGTTGGGCTCCATACCATGGACTGCTGTTTGGTTTCTGGATCGCACTTATAGAACCAAGATTCGTCACCAGTAAGGACTTTACTAAAGTTGCTACACTGACCATTTTCGAATTTGCTTCAGAAAAATTGAGCAAAATGCACACGAGCCTCTTTTTGGGCGTCATTTAAAATTCGTGGTACACATCATCGAGCAGATTTCTTCGCGTATCCCAGATGATTACTTAATATTCGCGAAGCACCCATGACATTCAAGCCCAATTCATTAGTAATCATTTCTTGTATCAATCGTAGGTCTTCGTCAAATTTGGACTTCACCAGAGCTATAATGACATCATCAATGGAAGATTTTGTTCTACCTTCTTGGGGATCGTACTCTACGGAAAATTGCCTATCTGGAATGTTCGGAACCGCTTAGAAAGAATCTTTAAAGACGGTACAATCGTTCCATATGCAATTTGGCATTCACTGAGTATTTGTATTGGGTATAAATTACGCCGAGACCCGACGAGAATCACATGGTGAATTTTTGTTTGCGTTGGTGGTGGAATTTTATCTGACCTATCCTCAGCTATCTTGTGCTTTCTCGTTTCTAATTTTAGCCGATCGTTCTAAATTTTGAAAGGCAGACTAATAAACTAACTGCAAAGGGTTTGGTATTTTTAGAATTAACAAAAACAAATTGAAAGTCACCAACTGACCGAACTTTTGTTAATCCCCTCGTATTTAATGCCCAAGAGGCTTTGCGTCTATTAAACAAATAACTGGCTGCCGTTATTTATATATATATATATGTACTCGTCCATATAAATATATATCTAAATGTGTACATTCAAACCAATTACCAAATCATAAATTTCGCGCCTTATCCAAACGTCGAGACCAATTTGCATTCATTAGTAGCAAAAAATTTATATACAAAATGCATGCGAATGCCTACACATACGCGTACATACATACATACATACATATACGTGTATACACAAATGCATAAATTCAATATATTCATCGATTAATTTATATGTATGTAATAAGTTGGCATGTCGATGTGTTAATGTGTTAGTGTAATGCAAATGGTGTTCGATTGTGTCAGTGTCAACTGAATAAAGTAAATTGCATTGCACTGCATTTAATTTTCACTCAACCAGATAGCAACAATTGGCCAATAAACAATTCAATTAATTAAATTGAAACTAAATTGAATTCAATTTCATAGAGTCAGCAGCAGCAGCAGCAGCAGCAATCAGTGGAGTAACAGCAACAACAAACAACAACAACAACCGCGGCAAATATGACCACATTGACAACATAAAAGCTAAGCGAGGCAATTGTGGCACTACTTTTACAACAACAACAACAATCACAACAACAAAAACAACAACAACAACGACAACAGCAGCAGCAACAACAACAACAACAACAACAACAACAACAACAACAACAACAAAAGGAAAAAGGAAACAAAAACAAAAGCGTGGAGAGCAACAACAACAACTGCACTGCGACTGCAGGAAATAAAACAATACTTGAAATGAATATTGAAAGAAGTTGAAAAAAAAAATAAGAAAAGTAAAAAAAGAAAGGATTGAATTGAGCAAAAATGCATTTACTTTTCATTTCATTTCATAGGCCACAAACGACTTGGCCTCCGCTACGCACACCCTCGCACACACCCTTTACATGAATTGCATGCGGCAAGATAACGGATCTTGATTCTCGAGTTTAACGGAAAAATAAATAAACAAAAAGAGAGTAGAAATAACAATCAGACTAAGTGAATAGCGACCAAGCAAAGATAAGCAAACATTGAAAGGAGCTACAGGTGGGGGAGGGGGAAGAAGGGTAGCTGAATGTATTTTGGAGATAACAATTCTTTTTTTTTCTATATTTACATGGATATATGAATGTTTACGTATTTTATTCATTCATATACATATATAAAAGGCTTTTTCCTGAATGACTGACGGATCAACCCACAGCTCAAACCACTTATACAATAGTAAAGACTCATAGCGTTAAAGGTGTTCCCCGCGTACAACGTATAAAAAAGGATTTCCCAGAAAGTGGACCTGTACTGATCTATTCGAAAAACAGAGTCATTTCTTTTTGTTATCATGAAATGTGGTACAAATATGGTATCATTTGACTTACACAAAAGTTCGCACAGTAGTAGTTTCCACTTTTTCCCAGGAAGTGGTCCTGGGATCGATCTATGTATATACCATAGGTATATTAGGTCAAGTAATCAGTTCGCTCGGTTTTTATCTAAGAGATGGCGTTATTGCCTTGTGTCAAAGATGCACCACGCGTCGGGAGGCCTATCGTCGAAAATTGCGATAAAATCATGGAAATAGTGGAAACAGACCGTCACGTGAGTACTTATTTAATTGCTGAGGAACTAAAGATTAGCCAGAAAACCGTTTGGAACCATTTGCATAATCTTGAATTCAAAAAGAATCTCGATGTTTGGATGCCACACGAACTAACGCAAAAAAACATGATGAACCGAATTTCCATCTGCGAATCGCTGCTGAATCGCAACAAAATCACCCATTTCTGAAGCGTTTGGTGACTGGCGATGAGAAGTGGATCACTTGCGACCACGTCAAGCGAAATCGGTCGTGGTCGAAACGCGGTGAGCCGGCGGAAACGGTGGCAAGCCAGGATTGACGGCCAGGAAGGTTTTGCTATGTGTTTGGTAGGATTGGCAAGGAATCATCTACTACGAGCTGCTCCCCTATGGCCAAACGCTCAATTCGGCCCTATGCTGCCAACAATTGGACCGCTTGAAGGCAGCATCCAATTCAGAAGAGGCCATCTTTGATCAACAGAGGCTGAATTGTGTTCCATCAGGACAACGCCAGGCCAACCACGTCTTTGGTGGCACGCCAGAAGCTCCAGGAGCTTAGATGGGAGGTCCTAATGCACCCACTTTATAGTCCGAACCTGGCACCAAGTGATTACCATCTTTTCCTGTCCATGGCGAATGCGCTTAATGGTGAGAAGTTGGCCTCAAGAGAGGCCTGTGAAAATTGGCTCTCCGAGTTTTTTGCCAATAGGGACGCTGCCTTCTACGAGAGGGGTATAATGAAGCTGTCATCTCGTTGGCAACAAGAGTACGAACAAAACGGCGCATATTTGACTTAAATCGGACAAATGTACACAAAGTTATCATATTTTGAAAAATCAATAAAAAAAACCGAACGAACTGATTACTTGACCAATATATTTAAAGAAGAGTATTATACATGGAAATAGAGTAAGAGAATATAACAAAAACAAATTGTATTTCTAAAAAATTAATACGATCGCTAATAAAGTAGGCTTCGAAGCCGTATACAGATCATTACAAGATTTTAGAAAAAGTAATGGGCAAATGTGAGAAGTGACTCAACAGTTAGTAGGCGATTTCCGGCAGACTTTACCTGTAGTGCCCAGGACAATGTGAGTGAATAAAGTTAAGCATGTGTGAAGCGATCTCTTTAATGGCCTACAGTGAAGAAACTGAGCTTCGTCAAAAATATGAGAGTCCATTTGAGAGGAGATGTTACTACCAGACAGTCCTCAGGCCTGTTGCTTATATTAGGAAGCGGTAGTTTCCCAGAACTGAGTAACAATACAATTGTGCCAATAGCATGAAGAACAATTGTTTTGGCTGTAGAAGGGAGTCCAACAAAAGTTTATGCAAAGTAAATATAATAATAGGGGTTATTTTGAATAGCCTGCCGTTCCGGTAGATGTCACTTTTGAGGCTGTAATTTTCTGACATTTCACAAGCAAAAACTACGCCAGTAATAAAAATGGTACGATACTCGCTTCAGCAACGCATTGAAATTATTAAAATTCACTATAAAAATGGTGAAAATCTGGCCGAGACGGTTCGATCGTCATGAAGCATCTTGTCGGGCCACAATACAGAAATTGGTGAAAAAAATTGAGCTGTTGGGACAATTTAGAAGAATAAAACATGTACATCTGACTCAAAAACAACCGAAAATACCCAACCCAACCACGGTTTGTAAGCTCCACAAGCGGCATTACATCGTATTTTGCATAAAGACTTGAGTCTTAAAGCCAATAAAGTACAGTTAACATAAGAAATCATGCCGGCCGATCATAAACAATGTCATGTCTTAGCTGATTGGGTCCTTAAAATGCATGAAAATGATACGGAATTTCATCGTAAAATCATTTTGACTGATGAGACCCACCTCGATGGCTAACTGTCATATCTGGAGCTCGGAAAACCCAAGAATAACCCTCGAAAAGTCTCTCTATCCTCAATGTGTAACTGTTGGGTGCGGTTTATGTTCCGCCGGGATCCATTTTCGAAAATGACACTACAGCAACAGTATCGAGAGATGATTGGAATTGGATGGTATTGATCTGGACAATGGCTACTTTCAACATAATGGCGCAACGTGCCACACAAGCAACGAAACCATTGATCTTTTAAGCGAAAAGTTTCCGTAACGTGTTATCTCTCGAAGAGGTGGTCGCAGTTGGATAACGAGATCTTGTGATTTAACACCTTGCGACATTTTTCCTTTGGAGCCACGTGAAAGATAAGGTTTACGCCCATAGGCCCTTGTCAATTGAAGACCTCATGAAGCTATTGAGGGCATACAGCTCCGAATATCAGCATAAAGCCGTCGAATAAGTGATAAGTACCGATGAAGTCTTTCATTCTCCGCGTAATATGTAGATGAAAGTACTGCATTGAAATACAGTCGAGGCTACTATACTTTTAGGTTGTTTTCAAAAATAATCTCTATTTATTCCTATGGTTTCGCTCACACCATCAAATTACCACTTTGAATTCAAGAGAGTGTAGTGATTCTCCTTTGGTCCGTTGTATTAAGTATGCTTCGCAGTGAGCTCACAGAACACCCCGCGAAAAAACAAAAAATATGGTCTACAAAAAAAATACAACGATGGATTCGTAAAAATATATCAATTTTTTTTTTTATTTCTTTTTTATGTATCCGCATGATATCTTTTCCACTTCGTCTCTTAACTCTTTCTCGCTTCTTCCTTTTCTTCTCAGTTGTCAATTAAATAATGAAAATTGGCACTCTAAAAAGGCTGGTTACACAAAGAAACCCAGGAGCGCCCAGCCTTTACCCACAGGAGGGGAATTGTGTTTTATCCGAACACGCCAGAAACTTTGAGAGATTGGTTGAGTGATTCTCATGCATCCACCTTATAATTCGGATCTCGCAACAAGTGATTACCAGCTGTTTCTGTCTATGGCAAATAATTTGGCTAGTGAAAATTTGGTCTCAAAAGAAATTGGTCCCAAATTGTGACTAATAGAGACAATGGTTTCTATGAGTGAGGCAAAAGGGTTTCTATGAATGGCGAAAACTTATCGAGCAAAACGATACATATTTGATATAAAACGGATAATTCTAACAGTCGCAAATGAAGCCCTCAATTTTAATACCAAAAAAAATGGTTGACTTCTTACTGAAGCTAATATTAAGTGAAGTAAAAAGTTCCTTCGGTTTTTTTTATGCAAACAGTTTCAAACAGTTTTCTGGCCTATCCTTAGTTCCTCAGCAATTAAAGCAATTAAATAAGGGCTCACGTGACGATCTGTTTCCACTATTTCCATGTTTTTACCGCAATTTTCGACGACAGGCCTCCCGACGCGTGGTGCATCTTTGACATCGAAATTACCGGAACGGAACCTAGCAAACCACTTTTGTGCTACACGTTCGTTTACAGTATCGGGCCCATAAACTAAATTAAATTTTTCAGCGAATATAGCGAATTTTCTCATTTTCTCTTTGTTGACGAGCGCTCACAACGTACTGAGTCAATCAATCGAAAAACTGTCAAAGATAAACTTTTAGCGCGAATAAACACGTTTTCAGCGCCGTATAGTATGATATGATGCGACACGTAACACTAGTACTATGGACAATAACGCCAGCTCTTAGATAAAAACCGAGCGAACTTTTTACTTTACCTAATATAATAAAAAAAGGTTGGCTGGAACCAAAAAGGAGAAGAGAAAATGTTTTATTAAATTTTGAGAAGGGCGAGCTCAACAGCATCAAGACAATTGATATAAAAAGAGCTGAAAAATAAATGGTAGCGAAACGGAGCAAGTATTTGGGAGATTGAAAAGATATTGGAGGCCACAGAAGCTACTTCGATAAACTAGGTGTGCTGGGCTTAAGAAAGAAGAGAGTAAAATAATAGTGAATTCGCTGAAATTAGCCAAAAATAATGCGCTCTACGGAAATAGAAAACCATTGAGTTCAGAAAAAAATTAATTAAAAAAAATCTGCAAAATGCACATAGTGGCTTAGAACAACAAGAATGTGCGCTGTTTTCAATACTAAAATAAGCATAATATTTTTCAATATTTATTTTTTTATTAAAATTTAGCACAACACCGACATATGAGTATTTCACAAAATTTACAAGCATTTCAAAATAAATCCAAAAAAAATTGTGTTCACTTGCCAAAAATGAAAATTGGATTAAGAAAATAAATATAATTATTGAGATTAAAAGTGATAATCATTTTAATTTTTATACCAAAAATTTCAGACAATCAAAATGAACAAAATTTTTTTCAAAAAATATATTTATCTACATAAAAAAAAAAATATTTTACAGCCAACAACTGTCCGGCTGTCACCTCTCGTGTGTGTCTATTATGTCATTCCTCTATATTTTCGTCCATTTTACTCATCGCCACACTACGGTACATTCACTTCATAAATTCATGCCATTGTCTGCTCCATATGTCTCATTGCCAAATGTGTGTAATTTAGTATTTTTGGCATTGTTTTAGCGCTCGCTACTTATACGAATACGCAGATGTTGCCTTGGCCTGCTGCTAGCCGACGCCGACGCCGACGACAACATGTTGCTGCTACAGCCGCAGCAGGCTAGGGTAGCTGGCAATCTCTCTTATCGCGCCACTGCTGCATTCAGCTGCAATTTCAATTCACTCTATATTTGCCTTTGAATCGCTCGTTTATTGCGTAAATATTTGCGTTTATTCAGCGACGCTGGCAACCCCCAATATGAACACAGGCGTTTGCGCTTGCCAAAGCAACTTTTACTTTTTTAAAAAATTTTTTTAATTTTTAATTTTTATTTTTTTTATTTTTTTTTTATTTTTTTTTTTCAACTTTTGGCACACACACCACCTCTTTCTTATTTACACAAAAACTCGCTGTGAGTTCACGTAATTTTTGCAAATAATTCTGCTCCTTTTTTTCATTATTTATTTTCCTTGGTTGTCTGCCGTACTCTCCTTCCCATACTTCTTCGTAGCACTTCAATTGTTCGCTTTTAGTAAATGTACAGTTTTTGTAAACATTCTATATATTTGTATAATTTTATATATGTATATGAATGTTGGTGTTTATGTATGTATGTCTAAAAACTTACTTACTCCTGTTAAGAAAAAAAAAAAATGTAGTAAATGTACAAATATTGTTTTTGTTGTTCGCAATAAGTTGAGTAATGAGATTAAAAGGTTAAGCAAAGAATAAAATAGAAAAAGAAAAGGGAAAGGGAAAGGGAAAACAAACTCGAGAGTTTTTATTTAAATTGCAGACGACAACTGTTGTTGTACTGTAATTGATTGTGTTAAATCCACTTGAAAATTGTCCTTGAAAAGCTGAAATTTTTCAAAAAAAAATTACAAAAGAGAAGAAATAAAAATTTAAAGCAGGAACATACTCTCTACTTCAGTGAAGCTGTGCTGGGTGGATCTGCAAGGATACGCGAACTTTTCGCAGTTTTGAAGGTCCAAAAAATTGTTTTCTCGGACTATCCTTGCTATCTGACTATGAGCCTTAAAGCTATGTGGATGGACTCTTGTGGTTCACTTGGACAGAGAAAACCAAACGACGAGGACAACTACTTACTAGATTAATTTTACCTGTTGAGCTAAACGTGGTTAGATCGCCGAAAGGGTGACAGCCCTTGGACGGATACACGTAAAATCCGGGTCAACTACGGTGCGTAGAACCGGTTGTCTTGAGAGTTAGTTCGAAACTAAGGAAAATTAAACAAGAGGTTCCGCAGTGTGGTGTCCCCCCCACACTTGTTTAATTTTTACATATCGAAACTCCCTCCACCACCAGAAGGAGTTTCCTTAACCTCGTATGCCGATGATTGTACGATATTGGCATCTGGCAAGGATATTGATGACCTCTGCTCGAAAGTGAACTGCTACCTCGCCGATCTTTCTCACTTCTTCACTGCAAGACAACTTAAGATACAACCGACGAAATCCTCGGCTGCCCTCTTCCCCAGCTAGACGAAGGAGTAGAGGCTTGATATAGATGTGAAGGTCGATGACGTAAAAATTCCGACTATAAACAACCCAAAGATATTGGGAGTCACATTCGATAACCTGCACTCCTTCACTCCGCATACGACCGCAATTGCCGCTAAACTCCAGAGCCGCAACAAAATACTCAAAGTGCTAGCCGGCAGCACCTGGGGTAAAGATAAAAAAACCCTGCTGGCAACCTATAAAGCAATTGGCCGGCCGGTCGTAAACTATGCTGCACCGATCTGGGTGCCGGGGACGAACGAGACGCAGATGAAGAAGTTACAGGCTTGTCAAAACACCGCCCTTAGGACCGCGGCAGGTAACCTCCTTATTGAAGCCAAACCTCCACCAAGGTACATCAGAAAGGGAGTACTTGATATGAAGAGCACCATCCAGCAACACGTGTAACAGCCGCTGGACAGGACGGCGTACAGACAAGCACAATACCTTCAAAGCTCGGAGCAAAACCGCCACCTATTGCAGACAATGAGCTCGAGCTGCTTCGAGAGACCCGCGTGACCCTGGCACAACTTAGATCTGGATATTGTAGCAGGTTAAACTCCTACTTATCCAGACTCGATCCCAGCATACCCAACATATGCCCTGCATGTGGAAAGTTTTCGCACAACACTAATCACCTCTTCACATGCCGCCTTTAACCGACTCGTCTAACCCCCCTCTCCCTTTGGTTCAATCCCGTCGAAACAGCTCGTTCCCTGGACCTCCCTTTGACGACCTCGGCGACTTAGATTGATTAAGCCTGTCCTAAGCGGGGTTAAGGAACCGTTACTACAACAACAACTACTGACTAGATACCATCAAATCATTCTAGTGTCGCATAAAGAATGGAGTTATTGCTGGAAGTCTACCGAGACAGCTTTTATGTACCATCAGGCTTGCTTGTTGCACGGGCGTCAACAGGTACAGAGTCCCTGACTGACGGAGTCATAATGTCGGTTCATATCCAGTACCGTAAATCGAAGATCCAGTACCATAGATCAGTGTAATGAGACTCCCGTCGGTCTCTATTCATCGCGCAGGCGGGATTCGCCAAATTATCAAGCTTCTTAACTAATATTGAAGTTTACACGGAGGGTAGAGTGTGAGGAGGTGTTGTCCCACGTAACTCCGTGATTGGGACTCTCATTTAAGCTACCAGCTTAATGCAGCATGTTATAGATAGAAATCTCTGTTATTATGGTAACCGTGAAACACATTGAAAATGAATACTCAGGCAGAGACATATTCATCTTCAGTGATAGTCAGACAAAATCTCTGTGCTCCAACACGACCAATATTAGAATCATGCTGGACTGTGGAAAAACTCTTCAGAGGATCGCTGAACAGAAGGGACTATCCCTCATTTGGATCCTTGCTGAGAGAGAGAGAGAAAGAGACAAAAGGGTAAGCTGCAAGACAAGCGAACTTGCTAGGCAAGGGACGATCAAGCAGATATACCTCTAGCCACATAAGAACTGCTATTAAAGTAATATATTCACCGACAAGCTGCGCCAAGGAGGGAACAAAAGTTCACCTACCTCAAGTTGCGGTAAAGTGGACCTACACAAATGGAAATGGCGGTGGTGGCATCGTTAATATACTGTGAAAAAAGGTGGATATCTTAAATGTAAGTGGAATGCAGACTAGACAATGCTTTGTAGGACAACATACAGATAGGTTATGAGGCCCCTTTCAGAAGAGGCAGCAAGAGCTGCAGGAATAACGAGAAAAAAAGAGAATATTCCCAACTCGTCTGTCCTAAGCAGATGTTAGCTTCAGCTTTTCGGAGTCGCTTTTAAGAATATCAGCATGTGATAGAAACTAAAGAAGGCGTTTTAATATAGTTCATTAGGGAGTCCAGGTGGAAGGAAGAGGAGGCGTTGGGAGAAAGTTATTCCTGTTACTACAGAGGGCTTTGTGTTTTGGCACAACTGCACCAAAATTCACATATCAGCTGTCCATCAGACTTAGCGGGGCTCAAAATGAGAATAGAGAGAGAGAGGGAAAGAAAAGTTCTCATCAAATCAGACAGAACCCCATAATTCCTTGACAGCTTCGGTTCACACATTACAAACGAAGAGCTACAAACAACCTCCTTTCGGCTATGCTTGCTGATGTTGTGGGAAATGATACCATGCTCAGAGCTCCGACGAAGACTGAGCTTAGCAACCCAAAAGACTTAAGACCACATGTTCTGTTTACTGAATCAATTATCGGCTAAGCTCCCAAGCCAATTTGTGGTATGTATATTGATGCTTTTATGCTAAAAAGTTAAGAGACCCACGTGGTCAAGCTACCACCGAAAGACCTGACATTCGCTGCCCATGAAGGTAAGGACCTAAAGAATTTACCCGTGGTAAGGCAAAGGCCTGTCGTAAGAGGTGACTAAAATCCAATTGTTCCCGCGACAGTCGGGTCTTTATACCGGAACGGCCCGGAATTTAAATCCCTCCAAGGACAATCACTCCCGCAATGTTCCCCGAAAACCAATACGGGGAATATTTTGCGGTTACAAAAACAACAACAATCGCTACCGAGTGGCGCTCGCATTAAGAAAAAAAGTTTTCAAAAAATTTTGATGTTGAATTAAGCAGCATTCGAACACACAACCCGTCAAGGCTCCAGAATTTTTTTTATTTAAAACAAAATTCGATTCAACGAGGATTCAGACGCACTTATACATATATACCTTCCCAAGTCATCCTTTAATAGGAAATTTCATAATATTTAATTTTACTGTCAAATAATAATGCTTTGGGCCGTCCCAAACGGTTATTGCCCCGCTTCAATGAATGCTCCCCAATTCTCTCTTTAAATTCTACTACTTTTTACTCTCCAGTTGTGCCAACAACATCCGCCTGCTGAAATTAAAACTGCTGAACTACTTTAGTTGTGGTTTGCTTTAGTTTAATTAAATTTTGCGCTATCACCTATTTTAACTCGGTGGCGGTGCCTGTGTCCGTGTCCGTATCTATGCCTGAGCCTGTGCCTGTGCCACTAACTACGCAGCTTGTGCCGGCTCATATTTCCCCCAAGTTGTTGGAAGTCCGCTTGCTTTAGTCAACTCATAAAAGCTTTGTCTTTGTTTGCATTTTATATTTTATATTTTAATTTTATCTTCTTTTATTTTATGGGAGCTCAGTGAAATGCATACGAATACCTGCGCCACTCGGTGTGTGACTCAAAGTGAATTGAAGAGCCTCGAGGTGTTTGCAAATTGTTGCGCTTTTTTTTCACTGTAGTGTTGTTGCTTAGGACTTGACAATGTGCCAGCAGAAGCTCAGGCGTTCGACCGCGCACACGTCCGCTCGTTCGTTGGTTTATTCATTCGTTGGTTCATTCATTCATTTAGTTATTTCATTCATTGGAGTGCATTGGCCGGCATACTGCTTTTGTGCAAATATTAAACTTGTGCGTGTGTGTGACGGTGGCTCAGTGTCACAGCTGCCAGCAGCGAGCAACGAGCACTCAAACGAGCGCCCAACCGCATCTGAAGGTGGCAGTGTGAAACAATTTGCAAAAATATGCTTTTTTTCAACGCAGCCGAGGCTTTATTTACCTACCACCTCCATCGGCACCACTACTACTTTTACTACTACCTCTACTACTACTACAACACAAACCTTTTTGCACTACTTTTCAAAGATAGATTCGCTTTTCCAGCATTTTTTACTACTTTACGCCATCACGTTATCATCGCATCGCCTTTTTTTATGATCGCCCATTGGCGTTGGAGACTGTCAACATGTCGTGCTCATCAGCGACAGCGGCTGTGGCTGGCAGCTGCAACACTACCAAAAGCACACACACAGACATACTCCCACAATTTCTACTACTTTTTTTCCTGACATTGCTTTATAAGTTGACATCATCAGGCGCCTGCTTGAGTGGCGTGAAATGCGCGGCGTGGCGCGGCGAGCTAACGGCACCATCATTAAGCGCAAAATCGCTTTGGCAAGTTTTCAACCTGTGGCAACTATCAACAAGATGAGAGCGAGAAAAAAAAACGCAAAACAAATACTTTTACAGCAGCCCCCACATATATTTAGGTACATAGCGGAGAGAGAGAGAGAGAAAAAAAATTACCTTGACTCAACGAAAATGTAAAAGAATCAGCAAAAAAAAAACAAGCAAAAACAGGCAACAATGGATAATAACCTAAGGCAGAGCTATGATCCGTCGGGAACGAGTAATAAAACCCGAGTACTTGAGCAACCAGCCCCAAACATCGACTCGTGGCATCAAAGTCAGACTTGAACTGCAATAATATGTTCCTTGCAATGGAGGAGAAAGTCAGTTTTGGGCGACCGAACTTGAAGAAGAAGGAAACTTCATGGCATTGGATTCGCCGCAGAGCGCAGAACTGTGTACTCCTTTTTCAAAAACTCTTTAGAGGCAGAAAGAAATCAATAAAAGTCCACTTTCCACATACGAACAGCTCGTTGGACTTCAGCTCCGTGTGATTAATCAAGACTAGACTACGCGTGAACTAAAAATCCTTTCCGCGTACAGTAGGAACACATATTGGTAGGAACCTACGGTTTATACTAAGCCGCCTCCAAACAGAAATACACTCGGAGAGGTTGACATTCCCTGCCGAGGGGCAACCGCAATTAGAAAAAGCTTGGTATAAGTCTCCTCAATATCGCAGATAAGGTCTTATCGAAAGACTGTGCGACTGCTTAGAACTTGTCAATGTGGATTTAAGCCAAGTAAAGCGACAAATCTTGAAAAATACTCCTAAAAAGAGTATCGACACACACCCTCACCAAAGCAGCCTTCGACAACAGGAAAAGCAGCTACCTCTACGTCTGATTTTGGTATCCCCGCAAAACGGAACGAGTGTGTTAACTGATTTTATGCAAGATAAAAAGCTTCGACAGGTTCAGGAAGGACATCTCCGAGCTATTCGATACCAAACGAGGTTTCAAATGACTGGGGAAAGTAATACGAGCTGAATAGAAAAGATACAATCTGACGTAGGCGGGTTATATCGATAAGATTGACATCCACTACCGCGCCATGTGTTCTGTTTTCTCCAGACTGAAGAAGGAAGTGAAGTGTGCCTGTCATCAAACAAACAGTCATCACATTCCCGACTCGGCTTCCACGTTACAGTTGACACTCATAACTTTGAAGTCGTAGATAACTTCGTCTATCCAACGTAGAATCACTTTTGCCAACAGGTGCTACTTTGGACTAAATAGACAAATGAAACTCTACAAGTCCCTCATCGTCCCCGTCCTGCGATATGGTGCGGAAGCATGGACGATGACAACATCTGATGAGTCGGCGTTAGGAGTCTTCGAAAGAAAAGTTTTGCGAACGATTTATGGTCCTTAGCGCGTTGTCCGCAGACGATGTAACGATGAACTGTATGAGCTATATGATGATATTGACATAGTTCAGGGAATCCAGAGGCAACGGCTACGCTGGCTAGGTCATGTGGTCCGGATGGATACGAATAGTCCAGTTTTGAAAGTACCCAGTACCCGCCGGTTAGGTGCGGAGCTGAAGTTCAGACTTTCATTAATTCCGAAGAGTTCAGTGCATCAGCAGACCAAACACCTCAACCTTAATCTCCGCTCTGCTAACTCTAGCAGCTCTTATGGAAACCACGCTATTAAACCTGTCTCGCCAGTTATGCTGGATCTAAAAAGCACTGCTAGAAAATGCAGAAACAAAAAAGTTGAAATGCAATAGTGATGATTTGCCTAGCACTCAACAAAGGAGGTTTGCCCAGCGACTGAGGGGTGAAGACTATGTGGGTTACCACCATCACAGAGAGAGGGGATCAAATAGCATGCCACATGATTTTTTGCATCATCTTACTCGGTTTTTATGCGCTACGTGCCGCAGCATTTCGCAACAGCCATCCGGTAAGGTATAGCACTCCTCGACCTCACCCACCCTCCTCTCACATCTGTATTTCACTCGTTTGTGCCACTAATGAGTTTCCGGCATTTTGTTATTACTACAAAGCTATCACTATCTGGCTACTATTCGTATTCGTTAGTTGGTTCATTGTTGCTCTTGTTGTTGCAAGTACATACTAGTGAAGTAAGTGCATAGATGGCACAGCATGCAACAAGCATGGCATGGTTGTAGCGTGTAGTATGTACTTAGTTGCGTGTTGCATGGTGGCATGCAATGGTCAAAGTAATAGTGAAGGTAATAACAACAACAAGAAAGCTCCTGTTGACTATCGCAGTTATCTGCGTGACTGCGCGCGTAATCTGAGAGCATCACTGGTGTGTTGCAACTGTTCCGTCCGTCCTTCCGCGCTATCACTAAAATGGCTTACAATGCGCTTTTATTGTTAGTTTATCCAATGTTGTATTTGCCGTTGCTGTTGTAGTTGTTGTAGTTGTTGTTGTTGTGTGTGACACACGAATATAAAACGAAAAGCCAAGTAGCGCACGTCATGTGGTAAGTTTGTTTGCCTCCACTGCCCTTTCACCTAAAACGCCCACATACGAATATCCCCATTTAACCATATAGACAGAGGCGTAGGTAACAACATTTTTTGGGAGAGATCACAAATCACTTGATCTGATCTTGTGATTCTCAACATTCCTAAGAAAATACTAATTAGAAAGAGAGAGAAAAGGAGATATATTTTACCCTCTCTGACTGCCTGTTTCTCTCTCTCTCTCATTCTCCCTCTCACTCTCTTATTCTCTCTCTCTCTCATTCTCTCTCCGTCTCACTTTCTCTCTTTCATTCTCTCTCTCTCTCTCTCTCTAATTCTCTCTCTGTAATTCTCTCTCTCTCTTTCTCTCTCTCTCTCTCTCTTTCTCTCTCTCTCTCTTTCTCTCTCTCTCTTTCTCTCTCTCTCTCTCTTTCTATCTATCTCTCTCTCTCTCTCTCTCTCTCTCTCTCTCTCTCTCGCTCTCTCCCCCTCTCCCTCTCCCTCTTTCTCTCATTCTCTGTCTCTGTCTCTTTCTCTCTATCTCTCTATCTCCCTCTCTCTCTCATTCGCTGTCTCTCATTCTCTCTCTCTTTTTCTCTCTCTCTTTTTCTCTCTCTCATTTTCTCTCCCTAATTTTCTCTCTCTCATTCTCTCTCTCTCATTCTCTCATTCTCTCTCTCTCTCTCTCTATCTCTCTTTCGAATCTTTCGGAAGTTGATCAATATCAATTAGACTTCAGTGAAACCTTAAACCAAATATGTCCGCATAGCACCACTGAAGTTTCCACACATTTTGTCGTGACCTAAGGGTCCACACTGGTTGGTTACCACAACTTGCACAAGGTTTGCTCACATTTCCATTTCACGCTACTGCCTCTTAGCGCAAGAAGATCTCTAAATTAAATTCTATTAAAAATGGCTGGCTGGATCCCAAAAAGTCCTACTCTTCATACAACAGACCCTCTATTTTCGACCATACTATGGACTTAATAAAAATGTCAGCCGAATATCAAATGTGCGCTTCCATCTGAACTTAGTCTTCCTTACTTCCACTTATCTAAAGCATCGCTGTTCACCTTTTCTTTTTTCAGTATTTACACACGATGAAAGGCCGCTTGTGCGCTCTAATTAAATGCTATTCTCTCTAGCTCGCCTGCCTGACATGCCAACAATGACTCCTATTTATGACGCTAAGTGCGTGTTAGCTGTGCTCGACGTCGGCGAATGCTGCTGCCCTTTTGTTGTGCTTTCGAATTAGAAAGTCTTCTCTTCACCGCATGCTTGTTGATATGTATCGAATACATGTGGCAACCACATTACTACCGAAAAACAAAAAAAAACGAGATTTACATACTCCTTAATGGCATTACAAATTATGTATGTAACCTATGTATGTATGTATGTATATACAGCTCTGCTATTGGCACTAGCTACCCGCAAATGTGGATAAAGTTGCATCATGAACTGTTGTTGTTTTGTAAAGTAAATGTTATTATTATGTTGGTTTGCAAAGCAAAAATGCTTGGTTAGATTTTACATATATAAATAAAAGACATAAATAGATTTTAGTGGATATAACGGTGAAGTGAAAAATTTTTATATTTTTTATATTATTTAATTTAAATACTAGTACATCCGCCTATATGATGTTGTAGTTTCTTTATTTTCTTCAATTTTTATTAATCTAACTACATATTTAGTGGCCTTCACTCTAGAAAATTACTCTTGGGAGCAAATTAGAGAGAGAGAGCTCAACGGTCGGCTTCTATCCTGGAAACGATCATCACAACTCCCTTAAAAGCACAAGCTAACTCTTTTCAACTTTCTTTCTCTGGACCTATACGGGAAATTACAAGTGAGTGGAACTCATTTAGATTGAAAGCAATTCAACCTTGGAAGGACTGCACACGCTAAAATATTTAATCTTTTTTGCAGAAGTGTCGACGGAGCTGGACTACATCACCTCCAGTATGTGCTTCTTTTTTTCACGAGAGTCGCAAACAAAAAGTGGTTATGAAATGTACGACTAAATGTAACACTGCCGTGATGCGGGTACCTGGACACAATGATATCTTAGGCAATTGCATGGCAGATCAACTAGCAAGAGAAGGAATCATTCTATCCACAATAAAATATGCACACGATGCAGGTTTTACTTTGTTCACGGCAAAGTGTGTGCTTAGACTGGATTTTGCCAAAGATACAGACTAAAGATGGCTGAATGAGATCACGCCCAACGTGACCAGACAACTATGACCAAAATTGAACGCGAAGAAATCAAAACATCTTATCCTTCTAGACCTGTTCTGAATTAACATAACGACAGTTGTAATAACAGGCCATTGTTTAATAGGGTTTGACGGGAAAGGGCTGTCACTTGTAATGATTTTTGACGCAGCTGTATGTACGAAGAAAAGGAGCAGTCTATTGAATCTACCTCTGTCACTGTCAATCAGTGACATTTGCGTGACACAAATTTCTTCTTCGACAGTCTCGCTGAGTTAGGTTCAGCGAAAATTGGAAATCTCGTAGCCTAGAAATTATTCGAATATTTGAGACTGGAGCCTTAATAAAAAAAATCTCCTTAGTTCTAACTTCGATCATTAAAGAATTATAGGAGGAAATATACATATGGTACATATGTGAAGATACTAAGCCAAAAAAAAATTATTTTTAGTAGTACCACCCCTGGATAAGATTCCCTCTAACCTTGATTATCTACACAAAGTGAAAAATGGGCATGATTTGAGGAATTGAACCTCGGAAAGCATAAATACTGGTATAACCAACATCCAGAGCCCACTGAGAGCATCAAAGAAGCCAATTCCGGTCTTTGAGGATGCAACCCGAGGGGTGAGCTGATGAACCACGCCAACTGGTCTTATCGAGCGTACTACACGTATGTGAATGATTAAATAAGTTTGCCAACACACTCATTGCATCTTATCCGTGCGGCTTCTGGCCTGATAAGTCAGCTGTGGACAAGGTTTTTACATTATGCTAAATCTTGAAAAAGCCTCACGAAAAACAGATCCACATATATCATCTCTTTTGTAGGTTTTAAGGCTGCATACGGTATTCCTACGAAGCTGACTCGGCTTTGTAGTATAACACTGAGCAACACCACCTGCGCTGTCAAGGCAAGAACGGATCTCTCCGAACTTTTCAATACCACTTCAGGTTTAAGACAAGACAACCGCCTATACTGCGACCTCTTTAAGGGTCACTGAGGAAGGCCGGTGTACATTCTCGCATATGTCGCTGATATTGCTATGATTGGACTTTGCAGAGATTTTACTGCTGCATTTCATGCAATCGAAAAGGAATCGGTGGCAAAACGAATTACGTGCTGACTATGAACAGGGATACAAAACGCTTCGGGTCTTATGTTGTAAAGAAGTGATCTACTTTTAAAGTTGTCAAGGAATTCACTTAACTTGCCACTGCCGTAAGCATCGACTATGGTATTAATCTGGAGATTAAGCGAAGAATCTCAATAAGCAAATGTGCTCTTATACAGCGCTGAAACGTGGGCTGTGTAGCAGAGTGTTCAAGGGAAAAATGTTTCATAAAATCTTCAGACCCGCTCGGACGATTGTCGTATCGATTTAACAGCGAACTGTATGGACGCGATCTCGACTATGTTGGACGAGGAAGCTCCAGGGAAGATGGTATTCGAAGCAAAAAACGATATAAAAATCGAGTTGTGGAGCAACTCAAATTTCTAAAGACTTAGAGAAGAGGTTATATGTAATACGAATACCAATGACGTAGTAATCATATAAGGCATCATCAAAAGAACGCCTTAATATCTAGTCTATTGAACCTCTTCAAGTTCTGTGAAAAGTAAATGTCCAAGATTTCTGAAACCTGTTCTAGATACAGTTTGATAGATTCAAAGGAGATGCTCCATCATAATCCCGAATCTCACAGAGAACTCTGAAACTTGCTTCTCTCCTTGAAACGTATTTTTACTATCTCGTCAATTTCGTTGAGGACTCTTCCAGCGTCGTTTGCAATTTCTATACTGTAATAATCGCACTTTTGGCAAACTCTGTAGCGGATATGCTTCCCTGTTTCAAGTATAATTTCATGCTTCAGCTGAGCATATAATATGTATATAATTACATACAAAAAGTGTAAATGTTATGTACAATAAATATGCTTCAAGCCATTTGTTGACTTAGAAAGAGAAAGAAGGATTGGAAGTCACTTAGTTTGACCTGAAATGATTCTTCTTCTTCAGGCGCAAAAACTCCACTACTTTTGCCATCAGAAGTAAAAAGATGAGTAAGAAAAAATGTTTACATGAGTTCTTTATATGCGCCTAACTGTAGGCAACAGTTTTATTTTTATTTCTTTCAATTTTTCGACCAATCATACGAATAGAACTCCAATTTTCCAAAAAATTTCTTTGTCTCAATTTAACAGTTACTATAAAATAGCATCGGCTTGAAGTCCATAGAATAGCTCTTAAATGAAATTATTAAATGCAAATTGTTGCCTACAATTAGGCTCATTTTTAGCAAAGTTCAACCAAAAGTCAGTTACTCCAAATATTTTTGTAAAATTTAAAAATTCTATAAAGTTGTCAGAAGTGGCATAATAAATTACGTTAACAATTTTATTGAAGTCACACACAGAAGTCTACTAGTTGGAAGCTGAATGAGCTTACTATAAATAATGACAAAAATAATACAGCCACAAAGTGCCTTTTCATTTGCCTAAATTTTGATATTTTTCGCCATTTTTCAGCATTTAAATTCTTTCGATCTTAATCAACTCACTCAACCACAAATTGCCTGCCACCAATGCGCGCCTCAGCTCAGCTTATGCGGGCTGTCACTTCAATTAGACGTCTAAATGTCAAATGTGCGCACACCTGTTTGACATTAATGCATTAATTTTGCATACGTTTTTGCATTTTCAAAATAAAAATAAATAAAAAAAAAATAAATTAAAATATAAATATTAATAACGAAATTAATTTCATGTGCCACCCACCAACAACAAGCAAGTACAGAGTTGAAACTATAAAGCATTTAAGCCGCAAAAATATGGTGCTCCAGGCAATTTAACACGCGCGCACCCAGAGCCGCCAAAGCTAAGTCAACAAGTTGCAGACACCACACTGGACTGCAGCAGGCAAACAAATACCCAAACACACAGACATACACACACACACACACAAGTGCACGCCAACAGCCGCCACATCGAGCGTATAAATAAGTCAGTCAGTAAACGAGCTAGCAAATAGCCGAGTCAGCCAGACAAACAAATCAGCTGACAGGCGTTGGCGACTTGCTGACTCTCTGTTGCATGTGGCAGCCTACAACATGCAACACTCGTACATGTGCATATACATATTTGCCACAACTAAACTGCGCCAAATTTTTTGTAAGCTTAATTTCGATTTGTTTTTCATTTATTTTTAATTTTATGCGCTCTTTAGCATTTATTTTGAATTTACTTTTTTCTTTTTTTTCTAATGGGAGGGAGAGGGGTGCAGAACCCGATATGAAAAGCTGCATTGCAGTTGTGTTTAATGTTCGGACATATGCCGTGGATATGTATGTACGAATTGTGTGATGTGTTCAAATTACATGGCGAAAAACTAAATGTCTTCGAAGTTGTTATTAAACTAATTGGCGGAAAGCATATTTGGAAGATTTATGATAACCTCTTAACTTTGAACAAGTTTTTGGCGAATAGCGGAGAGAAAATATTTTACCGGTGGGTTTGGAAATAAAATCAAATAAAATAAAATAAAATAAAAAAAATAAAATAAAATAAAATAAAATAAAATAAAATAAAATAAAATAAAATAAAATAAAATAAAATAAAATAAAATAAAATAAAATAAAATAAAATAAAATAAAATAAAATAAAATAAAATAAAATAAAATAAAATAAAATAAAATAAAATAAAATAAAATAAAATAAAATAAAATAAAATAAAATAAAATAAAATAAAATAAAATAAAATAAAATAAAATAAAATAAAATAAAATAAAATAAAATAAAATTAAATTAAATTAAATAAAATTAAATTAAATTAAATAAAATAAAATTAAATAAAATAAAATAAAATAAAATAAAATAAAATAAAATAAAATAATATATAATAAAATAAAATAAAATAAAATAAAATAAAAAAATTAAATAAAAACTGAATAAATAAAATAAAATAATATGAATTAAATTAAATTAAAGTAAATTAAATTCAATAGAATAAAATAATATAAAGTAAAATAAAAAATAAATAAAATAAAATAAAATAAAATAAAATAAAACAAAACAAAATAAAATAAAAGAACTTAAAATAAAATAAAACAAAGAAAAATAAAATAAAATAAAATGAATTAAAATAAATTAGAATTAAGTAAAATAATATAAAATAAAATAATTTGAAATAAAATAAAATAAAAAAAGTAAAATAAAATAAATTAAATTAAATTAAATAATATAAAATAAAATAAAAAAATAATAAAAGAAAATAAAATAATGTAATTAAGCTAAATTAAGTAGCTATAATAAATAAATTTAAATTAATGTAAAATAAAATGACACAAAATAAATAAAAATTAAATAAAATGAAGTACAAAAAAAAATAAAATAATACAAAAATATAATAAAATAATATAAAGTAAAACAAAAATTATTACTAAATAAAATATTATGAAATAAATAAATAAAATAAAATAAAGCAAAACATATAATTAAATAAAATATAATGACATAAAATAAAATAAAAATTGAATGAAATAAAATTGAAGTAATTTAAATAAAAAATAAAAATTTAAAATAATTTAAATTAAAGAAAAATATAATAAAAAGAAATAAAATTAAATTAATTGAAATAAAATAAAATAAAATGTGTTCAATTCAACTTAATAATAGAAAATAATCAGTATATGAAAAATATAATTAAAAAGAGAGAACATAATAAATTAAAATACAATAAATTTGAAAAGCTAAGTTTATCTGTGGGAAATAAGTTTAAGCTAAAAATATTTTGCCTACTTTCCCAAAAAAGCCATCATCAGTCACTTATGTACTAATTGTTTTATAATTACGTACACTTTCTTTTAAGAAAGAGAAGAAGAAGGGAAGAAATTAATTTTTAAAAATTTATATTGCGCAGTGTACTCATATACCAACCTCCCACAAGCAATATGCTCTGGTAGCTTAACAAACGGTCCATCTTAGAAGCTTTTACATGGGATTAAAATTTTCCAGCCAAAGGCTAACGCCATGCAGCCATTTTTGACAGCTGAAAACTTCATTCTATCAACTGTTGTTGAAGCTTGTTTTTTTTTTTTTTTTTTTGTTTCTCAGAGAAACTGCCACACTCACAGCCAAGCTTTGGGTGTGTGCAACTCTGAGCGGTACGCTTGCGGCTGGGCTTTAACATTTCCTCTTCCTCTTTCTCTTTGATTCTTTCCCATATTTCACACAAAAATTGCTTTTACTTGAAATTTCGTTAGCTAAAGTTTTTGGTTATGTTTGGTGGCGGGTGTCTGTGTGCGTTGTCTCTATACCAACTACCAAACTACATACATCATCGATGCAGCAGCAGCAGCTTTCGTTGAACATTTGAACATCTTGCCGTGAGGCATAATTCATCAACATCAGCCGCCACTCACAGCAAACAGTATAGTTACAACAAGAACAACAATAACAACAACAGCAACAACGAAAGCTGCAGCTGCAACAAACAGCACTAACTCCTTTTTCAAGTTCACAAGTTGCCAACAGCCGACATCTAAAGCTGCTGCAACAACAAAAAATTACAAAAAACAGCAACAACAATAACAACAATCCGTTCATTCGTTCGTCTGTTGGTTCGTTCGTCAGTGTCAGCAGATGGGATTATGGATTTCAAAGTGCTGTCTACTACTTCTTGTTCTACGCTGATGGTACCGACTCCGCGCTCAACTCACCTCTCTTTGCCCTCCCCGTCTGACACTCCAACTGCACCAATGAATATTGCGCACAGCATGTTGCTGACATTTGCCTCGAGGGCGAAGAAGCGTAAACGTACAAATACCAAGCGGCAGCTAACCAACCTCCCTCCTCCTTTTCACTTCCACCTCCCCGTCGAATTCCACCTCCACATCCACAACGGTAGACATGAACAAATTCTGATTGCCAGTAAAACATTTACAACCTGCAGGCAAATGGATAGAACACGAGTAGAGAGTATGCTTCATCATAGAAAAACAGACAGACAGACAGATGGATGGACGAACCGGCAGGCGGGCGGGCGGTCGGGCTGATGGGCGTACGGACAGACAAATATCGACAAATGCAATATGGGAAAATATTCAATTTGATTAAATTTGATCAGCCAAGAGTTGTTATTAGTTACCTCGTGCAGTTGGGTTGTTGTTACCATTGTTGTTGTTGTAACTGTAATTGCTTTGAATTGTGAAAATGAATTTCGAGTTGAGCATTTATGAGGCGAGCAGCTTACCATATTTATGTATTGAGTATATGCTCAAAGCTTAAACTAATTTATGAAAACTGCTGACCAATTATTGTACGCCACCACGGACGGTAGACAGCGCTTTCAGCGTTTGACATACGTGTATGGTTGATGACTAGTAGTTGAATGCAGAAGCAGAAGCAGTTCTTTTTATGGCGACATCTTGTATTAAATTTTAATTTATTACTCAAATTATAGTTAAATCATTCCTCACTTCATCCACATCTCACCACGGCTCAGCCGTTGAGTCCTCGTTTAGACAACCTGTATTGTCTTTTGCATAATATACAGTCTGCAGCATCTCGTGTGGAGTCTTGATGATTGTAAGTGGAGCAGTCTTGCCGGATTCAATCAGAAGTCAATAGTTTTGATAGCCAATAAAGTCTGAAATACATATTGGAGATGTGCGAGCATTAGCAGGCTTCGAGCGTGCGCTGTTGTTTTGAAACTCAACGTAGCACGTTGGTGGACGTGACGCACAGGAGGCTCTTACTTTGAACTAACTGCATTTATCGGGTTCTTCCCACTGAATGTTTTGGAAGCAAACTCTTCCAAACTCTCGTTGGAACAGAGAAACCAGATCTACTGGTGGTCAGGAGAACTTAACGCCGTAAATCATGCAGGAGGTCGTTCAATGAAGCCAAGAGAAAGACTGATAAGTAGATATAACCGAGCAGAATAAGACTCTTCCTTGGTCACAGAGAAGTATAGAAAAAATCTAAAGTAGGCGAACTTGTTAAGCAAAATACCGTCAAGTAGATTTTTCGGAAAATAACGCCTTGACATGACTCCAAACTGCAACTTAAGGAATATTCTCACAGACTGCCTGCGTTGAGGTGGGAACAAAGTTTGACCTGTCGTAAGTATGGTCGAGTGATTTATATTATCTGGAAACAGAGGACATTTCAAAGATAATTGGAGTACTGATGGGACATTGCCTTATATAACAGCTTGCAGCAAGACTAGCAGTCTCTTTCAGAAGATACTGTGGGAAATGCAAGAATTATGAGGAGGAAGAGACGATTTTCATGGAAGTGAAGCCCCCCATGGTCCAAAGTGAGTCGAAGCTCACATAACAGCAACCTCTCCTACCTACTATCGATCAATAGATACCTGAAGTCACTTTCATAAGGTTGAAAAGCAGCTGCCTTTCGTGAGCAAAAAAAGTGGAATGGTGAGGTTTTAAGAAGATTATAAATAGCAAGAGAACGTTCGGTCGAAATGAAATGCATTAATTCAGCGATTAATGGATGTGAATTTAACCGTTCGGCGTTCTATAGGTAATACAAAAAAGGCAGTGTAAGAAATTTTTAGGCTCAAAAATGGGTTTGACCTGGTTGCAGGAGGAGAGGAATCCCATATTAAATCCCAATAATAATAATAAAAAAATAGAAATAAAAACTGTATTTCATATAAGAAAATAATAGCTTATATAACGATTTTAAAAGAGAGTTGCCACCTGTTCAACTACTATAGTTTAAAAATATAGATGAGACATATGAAATATTTTGGCATTGTTATTAAAATAAAACCAGTTGTAGAAACTGCTTACAACAGAAAGTTTTTTCAAGGGTTGCCACCAATTTTAAATTTTTAATCAGAAGAATATTAACGTAAATTAAATACTCATTACAAACAATTATGACATCTTATACAACTGTGTGCAAAAAAATTTTTTAATCAGAGTTGTCACCTATTTTAATTTTTTTTAACTTTAGAATTTGCTAGAAAAACAATTCAATACAATAGTTTTTATAATCTGAGGACAATAAAGACTTTATTTGGAAAATATTATTTTTAAGGGTTGCCACTAATTTTCAATTTTAATTTAAAAAAAATATCAAAAAAGGAATCTAGTATTTTTAACATTGTATTATAGAGCGTAGTTTAAAAATTTCAAAGTTCTTGGTGTTGAAAATATTTTTGAGAAGTGCTGCCACCTGGTTTATATTTTTAAATTCTTCCCTTTCATGAAACAAATGATATATATATACAATTTTTTAAGCAGAGTTGCCACCTATTTTAATTTTTTTAACTTTGGAATTTCCTAAAAAACAATACAATACAAGAGTTTTTATAATCTGAAGACAATGAAGACTTTATTTGAAAAAAATTTTTCTTAAGAGTTGCCAACAATTTTCAATTTTAATTTTAAAAATATAGCAAAAAAGAAATCTAGCGTTTGTAACATTATAGATCAAAAATTTCAAAGTTCTTAATGTTGAAAATATTTTTGAGAAGAGCTGCCACCTGGTTTATATTTTTAAATTTTTCCTTTTCATGAAACAAATGATATATATATGAAAGTAATTATGACATCTTATTGAATTTTATGCCGCAAAAATTTTTTAAGCAGAGTTGCCACCTACTTTAATTTTTTTAACTTTAAAATATTCTAAAAAACAATTCAATGCAATCGTTTTTATAATCTCAGGACAATAAAGACTTTATGTGTAAAATATTATTCTTAAGGGTTGCCAACAATTTTCAACTTTAATTTTTAAAAAATAGCAAAAAAGAAATCTTGCGTTTGTAACAGTGTAGAACATAAATCAAAAATTTCAAAGTTCTTAATGTTGAAAATATTTTTGAGAAGAGCTGCCACCTGGTTTAATTTTTTTAATTTTTCCTTTTAATGAAACAAATGTTATATATACATACAAGCAATTATGACATCTTATTGAACTTTATGCTGCATTTTTAAGCAGAGTTGCCACCTACTTTAATTTTTTTAACTTTAGAATTTTCTAAAAAACAATTCTATACAATAGTTTTTATAATCTTAGGACAATAAAGACTTTATTTGGAAAATGTTATTCTTAAGAGTTGCCACTAATTTTCAATTTTAATTAAAAGAAAATAGCAAAAAAGAAATCTAGCGTTTGTAACATTGTAGAACATAAATCAAAAATTTCAAAGTTTTTAATGTTGAAAATATTTTTGAGAAGAGCTGCCACCTGGTTAAAATTTTTTACTTTTTCCTTTTCATGAAATAAATGATATATAGCTATTTTTATATGTATATACCTATATGGAATTCGACCAAAAAATTAAAAATTGCTTACAGTAGTCCATTTTTAGGTAGAGTTGCCACCTATTTCCAATTTTAAAAATAATTAAATCTTTAACATAAATGCATGATTATCAATCTGAGTGAGTCAAAAATGCTTATTTTTTTATAATTTGACTCTTTATATGCAATAAAGAAACATAATTTTCAGCTGAGCTTCTCTTTTTAATTTGTAATTTGAGAAATCTACAATTCTTAAGCCCCCTGCCATAGTTGATGCATTTTTCTAAGAAGTTTTTCATTCATTCATGTCCAAAATGTACGGGAAGGACTTGAAAATTTTTGCCGAGGAGCAACCGCAATTAAAAAAATTGGACATTGGTCCAACCTGTGACCCTCCGCTTGTTAGCAGGCACTGCTAAGAACTCGGCTACTCCCTAAAAATACTCTCCTTCATTCTTTCAAACACTCCACCCCAAACACAACGCTTCAACATTCCAAACTAATTACTCCCCATCACCTTATTAGCATGCATACACGCCCAGCTGTTGACACGAGCCGAGCCGAGCGAGACGGAGAGGCGAGCCCACAGCAACACCCAATCCTTTAGCATAAAAAGTCATAAATAAGACAATGAAAATAAAAAATAATAATTTTGTAGCGCCAAACAAATACTCCAGTGTATAATAATAATTTTTTTTTTTTCATTTCCTTAAGCTTTCCTTCCTGTCCTTTTTGTTGTATTTTTTTTCCGTATTTTTTTCGTTATTTTTTTCTTGGAACATTCCCCAAAGAATTCAATAAGCAGTTTTATGCTAGCGTACGTGTGTGTGTGTGTTTGAGTGTGTCCGTGAATTTTTAATAGCAACAACGCAGCATATTCTATAAATAATAAACAAACAAAAAAAGAAAACAAAAACAAAATCCAAAGAAAATAACAAGGCACAGACAGACAGACAGTGGGACAAAGACGTATAAATCATAATTTGTCAGCAGGCAGCCCAACAACAACGCTTTGTTTGCACATAAGACTCGAATGCATATGCTACGGGCACAGCGAATGGTTTGCTATACCCTTAGGAGTGTGTTTATATGTTTGTGTGTGCGCTTGTTTTATGCTAAATTGCTGTGTGGCGGTTCACACTTGCAACCCTTTGTTGCATTTTTTTTTTTTGTTTTTTTTTTGTAGCGACTTTACTTAATGAAAATAAAGTGTTTATGTTTCTCTACGCGCAGGCATTACTCTTGTTGTTGTTTGTGGTTTTATTGCAATTTGTTGTTGTTGTTATTTTTCTTATAGTTTAAAGATTTTTAATTTGCCTGCCCGCTTGCCAACTGTGCAAATCACATTATTCTTCATTATATTTTTATTTTTTTTCCTTTGTTTTGTTTATTATTGCAACAGTGCAACAATGTGGCAACTGTCCTCGGCTGAGTTTGTGTTTTTTGGCTCTGGATTTCGGTTTATATTTTTGTCTTACTTATTTCTTTTCACTGTTATTTTTTTCTTATTTTGGTTGATTTATCCTGCATTCTTTCCTCTCTCGTTTCGCCACATTTTTCGGCTTATATTTTTAATTAGATAGATGTTGCTCTTTGATGGCCTGTTGCAAGCTTGTTTAGAGTATTATTTTCATTTGCGACAAATGTGGTGTTTATTGTATGTTTTTATAATCTCGTTGAATGTAATAATCTCTCTTTCTGTTGACTTGCAGGTCATAGATTTCGAACCCATTCAAAATAAATCTGCGTTCAATAAAAAGTTCGTTGAACTGGTACTCAAAAGAATCAGTTAGGTTGTAATTTAAGATGGATGTGGGCTAACATGCATCTAAGAACTCAGAAAAATTTCCCAACCGAAGTCTTTGAAATGAACAGTATGCGAAAAGAGCTGTCCTCCTCCTTAGTCGGCCCTTGACCTTCCGTAGTACGCACCACTAACCATTCGGCTATAGCGATCATACTGGGGTAGCTTAGGTTAAAAAAACTAAAGATCTAAAGAGCATTAATACAGAAGAGTGGAAGTCGAACAGAACATAGTTTACCTGTTTGCTGCGTTTGCAGCTTCTCGGATTCACGCTTTCCTTGAGTTTTTTGGCAGGCTCTCTTAAATGTTCTGCTGCGATGGTATAACCTCGACGTGTAGACACATCTCTATGGAGGCATGGCTTCCGTCTAACACAACATGGTCGATTTCTTTATAAGTTCTTCCATCCAGGCCCAGACATTCCGCCTCGGTGAAGTAATTTAGCAAAAGTTCGACATGAGGTTTAAGTTTTCCGACTACTGTGGCGAATATATTTTCTTCAACAAGCATATTTTGATGTAGTGGCGGGAGCAGCGCTTATAAATGTGTTACTGGCGCTTAAAGCAATATCGCCTGACCACACTATTTATACTCTTCGGTTGGTGCGTGTGCTCAAATCAGTGATCTATTTCAAACTTTCTCTTTAATGATTGAATGATAGTATCCGTGGGCGGAGACTCTATCCTGTACCAAATTAGCGCTGCTCTATTTGCTCGGTGTGTCATGTATCACATAGACCTACTCTCAATGGCCCTTGTTGCATCTTAATACAAGACCAGCAACCGCTCACAATCACAACTCGAACATATCGAAGGAGCCTACCTAAGCACTTTATCTCTCTCTCTCTCTCTCTCTCTCTGCGGGAGGCAAGGCTCCACATGGGTTGGCTACTGCGTCAAACAAAAGAGTTACGACGATAACGCAAGAGTCGGAATTTGGTTTATCCTGGTAACAGTAACTACCTACCTCGAATCAGGACTACACCGCCTACTTACTGCCAGCTGGTTGCAGTGCGATTCCAACTTAAAGCTATATTAATTCTTTAAAAAACAATTTGTAGATATAAAAAGGTATACATATGGCTTCTATATCAAGCGGAACGGGCTTTATTTTCCTCTATAAGTTCATTTATCTACACTCTCATCGAGGATTAAATCAACAAAGGCGAAATAGAGATCAAAACCTAAAGCCAGTATGAGCCTTCAGCCGATTGAGACGACACATCTTCCAAGATGCTCCCACCTTCAGCCTCACAGTGGTGGGCACATATGGTTGGAAAAAATTAAACCCTTTTAATTAAATCAAGCAGCCTCGATCACAATCTCAATCAATCAAAGCATTATAGAAGTTACGTCCTTCGATACGAAGACGTTGGAGATAGCTGAGAGAGAAGGGCATTAATTCGTGCGGTTTTCTAAGAGAGGGCTCTACTAGTATTATTTCGCGTCGTGTTCATCTGTGGCTATATTCGTTTCAAAGGTACTGTCATTTCGCGTCGTTTTCAGTAGCTGTCATTTGTTTTAGCGAGAACAACAATTTGTTTCATTCATTTGAAAATGTCGAAATTTGTACCAAATAAAGTGTTTTTGCGGGGAGTTCTTCTTCATTACTTTAACATTAAAAAAAAGTGCTACCGAAAGCCATCGTATTTTACTGGACGTTTATGGTGACCATGCTTTAGCCAAAAGAACGTGCTAAAAGTGGTTTACACGGTTCAAAAGTGGCAATTTCGACTTAGACGACGGTGAACGACCCGGACAGCCAAAAAAATTTCAAGACGATTAAAATCATTAGGATTCATCCAGAAGCTTGGAAATTGGGTGCCTTATGAATTAAAGCCAAGAGATGACGAACGTCGATTCTGCATGTCGGAAATGTTGCTTCAACGCCGCGAAAAGAAGTCATTTTTGCATTTGATTGTCACTGGCGATGAAAAATGGATTCATTATGATAATCCAAAGCGCAAGAGATCGTATGTGAAGCCCGGCCAACCATCGACATCCACGGCAAAGCCGAATATCCATGGTGCCAAGGTTATGCTATATATTTGGTGGGACCACAAGGGTGTGCTCCATTATGAGCTATTGAAATCGGGTGAGACGATTAATGGGGACCTCCACCGAAAAAAATTGATTGGTTTGAACGATGATGACAACGCTGCTCGGCCACATGTTGCAAGGCCAGTTAAAAACTATTTGGAAAACTGTGGGTGGAAAGTTCTACCTCACCCGCCTTATAGCCCAGACATAGGTAGCACCTTCAGATTACCACTTGTTCAAATCAATGCAGAATGCCCTCACCGGAGTACGTTTCACTTCAGAACAGGGTATCAGAAATTGGCTCGATTCTTTCTTGACCTCCAAGCTGGAGAAGTTCTTTTGGGATGGTATCCACAAACTGCCAGAAAGATGGCAAACATCGTAGCTTCCGATGGGCAATACTTTGAACATTAAATGTATAACAATTTTTTCATAATAAAATCTTAAGTTTTGGAAAAAAAACCGCACGAAGTAATGCATACACCCAATAACAGTTCTTGGACTTTATGACCGATGTAATATGGACGGCCGCAATAGCCGAGTGGTTAACAGTGCGTAATGCCATTGGGAAGGCCATAATACGAGTTCTAGTTTGACCAACAACAAACATTATAGAACATAAACTTTTCTAATTGCGGTCGCTCCTCGCCAGGGAATGTCAAGCCCTCCGAGTGAGTTTCTGACCTAAAATAAAGGCTCCTCAAACAAATACCATCAGCTGCTCCGATGCGACTTAGATTGTAGTTCCTCCACTTGTTGTCAAAACATTAAGACGCATGCTACAATTTGGACGAGTTACTGGGCCGAAAATCGCTTAAGAGACAGTTACATAGTTACATACATGTGTATGAATCCGTTGTCCTATGAACCACCATTGTCTTGGGAAATTTTTCAAAAAACTCAATCAATTTTGTCCCACAAGAGCCACAAAGTGAAAGTGACTGCCCACCACCTAAACAAAGCGGGGAGAGAATTATAAAAAAAAAAAAAAAAAAATTGAAAAAATCAGTCTCAGAAAAAAGGGGAAATTTCATTTGCAGCAAATTAAATTTTCGAAAGCACAATACACACAGACAAACAAATAAACGCCAACAAAATGCGCATAAAAGGAATAAACCCAAAAAAAAACAACAACAACAGGAAATTTCAAAAACAGCAAACAATTGCAATCGAGCCGAGAAAAACGGCAAACAAAATACATAAAATAAAAAATGAGTGAAATGCGAATGATAACCAGGGAGTATAAGCGGAAAGTACGAGGTAATAACGTCACCACGCTGGACCATAAAGTACTGACTTCACTTTTGTTGGAAGCGATGGAAATATTGCAGCTTTAAGAGGACCTAAAGGACGCATGAGGTGGGCAAATGAGAGAGCGAGCTGCACAGCCAACTAACAACTACCTATAAAAGGACTTGTGGCGGCGCATTCCACTGGTGGTAAACTGATGCTGATTGCACTTTTAAGGTATAGAAACAAAAAGGGAACAATGATACAAGTAGGGGAGGGCCTGCAGCGAGCACAAGAGAAGAGTGTGAGAAAAATGAAAGGGAAAAATTGTAAAGAGGCATGGATAGCCACAAACTGCTGTTAAAGGTATGAAATTTTGAATCAGCAGTCGAGTTAAACGAGGAGGAAGCATTGTTATTTTCATTATTGTTGTTGTTGCCATTGTTGTTGGTATACTGCTTGCAGCACTGAGAAATGTATGACCGGCGCGTGCAGCCGCATATATGTAATTAGAATTGTTTTCGGTCAATGTTTGTGTAGATGCATATGTGTGCGTCTCGGCTGAAATGGAGTTCAAAGCTAAAACAACAACAAATAAGCAAATTAATATACATACAAGCAAATTTACACACAAGCATACATATATATATATATATATATATATATTTATATACATATTTTTATGACATAAAAGCCAACAAGCCAAAGGTATCCTCGCAAAACCTTGCCGCTACTACACCAACACACCTACGGATAGCAACTGTAAATGAATCAAAGTGAAGCATACTTGTAGGGGCGGAGTAGAGCACAGCGTGAGCACGCCGAGTGTTTGTTTACAAATGTAACAGACAAATAATATATATATGTACATACATATAAAAGGGTATAAGAGTATATATATAAATGGTGGGTGTGACGATAGCTGGGCAGTGAATTGGAAAATATTACACACACCCATATGTACATATGTTGGTATATTTATTTGTTGGCGAAGAGTAACCAGGAGAGCAGCGAACGGTCAGCTGGATGGCTAAATGTATGTATGTGCATACATATATATAAGAGAAAAAAAAAAATAAAAGCAGCAAACAAAACAAAAAACTTTTTTTTCAACAACTTTCAAACAACAACAAACAAAGTTTGTAATAACAACCATAGAGCTCTGTTCAATACAACAGAAAGTAAAATGGCAAACAAACAAATAAACAACAAAGTCATCATGAAGTGGACTCTTCAGCTAATAATGCAACAATGCTGTAAGCCGATAGGCTGGAAATTTGGGTGGGATATCAATGTGTATAGCAATTCCAGGGTGCGCACACACTCGCTCGCATTGCTATTTAGTGACCCTAGAGAGAGCAGATTTACCGTGCTGTAAGTTCCTTGAGGTTCATCATTTAAAGACACTCTCTCTTTCTCTTCACCCTTCAAAAGACCAGAAACGACCACTCTGGGTAAGGGTTGATTTTCTGAAAAATCTTAGCTTGAAATATTCTTTCGAACTTCTTAAGGTCAGTCTTCTTTTCTGGAGATTTCTAGACATTCTACAGATATTTTCGCAACTGCTAGATATCCTTGATGAAGTTGCCTACTGCGTGAAAAGCAGGAGTATTAAAAAACAAAGTTTTTTTGTAAATCAGAAAGTGTGTTGTTTTTGTAGAAATCCCATGGAGTAGGTATTTCTCATTGGTTTTTCTTCTTCTTCTTATCCCTTATGAAAAAACATGTCTCCTACTTCTTCTTATCCCTTATGAAAAAGCATGTATGAAGTTCTCTATTTTTTCATCTCTCTCTCTCTCCCTCTGTCTCTTTACATTTTACTGTCTCTATCTCTCTCTCTCTCCCTCTCTTACTCTCTTACTCTCTTACTCTCTTTCTCTTACTCTCTTTCTCTTACTCTCTTTCTCTCTTTATCTCCCTCTGCCTACGTACATATTACTCTTCTTCGCTCTCTCTCCCTCTCTTACTCCATTTCTCTCTCTCTCTTACTCTCTTCTCTCCCTCTACCTACATACATTTTACTCTTCTTCGCTCTCTCTCCCTCTCTTACTCTCTTTCTCTCTCTCTCTTACTCTTTTTCTCTCTTTAATCTCTTACTCTCTGACTCTCTTTCTCTCTCTCCCTCTTTAATCTCTTACTCTCTTATTCTCTTTCTCTCTCTCTCCCTCTTTAAGCTCTTACTCTCTTTCTCTCCCTCTCTGCCTCCCTTGCTGTCTTCCTCTCCCACTCTTACTCTCTCCATTTTTTACTTTCTATCTCTTTCCCTCTCTCTCCCTGTCTCTCCCTGTACCTCTGCCTCTCTTGATTTCTGTCTCTGTGCCTCTCTCCATTTCCCTGTCGTTATACTTCACTCTGTCTCTTATTTGAATCATTCCAAGACCGGTTGTGTGGTTTTACATCAAAAGTATGACTGAGAGAGAGGACGCTTTAGTAAGTAGATGGATAGAACCCACCTTAAGAGAATTTGAGCAAGCTTTCCCCGCCTTTCTGTCTACTTGATTTTCTTCCGACTCATAGTGGATTTGATTTTTATGAGAACTCTTTCCTTTCGAGTAGGGAGCGCAATTAGTAAAAGAATTCCTTAGATTTTGCCTCAAGGTCACTGCTACCCAGTCGAGAGAGGACAATCTCATCATAATACAGCTTAGATGTTGCGGACAACAAGATCTCGTAAGCAGAAGCATGTCCCGACCCATTAGGACAGAAACTTCTAAAATAGCACTCAGAAAGGTCTGAAATCACCGCACTCAGATATCTTCATAGCAGCTGATATCAATTTCTAGTCTCCCGGAAAGAGAGTTTCCAAGTTTATTCCAATGAGCTCAACTCTGATAACTCAAAACTATTATTATTGCTCGAGATTAAAACACTCCCTCAAAGAGTGCCAACTGCAATTTAAGTTTCCTACAGGCCACAGACACTTTTTATTAAATACAAAAAATAAGAGCTCTTGCAGCAAAAGCTCTCTCTCCACACAAGCTTATCCACATTCCAACAATAATCGGCGCTTGAAGCGGAAGCACACAGGTGAATTGTCAACTAAAGTCCATTTCATAAATAATTGTCACAGGAATTCCTGCAGTTAAAAAAGTCAACCCAAACAATTACAGTTAAAAGAGTTACCTGGCAGTAATGCATTGTACATAAATATCGTACATACATAGGTACATTGTACATAATGATTGGTATATACGAGTACTCGTAGTTTATCAAGCGGCGACTGGCAATTTCCGTGCGCATTACTGTCATTCAAAAGTTTTTTATTTTCATTTAACAAAAGAGAAAGTTAGTGAATGAGAGTGAATGGCGATAGAGATAAACTTTTCGGAACGATATGGGATATTTTTCCATACAAGCGAGATGTGTTAAGAGTGTACGGCTTGAGGGAGAGAGAGAGAGAGAGAGCAGGTGAAATTGTATGTCGTTTGTAGCAATTAAAGGTTAGATATGCAGTTATTATTGACTTTAAACAGTAAAGTATTTTTTTTTATTACTTTTTTTGTCCAACCATAACATTGCGCATTGCTGAGTCTGTGAAATACCTGGGACTCATCCTGGACAGGAAATTTCCATCTGGTCACAGAACTCAGAGGATAGGATGCGTAAGGTATTCATTGTCCTCAATAACTGGAATTGGTGGCCAGTACTTGAGAAAAAATCAGCTATTTCCAAATTCGATAGAGTCCAAAGGGCAGCGCGCCTGTGCATCGTACCACACCCACTGTGGCAATGAATTCTCTTTTAGATCTATTCCCCGTTGGCGGAGTTTACTACAAGGAACTTGGTGTCTGTAAATTCTTTCGCTTACCGGATCACTGTAGTGTTTTTCAGACAAAATTGGTGGCCATACATGACTCTGTAAATTGTCTCAGATCATTGGTACTTTCGGATAATTGTATCCATGTTTTCTCGGACAGCCAGGCCGCGTTACGAGCCCTGACGCCTGTAACAGTAAAATCTAAAACCATAGAGGACTGTGACCCGGATCACAGTAACATACCGGATAATGAGATGGCGGACGAGCTTGCAAGGAATGGCACTTCTCATCCACTTTCATCATCATGGAAGAGTTTGGGCATGCCGCAGAAGTCTCTAGGGGCGGCAACCTTTGGAGACCTGATCAATATAGCTGGGACTAAGATGCGGTGACTTTTCAGTTTTGCAAACTCTACATATTGGTTCGATTAGCGGGTGGGGGTCTTTGAGATCCTCAATGGTATCACAATGAACCCGTTTGGGGCCTAGGTGTGCCGATACCCTGCAGCCACTTCAGCCAACTCACCAAAGTGGGGCCTCTCCATGCTCAAGTGGAAAATTGGCAACGTTGCAAAATGTGAAATATGGCACTCGCACAAACTCTACTAATGCTTAGTCAGTTTCGGGTTGCATCTCAAAAGATGATTGCAAGGAAGCATTAAAAGAGGAGGCGGATATCAGGCATGGAGAGGCCTCGCTTTAGTTGATTGGAGAGAGTGGCTGCCAGGCATACCACAGAGGATCCCAATGACCCCCATCCGCAAATAAGGAAATATTTTCATTAGAGAGACAGCTACGTAATGTCAAATCGCATTTGCGGCATTCGTTGTTTTTCTTATTTCATCAAAAGAAAAAAACAGCTGAAGCTCACCGGTTTCTGGTAGAAACTTATGGTGAACATGCTCCAGTGATTAGAACATGTGAGACATGGTTTCGTCAATTTAAAAGTGGAGATTTCGATTTGACAGACAATGAACATCCTGATGCAGCGGAAAAGTTCGAAGACGAGGAATTGCATGTTGATCCAACCCAATCGCAACAAAAATTGGTAGAAACACTACATGTGACTCGAGGAGCAATTTGCCATCATTTAAAAACCATGGGAAAGATCCAGAAGTATGGAAAATGGGTGCCACACCAGCTGAAGGATAGACAAATGGAAAAACCGTTTGTGAAATGTTGCTTCAACGATTCGAAAGAAAATCTTTTCTACATCGAATTGTCACGGGGGACGAAAAATGGATTTATTTTGAGAACCCGAAGCGAAAAAAATCATGGCTTTCCCCTGGTGAAGCTGGCCCATCGACTGCAAGGCCAAATCGCTTTGGCCGTAAGACAATGCTCTGTGTTTGGTGGGACCAGTGTACGAGTTGTTAAAACCTGGTGAAACGGTGAACACGGATTGCTACCGACAACAAATGATCAATTTGAATCATGCGTTGATCGAAAAACGGTCGGAATGGGCACGAAGACATGGCAAAGTTATCTTGCAACATGACAACGCGCCGTTTCATACTGCTGAACTGGTGAAAGACACATTAAAAATACTTAATTGGGAAATATTATCGCACCCGCCGTACTCTCCAGACCTCGCACCGTCCGACTAACACCTTATCGCATCGATGGGACACTCCCTTGCAGTGCAGTGCTTCGCTAATTTTGAAGAAGTCGAAAAATGGCTCATCGAATGGTTTGCCTCGAAAGAGAAAAAGTTTTTTTGGAATGGTATCCATAATTTGTCTGAGAGATGGGCGAAATGTGTAAAAACCAAGGACTGCCGTTTAGTTTCTGGATCGTACTTATAGAACCAAGATTCATCACCAGTAACGACTTTTTTAAGCTGCTAGATTGTCCATTTTCGAATTTGTTTAGGAAAAGTTGAGCTAAATGCACTCGAGGCTCTTTTCGGGCCTCATTTAAAATTCTTGGTACCCGCCGAGCAGATTTCTTCGTGTATCCCAGATGATTACTTAATATTCGTGATACAGCCATGGCATTCAAGCCTAGTTCGTTAGCAATAATTTATTGTGTCAATTGTGGGCCTTCGTCAATTTTGGACTTCACCAGAGCTACAGTGACGTCAGCAGTGGAACCACTTAGAAATAGTCTTTAAAGACGTTCCATATGCAAATTTGACATTCACTGAATATTTGTATTGGCTGTAAATTACGCCGAAACCCGAGGAGATTCACATGGCAAATCTCTGTTTGCGTTGGTGATGGAATTTCGTCTGACCTATCCTCAGCCATCTTGCGTTTTCTCGTCTCTATTTTAGCTTATCGTTCTAAAATTTGGAAGGAAGACTAATAAAGTAATTGCAAAGGATTTGGTATTTTCAAATTTAACAAAAAAAAGTTGTTCCAACCGAACTTAGTCTTACTTAATTATACTGTAAAACAATTATTTCATAGAACCAAAATCGTTTAGTAAAAAAATAATAAAAAAAAATCTGCAGCAAAATTCACTATCACACCCCTATGCACGTTGTTGCATGCCACATTTAGCACGTGTGCATTTTGGGCAACGTTTCCCGTTTTCGGCATTAATTAAAATTCAAATGCAGTCAAATTTCATTAATTATGCGCGTTCCAATGCACACAAACAACAAATGAAATTGCATTTGAATGCGCAATCGTGCGTGCGAAACACGAAATTTGTGGAAGAACCAAGAGGAGAAAGAGGAGGCGGAGGAGGAGAGAAAGAAATAGAGGTGCCGATTTCACTAACGCCGACATGGTAGATGTGGCAACAGGACTCGATCCAAGTACTCATACTATTTATACCACGCAAGCGATATGTTGATGAAAGCGGCCACATACGAATATGTGTTGCAAGCACATGCTTATGGCAGCTAAAGCTTTTGTGTCTGCCTGCGGGTGTACTACACGTATGTGTGTTTATCTCTATGCAGTCAGCCAGTCAGTCGTTCGCTCGTTTAACTATCCGTCCATCCTGCGACCGGACAATATGAGTTTTGCGGCATTTGTCTGCGTGTCAACAATTCAATTAACGTGTTGTCGATGATTTCGTGGCATGCAGCAGCGTTGCGCTAAATGTTAGCAGTAACAGCAGCAGCAGCAATACAATGCTTACGTGTATGCAGCCACAAATGCAGCGCAAGTAAGCAAACGCATTTACCGTTAAAATGCGGCAAACAAGCACAAGACAAGAGAAGAACGCCTGCTGTGTGTCAGTCACATGATGCATATAAAAGTATATGTGTTGCATGCTACGTAGTTCATCACCAGTCCATGGATAGTTTGACATACTCGTACATACGTGTTGCAAGCAGCTTTTTCCTACAATAACAAGCACAATAAAAAATATACACATTGAGCGCGTATGCATGTGTGTTGTTGTTGGTAGTTGTTGGAGGCTTTTTTGTTTTGTTTTTTTTACTTCACTAGGAATTTAATGAGAATTTAATTGTGTGCCAATCGCAGATACAACAAAGACATATCTCCATTTGTGGGCATTATATACATATACTCATATATATATATATATATATATATAGGTATATGCACATGTGTGCGTTTGTTTAATCTGTTTTTGAATTAAAATGCACTGCATAGCCTACTTCGCGGCGTTAAAGCACGTACAACCATGTCGCATTAATGCCACAAAACAATACACACTTGTTGTTGTTGTTGTTGTATTAGCAAACCAACCGTCGAAGTTGTTGTTGCGCTGAAGTTGGTATTTAAAAATTTAATCACTTCACCTTTTTATTTTTATTTATTTAATTAGCCGTAAATGCATTCATTATCGACTGTGGCGTATATTGTTTGTTGAGTTGAGTTGAAATTTGCCGGTTTTTTCGATAAAGCAAACATTTATTTTCAGAGGAATCTCAAAATTTTTCATTGACCATTGGTTTCTACACATTTCGCTCATCTCTCAGGCAAATTATGGATACCATTCCAAAAAAACTTTTTCTCTTTCGAGACAAACAATTCGACGAGCCATTTTTCGACTTCTTCAAAATTAGCGAAGCACTGTTCTGCATGGGAGTGTCCCTTCGATGCGAAAAGGTGATAGTCGGATGGGGCGAGGTCTGGAGAGTACGGCGGGTGCGATAATATTTCCCAATTAAGTGTTTTTAATGTGTCTTTCACCAGTTTAGAGGTATGAGACGGCGCGTTGTCATGTTGCAAGATAACTTTACAATGTCTTCGGGCCCATTCCGACCGTCTTTCGATCAACGCATGATTTAAATTAATCATTTGTTGTCGGTAGCGATCCGTGTTCACCATTTCACCAGGTTTTAACAACTCGTAGTACACCACACCACACTGGTCCCACCAAACACCAAACACAGAGCATTGTCTTACGGCCAAAGAGATTTGGCCTTGCAGTCGAAGGCCATGATTTTTTTCGCTTCGGGTTCTCAAATCCATTTTTCGTCCCACGTGACAATTCGATGCAGAAAAGATTTCCTTTCGAATCGTTGAAGCAGCATTTCACAAACGGTTTTTCGATTTTCCATTTGTCTATCGTTCAGCTGGTGTGGCACCCATTTTCCATATTTCTGGATCTTTCCCATGACTTTTAAACGTTGGCAAATTGCTCCTCGAGTCACATGTAGTGTTTCTGTCAATTTTTGTTGCGATTGGGTTGGATCAACATCCAATAACGCCTGTAATTCCTCGTCTTCAAACTTTTTCGCTGCACCAGGATGTCCATTGTCTGTCAAATCGAAATCTCCACTTTCAAATTGACGAAACCATGTCTCACATGTTCTAAACACTGGAGCATGTTCACCATAAGTTCCTACCAGCTTCAGCTGATTTTTTCTTTTGATGAAATAAGAAAAGCAACGAATGCCGCAAATGCGATTTACTTGGAACGAAACTCGACACATACACTGAGGTAAACAAATATGACGCTATTATTTTGGCGGAATGTGACTTGTGTATTTTTGTAGGTTAATGTCAATAGAAAATTTAATACATACATGCCAAATCTTAGAAATTTATACATATTGCTAGCGCATCTACTAGTAAAACCGGCAACCTTCAACAAACACACCTGGTAATTTTCCCTTTATTTGCCTTTGTGAGATATTACTTGGACGGGGAAACTCAGTTGCTCGAACGCTACTACATGTTGCACATCCATTTCAGTTTGATATGCATTGAGGTCACTACCTGCACTCTTCGATCGAGGTAAGAAATCATCGATAAAATCTATAGAACGACTTGAGACGATCGGAGAAGGAAAGGAATCGTCCCAATCTCTGACGATAGCACAGATGTTTCATGAAGAAGTTCGAGTAGAAATCGACTGCTTGAAAAATAGCAAAGTGGCGGGACCTGAAGGATTGTCGGCTGAGCTGTTCAAATAGGGATGTACAGCTGCTTTGCAGAATATGGTCGGTTGAAGACATGCCCGACGATTGCAACCTAAATATGTTCTGCTAATACATAAATATAGGAATCCCACGGTATGCGCCAGTTATTGCGGAATAAGACTCTCCAAAATCACATATAATGTCCTGTCGAGCGTATTGTGTGAAAGACTAATTCCCAACGTCAAAAATCTGATTGGACCTTATGAGTGTGGCTTATTCCATGTAAATTAACATTGATTAGATATTCACCATGCGACCAATCTTAGAAAACGCTCGCGAAAAGAGGATCGATACACGCCACCTTTTCGTCGTCGACAGAATAAAATGGAGCTGCCTTTACGCTACTATTTCTGAATTTGTTTTCCACCTAAAACTCATCCTTAAATGTAAACTGACCCTGAGCATCAGCAAAACTCCGTCAGGATCGGGAAGGACCTCTCCAAGCCGTTCACTGCAAAACGATGTTTCAGACAGGGCGGCGCTGACTAGGTCATGTTGTCCGGATGGATATTAATGCTCCAGCTCTGAAAGGCTTCGATACAGTACCGCCGGTAGAACCGATGTTCAGTGTTAATTCCAACGAATATAAGCGCGGATTCTTATCGTAGGGATGTCAAAGACCAGATCGCGAACGGCCGCACTTAAGCCATTGAGCTAGTTCATCGTGCTCTTCTATTCATCTTTCACCCAACTCCATTGAGGATTTTACGTCTCAATCTGTTAAAGAATGGTTAAATTTGTGAATTTTCGTCTTACTCGCGAAGAGGCAGAACCCTGATTTTCCCGAGTTTACAGAGAGCCCGTGATAAACGATCAAAATGTTTGCCTGAAAATCGAATGGTAGATCCTCTGTAGAATAAGCTTGTTGCAAGCAGCAGAAAAAGTTGGTTTATCTTACTTTACACTTGAAACGATGAAACAGTCAAAACCGGCTGAACGTACACAAAAGATGGTGACCACAGATGCAAAATCGATTACCATGGAGAGAGTGAAATCATAGAGAATAAATAACAAAAATAAATAAATTGAGTCGACATAAGTGGGTTAGGCCGAGAGCACCTAAATAGTAATGAAGTTCATTACATGACGCTGCATAGCTTGAGCCGCTCAAAAATATGGAAACCAACTCTTAAATTCCGGTTCGATGTAGTTTTCGAGATATGTTTTGAGGTTTTGCATATAAATACACATCCCCATGTATCAACAACAACAACAACAATCACAAGCAACAAGACCAGGTACCGAAATTCATTCGACTTTCCATTATGTTCTGGAATTCTCAAATGGTTTCTGAGAAAATTTCAATAAGCGAGCGCTCGAGTAGAATGTCTAAAAAATATTCTTTACCAACTTTGGTGACATAACAAAGGCGCCTTTTCGAGAAATTTACTCCTAGCCTAAGGAAATAAGACAAGCCTCCATGAATAAGAAGTCATCCAGGCTTCATCTACAAACATTTATGCTTACTTAAGTACACTGCCTAGGCGGTCTGATAATCAGGCATTTTCTACAACAACAGTGTTTGAAGTAAATAAAGTAAAATATACAATATATTTGTTGAGCCCCAAAAAGAACGAAAGTCTCAAATAATTAAATATTCAATATTAAATTAAGCCAAAAAGTAATGAAATTACTGTCATGTTCACTTAGAGGTCTTGTACTA
>JAWMAG010000054.1:14182500-14185000 GCA_037013455.1 Ceratitis rosa
CGCTGTCGTTCGCCACTAATACTACTTTCTTATGCTTGCCTTGCTCTGCATAATGTATGAACTACAGCATGATAAATAAACAACAGCAGCAACAACAATAATAAAAGTACACTATACTATACGAGTATATGTATGTACGTAGTCAAACCAATAACGGTGTAGTACAATTATTAATGTTGCATTAACAAAGTTAAGTGTTGTCAGAGTAAATTTCCAAGAGCTCAACAACAGTGGTAAGTAAGTGAATTTGCGTGTGTATGTATATAGGTACATGAAGAGTAGTACTAAGTGCTGTCGCAAATAAATACATAAATAAATAAATATGTAAACTACTCAAGTGTAAGAAATCAAAGCATAGCTCAAGGCGCACAGCATACAAATTGTGAGAAAGAAGTGAAAGAAGCAGTAGATATATATATATATATTATATATATATATATTGTGTATATAATTTGTATATATTATATGTACCACTTCTTGTAATATGACAACTAACAACACTCGACATGACAAAACGCTGTTACGCTAATGAACCACGCCAGTGCTGTGGCCAATGCTGCTTGTATAGATGTGTGTGCACCACAGCCTCGAAGCAACTCCCATTTAGTTGGCTTGGATGGCAATTATGTCAAACGAGTGAGAGGTTTTTATGAAAGTTGAAGTGTCGGTTGTCGCCAAGTCGCTTTAAGGCGTGCTAAAATATAATTAGTAGCGGTAAATATGTAGTAATTGTGGGTTAAAGTAATATTAGTTTAGGAGGTTAAAGGGTTATGGAGCTTGAGAGAGAGGGTAGGGTGCAGATAGGGACGCAGAGAGGGGCAGAGAGAGAAAGAAAACTAGAACCTCAATATTTTCACTGTACTAAATGGAAGAGTGAGTAAGCTCGATCTGCTGTTAGCAAATTTGTCTCTTTCTACCCAAGCCGAGCCCAAGCATTCTCTGTTTCACGCGCTTCGCTCAGTTTATGATCGACATAATCAGATTACTGAGCGTCTATTCGCAAAACCAACACCCATCTTGAGACCCATCATTCTCAATTGGATAATATTCGACAAAATAGATCACGTCCTGCATGAATGAATATGATAGCCGCCGTAGCTGAGAGTGTACACGAAGACCGTGGAGAGTCTATTCGGTGCTGTTCGCAGCAACTCGGACTGACGCATGGAATGACTTGCCGCATTATACGTCGAGTTCTTACATTGAAGCGTACAATATACAGCTTATGCAAGAACAGAAGCTACTCGATCTTCTCCATCGACATCGCTTCACTCTATGGGTTCTTGAAAAGTTCAATGGAGATTCGACATTTTCGAAACAAATTTTGTTCAGCGATGAGCCGAATTTCTGGCTCAACGGGTATGTAAACAAGCGAGATTTCTGCATTCGGGGCAAAGAGCAACCTGAAGAGATTCCAGAGCTCCCATTTCATTTAAAAGAAACAACGGTTTGGTGTGGTTAATGGGCCGGTGGAATCATCGATCCACATTTCTTTAGAAATGATGCCGGTGAGAATGTAACCATCAAAGGTGACCATTATTGCGCCGTGATAACGTACTATTTGATGCCTGAAATTGAAGCTCGTGATCTCGGCGAAATTTGGTTTGAACTAGACGACGCCACTTTCGATACATCGTATCAATCAATGAATTTTTTGAGAGAACACTTCGGTGAGCGGATAATTTCACGTTTTGGGCCGATCGATTGACCACAAAGATCGTGTGATAGCACACCGTTAGACCTTTTTCTTTGGTGATAAGTGAAATCTGAAGTTTGTGCCGAAAATCCCGCTTCGTTTCAGGCCTTGGAGCAAAACATGACGCGTGTTATTCGCCAGTTACCATTCGAAATGCTCAAACGAGTCTCAATGTATGTAACAGCAGACTCCGACCCTTTGAACTGTTGACTAATCAAGAAGAAATAGAGAATAATTCTAATAGTGACCCGAAGAAGAACAAAGTCTTCAGTGAGTCACTTTTTTGCCTCCACATATATATGTAAACGACATCAGCAACATTAGATTCCGCATCTTTTTCTCACATTAAATTCTCAATCAATTTAAATTCTTCTCAAAATAACTCGCTGACAACTAAAGCAATTTCCTTTCAACAACTTTAATCTAAGCGAAGCTGTTGTATACTATTTTTACAAGTACCTACAAGCACATAAGAACGTTGAAAATGCTCTTGGCGGCTTACCGCTGTCAATGTGGTTGTTGTTTTTTTTTATGTTTTTGATGTTTTTGTAGATGTAAAAGCTGTAATTGCGCTTACTTACCGCCTTTTGCAGCTACTTCTTTTTTTCATTTTGCTGATGATTTGTGGTTGTTGTTGTTGTTGTTGTTGTACGTGTAAATGATACTCAAACGTACAACGTACTTGACTTGACTGTGACTTAGTAAGAAGAAGAAGACGAAAAATTATACTAACACAACCATACATTCATATGCACATACATAAATACATGCACACGTGTCTAGGTATATGTGTTACATACAAAT
>JAWMAG010000054.1:14190000-14192500 GCA_037013455.1 Ceratitis rosa
TGAGTTATGCGGTTACATAGCGACCAGCGCAATTAGGCCTCAAGGCCCGCAATGATATCGCTGTGCAATATTTCTCACCTTCTCAGTTGTACGAACCATTTCGGGTGCCTTACGAATGATCAGTCAGGCAGTCAAAGCAGTGATGTCTTAGGTATTTATGTCGTGTGATGCTTAGGGCTAGACAGTGGCAGAGGTAGTGCTCGTCAGACTCTTCTTCGTTCCTTCAGCTACGACAAAAGTCGTTGGAAAAATATCCTACCGTGAAATCCTATTTAACAGTGTCCAGTTAGTATATCCGTTGCTGAATCTAGGCGGATTACAGTCTTTGATCTTTTAACGTCCAGCACAGGGCAAAGCTGTCAAGTGACGTTGTAGACTCCACTGTTAAGCCATCTGATGTTGGCTGTTTTGCTGAAAGCCTATGGTTCGCCCACGAAGTGGTGCCTTTTTTTTGCTAGCTCATCCGCCATACAGTAACCTGGAATGTCGCTATATCCGGGCAACCATACCACAGCCGCTTTGCATCTAGTAGAGAGCTGGTTTGAACTAGATCTGCATTTCATGACCACTTTTGATGTGTTGTAATTACATTAAAGAGATCTGATGACAGCTTGGCTACCCGAGTATATACTGATTGATCGGTTTATGACCAGAGATGCTAGCAATTACTCTGCTTGGTTGGCTGGATGAAAGGGGAGGTTGAGGAACCAACCGCGGGTGTCTACAACTAAGCCAATGCATACAACTTTATAGGCTGGAACTTAATCATCTGTAGTTCTGACGTTCACGAAGATAATACTTCAGTGTTTCGGGGTTTTCCGTCCTCGCTCTGCTCTCAGCGGCACCTACCTCGTCAGCAGGGCTACCAGAATACTAAAACCTCTTTTGCTTAGTTTTAGTAATGCTTCGGTTTTCTTGTGATCCACGCTACCCCGTGCTCTACATAATATTTTCTCCAGGACCTTAAGTGTTTACCGAGGTTTCACTGTTTTAAACAACATTTAAAGGGGCTTGACGAACTGAGACTGTCGTCCATAACAGTCACGCCAGCGCAAATCAGCTCATGTGATTTTTTACTTACATTTTTAATCGGTTAGACCCGGGACTCCAGTGTTTTAATCTGTTTGCTGCATTTTTGCACGTTCTTACTCATAACGGAGTGGTTGTGCTACAGGTCTACATGAGATCTAATAGGTTTCCCTATTTAGCAACTTCAGTGTCGCCGATTTCCAGGAAACGAGCAGTTTCGACGTGGGGTAGCTCGGATCGGAGGTTGTTATAGTCATGCGGAAACTCTATGCATGTAGGACATGCGTAAAATTTGAGCTGAGTCTACTACAGAGTATAAGAACTTAATTGCGCCATCACTATTCGGGTCTGGAGACTCAGCATGAGCTTTTCATCTGCAATAGTTATTGCTTAGATTCCAGACACACACTTCACGGGAAGAGAATGGTCCCCCCTCTAGGTTAACGCCGGTTTGGCGGATTTTTTCTATGATTACTGACTCATTCGTTAACAATGACATCATTGGGTGATCTTATTGAAATAACACGATTCCATACAACTTTGGACGGACTCATGAAAAGATATCAGTCAGCTCAGAATGCATTCAACAGAGCTTCTAAAACCCATTGTTAGAGTCACAAAAACTCAACCGTGATTGGAAATAGACTAGTCCCTACTCTCTATGATAGTTATTAGAAGACGAGTAAATTCTCTTTCTATTCTATAGCGAATATTATATATTTCGAAGTAAAGGAAATCTACTCTCCTACCTATAATAATCCGTACGAAGGGGAACGAGTGCGACTTTAATACGAACTCCGTTAGTCCTTCTTTTTTTGTGAAAACCCCGGCGGCACGCAATTCATCGTACCACTTTTTCTCAGAAAGGTTTGTCTAAAGTGTGCTTACTCGCCTTTAGAAGAAAGATTTAAGAAATTTACAAGATCTACACTTCACAGAACTACAGAAGTGTTATGGGCTGTTGTAACTTTACTCAGACAAAAGGGATGGCAAATTTTAACAATGAAAGCTCGGCATGGAACGATCATAGCTCCACAAAAATTCGGAGTTCTTCTCGGAGATCATATTTTTAAAATACTTTAGAATGGCAAACTGCGGGTCTCTACTGGACAGAGACGAGTATTACCCATTCCGCCTTCTCTAAAGACATCAAAGTCCAAACCGGGCCTAGTTTTGGGGGCTGCTCCAGTTGGAAGTACACACTTCCAGCGTAAATTTATGTTCTTTTCGTTGGTACTTCTCATCTAATAAGAACCTGAACTACGAACTATGGTATACATACATAGCGACCCGCCACGGCTGTCAAAACCATGCACAATCGCAACGAAAACGGAAACGCATTGAAATGGAATCATATCTGCGGCAAGATGTGGCTACAAAACGAAAAAACCAAAAAAAAGCAAAAACAAAAAACCAAAAAAGGCAAAATTAAAATTCTAAAACAATAAATGCGAGCAAACTAAGCAAGCGA
>JAWMAG010000054.1:14197500-14255000 GCA_037013455.1 Ceratitis rosa
AGACAAGGGGGATGGGGCCATGTGCAGAAGTTCACGCAAGTTAGGTAAGTTTTTGACTGCCATTCACCTGGGAGTGGCCAGAAACGATTATTTTGCATATGGTTCAAGCAGCTCACGACTTCCGATCTAAGACCACGTATCCCCTGGGTAGCCAACAAACATCCGTTTGGAGGCGAGCTAAAGTAAGGAGGCGAATCCAATGCGGTTGTGCTTGGGGTTTGGAACCCACCACATGGAAAAAAAACCAATGAAAAATAAATTTCAGCCTCGGAAAAAAGACCCCCCTTTGGATGACGACCAGGCGGCCATATAAAGGACCGCAAATTTGGTGCCGGATTCGTGATGGGAGAGAGACTCCGTCGCCGAGTACTGGCATTCACTCCGGTAGATGAACGTCTCCCCACAATCCGTATCAAAACAAATTTTTTTAACACCACTCTAATTTGCGCCCATGCTCTGACGGAAGAGAAGGATGGCTCGACCAAAGATGCCTTTTACGAGCGCCTCGAACACACTTATGAGCGCTGCCCCCGCCACGACGTCAAAATTGTGCTTGGCGACTTCAACGCTAGGGTGGACAAGAAAGGTATCTTTGGTACGACTGTCGGAAAATTCAGCCTCCACGACGAAACCTCCCCAAATGGGCTGAGGCTGATAGACTTCGCCGGGGCCCGAAATATGGTTGTCTGTAGCACTAGATACCAGCACAAAAAAATTCACCAATCTACTTGGCTGTCTCCAGATCGGAAAACTTTCAACCAGATCGATCATGTTGTGATAGACGGAAGACATGTCTGCAGTGTTCTTGACGTGCCTACACTCCGAGGTCCTAATATCGACTCGGATCACTATATTGTCGCAGCGAAGATACTCTGTGCATCGAAAAACACCCGTCAACAAAACACAACAGACCGCCGAGCGGTTTTCTACTCGACTTGCACACCTGCTCAAGTGCCGGCACAGTCCAAAGTAGCAGCTGTTCCCTAAATAGACGAAATTATCTACGACCTCGATGTTATGACTGTCAACAGTTCTGCAGGTCATACAATGAACGGCTCGGAGAGCTCCATCCCGATACTGTAGAGTTTCTGGTGTTACTAACGTCTGTTTACAGATTCGCGTGGATCCGAAATACAGATATAGCGGTCTAAAGGCAGCTGCATATTGGGCTGTCGAAGGCTGTTTTAAAATCGGCAAAAAAGTGTTGTAAGTCGATGCTTTACTAACCAGTCTTTCCAAAACTTGACGCAGGGGAAATACCAACATTGGATTTACCAAGTCTAAAGCCACACTGATCGGGTGTCATCAGTTTGTTGACGATGTTGTCTTTCACAGAAACCGCTCGATAGGACCTTATATGCGATATTGTGAAGGTTTATCTCACGATAAGTGTCGCAGAAGTGTTTCCTCCATAAATTCAGTATACTCCGGCCATTAGTCACTGTATCACCTCTGTGGGTCTTGAGACCTTCAGTGAGTCACCACATCTTTTCGTAGAGTTTCCAAGTCTTTTTTTAGCGTCTATCTTTCCTCTTCAATGATCTCTATCCATCGCGAGTATAGCGCTCGATTGCAGCGTTGCGAGGTAAGTTGTCTTTTTTTTCTCCACTGTGGCTCCGAGAATCATGGTACTACCTTTCTGAAAACCAATAGTTTGGTTTACAGCTGCATGAAAACAGAAACCAAAAAATGAAAATATTTTCTTGTTGGCTGGCGTAATCTCTGCCTAATATTTTCGCTGGCTCGAACATTGTTTCATGAGGAGATACCGCAATTATATGCATTTTAGTGCAGTGAAATAAAAGTCTTAAATTTATTGCTGTAAAGCACAAACTCTGTCCAAGGCTGTTTGAACCCATACCACAGCTATGGTAATTGATATAACACCACCCCAAGGTAGCCAAATTACTATACCATAAAGCCGCATAAAATTTATGTACAATAATAAACTAAGCTAACAACACAAGATGAGCTTTTTACTTAATTATTTAAATATTTTAATTTTTTTTTTTTGTATTTCATAATCGAAATATTTTAAAATCAAATTTAATACAGTTTCCCATTCCAAATCAAGTTTAATTATGACCATTAAATCCCCTCATATCTTGCGAGAAATTTGATAATTTATTTTATATGGCAACACTTATTAAAATGCATAAATAAATCTCACCTTTAGAGCGTGAAATTATATTGCTTTTAACGCTATAATTTTAACAAATATTTAATATGTAAACTGCATGGTTTTGTTAAGTAAATACCGCTGTGTGAGCTTGTTAATTGATAATGTAAACCGTACAAACAGGGTTACTCGTTTTGTGATTTCAAAAGTACAGAGCTGCATTTTGAAATCTGTCAAATTTAACTGTCAAACCAAATTTTTTTGATTTTGGTTAAAAGTCAGGGATTTATGAAAATGGATCGCTTGGAATGGGCTTCAAAAATGGTGATAATGCTTTAAGAGAAGATTATGGTGCAAATAATCATCCAACTAAACAAGAAATTGGCGCTTTGTAACAGCTGAAGCCATTTTCGGCCGAGCTCCTCCTTTAATTTGTGGTTTTGCGTCTTGATGTTTTTCCAGCAAATACAGGGACCTACAGTTTATACTAAGCCGCCTCCGTACGGCTCATGGATTTTTTACGAGGAGCCATTATTTCATATCCGAAATACACTGGACTTATTGTCTGCTGCGCTCTTCGGCCCGGCGGTGTGACGGGACCTTACTTCTTTGAAAACGCCAACGGCGAAACTGCCACATTCAACTCTATGATCATATGATAACCGATCTTTTTTTGGACTGCAATTGAAGAACTCGACTTGGGCAATGTGTGGTGTCAACAAGTAGGTAGGAGATCATTTGTTTTGACACCGTTGGACTTTGTTTTGTTGATGTAAAAAGTAGCGCCGTAAATCATCTTTCTCCTTGTTTTCCAACAAATTTTTGAAAACTTTTGGTAAACAGTCTTCTGTGTACCATTTTGCAGTTACCGTCTGACCCTTTTCCAGTGGAATAGCAGCTGCGGTTTTAGGTCGGGTGAAGTAAACTGACATCAATACTTTTGCTGCTGATTTTGGTTGCTTAGATTTTACGGGTGGGTTTGCTCTTGTTGGGCTCCATACCATGGACTGCTGTTTTGTTTCTGGATCGAACTTATAGAACCAAGTTTCGTCACCAGTAGTGACTTTGCTGAAGTTGCTAGACTGACCATTTTCGAATTTGTTTAGGAAAAATTGAGGAAAATGCACTCGAGCCTCTTTTTGGGTCTCATTTAAAGTTCGTGGTACCCATCGAGCAGATTTCTTCGTGAACCCCAGATGATTACTTAATATTCGCGATACAGTCATGGCATTCAAGCTAACCCAAATTGATTAGCAATCATTTCTTTTGTCAATCGTGGGTCTTAGTCAATGTTGGACTTCACCAGAGCTACAGTGACGTCATCAGTGAAAGATTTTTTTCGACCTTCTCGGGGCTCTTACTCTACTGAAAAATGTCCGATCTGGAATATACGGATCCACTTAGAAGTAGTCTTTAAAAACGGTAATTTGGCATTCACTGAATATTTATATTGGCTGTAAATTACGCCGAAACCCAAAGAGAATTACATGGCGAATTTCTGTTTGCGTTGATGGTGGAATTTCGTCTGACTTATCCTCAGCTATCTTGCGATTTTTCGCCTACATTTTGGTCGATTATTCTAAAATTTGAAGGGAAGACTAATAAGGAAATTTTAAAAGGATTTGGTGTTTTTAGAATTAAAAAAAAGCAAATTAAAGGTCACCAACTGACCTAACCTTAGTTAATTCCCTTGTATAATGCAAAGTTCAAGCTTTACGATAAAAAAATGGAATTTCATAAAAGAAAATTATTTTAAAAGCATTTAATTATGTTTATTTTCGATATCCCAAAATGGTTAACCCTATGCAATTATAATTAATAAACATTTGTATGCATGCACGCGAAGTACAAAGTGATTTGGTGCTTGTCTAACGGTGTATAATTTATGCAATAAATTTATCGGCAAACACTATTTGGTACTTTAAATCGCATGCGACTTTTTTTTTTAATTTTTATTTTTTATTACTGATAATACATAATTATTATTATTTATTTATTTTTTTAATTTTTAATTGCATATTTATTTTTTAATCAATTTCTCATCATTAAAAAACACGGTAAATTCCAACATAAATGACTTTGTGTGTGTATATGTGTGTGTGTGTGTGTTTATGAAATCACATCAATTAACTAATAAATTTCTTGTAATCATAAAATATTTATTTTGTACGCTTATTCACCAATTAATGCAAATCAACGATTAAAATACTTAGCGATTAAATGCATTCCAGCGCTTGCTTATATTTAGATGTACTGTAAATATATGTATGTACTCGTATGTATGTATGTGTGTGTGTAATTTTATACCCGCTTTTATGCATTCATGCATGACACTTGTGCCGACAAGTAGTAGTTTGTAGTTAATTATTTACAAATGCATAGTTAATAATAAATGTGTGTTTTTTTTCTCTTTAAGAAAATTTCACATATTAATAAAAATATATTTATGTACATAAATAAGAATATGTAAATATATTAGTACAAAACCGCCTGAAATCACCGGTTATAATTTAATACAGTGTTTTTAATGCGATTATTTTAATTAAGATCCCAAACTCAACAGTCCACAGTAGCTGACAGATCTAGTCATTTTCTAACGGTTTTACATGAACACGTTAAGATAAAGTGTTACATATATTTATATGTAATAATATTTATGACAAATATGTCAGATTGTGACAAGTGTTTGGGTGGAAATGTGTAGACTTTGAGACTCTAAGGCAGCACGGAGTTTTTTACAGACTACTCGAAGTCAATATTCTCGTTTTATGGCTCTAAACAGCGATCAGAACGGGAGATTTCCTTAACTCACCTCTCTTCAGAGTTACCCAGCTGCTTTGAAACTCCTAACATGGTTGGTTGGTTTACATAGTAGCCGGGCAACAGCTCACCTCTGAGTATCGTAATGACCCCTAACCGCTAATCAAACCAATAAATGGAGTTTGCAAAACTGAATAGTCGCCGCATCTTAGCCCTCGGTATTGTGCTCAAATCTTCAAAGATTTCTACCTCTAGAAACTTCATGCGCAAAGGAAAGGGCTTAAGGTTTCAGTTTCCTTTTCTTGTTGGCAACTTCTGCAGAAGCCGCTAGATGGTGCACTCAACCTCTCTGAAGAATTATTTTATCTGTACATACATATCTGTTTTCTTTTTTACTCGATAACGTTACAAGACCTTCTTACATTCTATTCTGGTCATATTATCCTGGTCATATTACACGCTTTGAGATTTTGCATCTTAAGTTATCATTTTTAATGCATAACTCTCTTATATATTGAGCCTACAAGAGAGAGAGAGAGCGGCATGCTCGTCCGCCATCTCATAACCAAGTATATTACTCTCTCGAGGTACCCATCACAGGTTCAAAGAGATTCCAGATATCTAATCTAATCACCACTAAGCTGAGGCAATTGACAGCCTCATGTACAGCGGCTAACCCCGTCTGAAAAATATTACAATGAAATGTAAACGAAAGGATTTACATTGGCGGAAGCACTGCTCTTTTGTAAGCCGCGTTCGATAAATACATAAAACCAAGCAAGGAAAGTGCCGAAACAGCCGGTACTAAGCACGATGTTTTTAAAACTAAAACCAAACCGCCGATGACAGGAAGGCGATCCCGGATTTCTGAGAATATGACACCGATGAATAAACATAAAACTCTTCAAACCCGTAAAAGACCAGTTTGCAGGGCGAGTGAAGCCCTAATAGCGTCAGTAACTAGGGGAGGAGAGCGAGGCTACTGAAAGCGTCGTGAGAAACGAGAAGGTCGGAGTTGATCTCTTTGAAAGATCTGCCCATTATCTCTAGACAGGTCGGGGAGCCAATTTTCACAGGCCTCTCTTCAGGCCAACTTCTCACCATTAAGCGCGTTCGCCATGGACAGGAAAAGATGGTAATCACTTGGTGCCAAGTCCGGACTATAAAGTGGGTGCATCAGGACCTCCCATCCGAGCTCCTGGAGCTTCTGGCGCATCACCAAAGACGTGTGCGGCCTGGCGTTGTCCTGATGGAATACAATTCGGGCTGTGTTGATCAAAGATGGGCTCTTCTGGATGAGTGCTGCCTTCAATCGGTCCAGTTGTTGGCATTAGAGGGCCGAATTGAGCGTTTGGCTTGGCCACCGTTTCCGCCGGCTCACCGTATTTCGACCACGTCCGATTTCGCTTGACGTTGTCGTTAGTGATTTATTTTTCATCGCCAGTCACCGAACGCTTCAGAAATGGGTCGATTTTGTTGCGATTCAGCAGCGATTTGCAGATGGAAATTGGGTCCATCATGTTTTTTAGCGTTAGTTCGTGTGGCACCCAAACATCGAGCTTCTTTTTGAAGCCAAGGTTATGAAAATGGTTCCAATCGGTTTTCCGGTTATATTTAGTTCCTCAGCAATTAAATAAGTGCTCACGTGACGGTCTGTTTCCACTATTTCCATGATTTTATCGCAATTTTCGACGACAGGCCTCCCGACGCGTGGTGCATCTTTGACATCGAAATTACCGGAACGGAAGCTAGCAAACCACTTTTGTGCTACACGTTCGTTTACAGTATCGAGCGCATAAACTAAGTTAATTTTTTCAGCCGCTTTGGCTGCTTTTTCGCCTTGATCGAAGAAAAACTGTAAAATATAGCGAATTTTCTCTTTGCTGGTGTCCATCTTTGACGAGCGCTCACAACGTACAGAGTCAATCAATCGAAAAACAGTCAAAGACAAAGTTTTAGCACGAATAAACACGTTTTCAGCGCCGTATAGTATGACATGATGCGAAACGTAGTACTATGGACAATAAAGCCATCTCTTAGATAAAAAGCGAACGAAGCTTTTACTTAACCTAATATATACCCTTATTCCGTATAGCAAACTTGTCGGTATGGATATAGAAAAAGCCTAACTCCAGCCCTTCTCCTGAGATATTTTTTAATATCCCTAAATTGAAGTACCCATGTGGCTGAAAGTTGTGCTAAATAAGGTCAGCAGTTTATCTGACCTTCGTATTGGGTCATGTGGAAGCCGCCTTAGTAACAGTTGTCCAGATTAAATCTTTAATCAATAGTTTCGAAAATCTGCAGTGAGTTAATGAACCCATAAGTGAGGATACTTTGGAAGCAGCTTTCCTGCCCACTTTAACTCTGGATACTTTTGAAGAAAAAATATAGTAAGAAACCCTCAACTGAAGGCTGAGAAAATAATAATATCTGACTATCATCCTGCCTCATTCTGAGGTTATGTCACCTGCAACAATAACAACAACAACTAATACAAAATCAACTGATCATCTTTCACCATTTAAGCAAGTCCAAACAATATTGCATAATTGACAGAAAGAAAGCTTCACACGAACATGAAATGCAACATCCACGCAGCGGGTGTGCCACACAAGCTGTTTCTGTTATTTGCAACAGAATATATGTACGTATTTATGTATGTATATAAGCTTTTAAGCGCACAATTTCGTGATCAGTGCCATCGAAAGCATAAAATAACAGTTTCACGGTAATGCCAATGCAATTGCAATAAGCCGAAAGCGGCGCGACAAGCGATGGTGGGTGGTTGTATGGTGGTTTGGTGGTTTGGTGGCTTGGTGAAAAGAGTTGAGTCAGCCACCGTGGGCTTACCGGGAAGTAGTGTCGTTGAATGTATTGTAAATTTGTTTATTTGTTGAGCTTAGCTGAGTGACAAAGTGGCAAAGTGCTCAATAGCAAATGCGGCAAGCAGAGAAGCGTTGTAAATTTCCTCAAACAAATATGCCAAAGCGGCAACTATGCTAGTGTAAGTACGGTGTGTGTGTGTGTGTGTCTATGATTGCGATGGTGAAAAAAGACACTTTTAATTTATAGCATGAACATTTTTAAACGGTTTCGATTTTACGACCCAACAGCAACGGCATCAATGTTGCCAATGTGCCACATACCAATACAAGCGTAGAAAAACATACATACAAAACACGAAGACATATACAGTATGGCCGCTGCAATCACCTAGTGCTTCACATTGCGTACTGCCACCCGGAAGACCAAGGTTCGAGTCCTAATTGCGTCGCCCCTAGGCAGAGAATGTCCAGCCCTCCGAATGGATTCATCCAGAAGCTTAGAAATTGGGTGCCTTATGAATTAAAGCCAAGAGACGTCAAATGTTGATTCTGCATGTCGGAAATGTTGCTTCAACGCGACCAAAAGAAGAAATTTTTGCATCGGATCGGCGGTGAAAATGGATTCATTATGATAACCCAAAGCGCAAGAGATCGTATGTGAAGCCCGCCCAACCATCAACATCCACGGCATAGCCGAATATCTATGGTGCTAAGGTTATGCTATGTATTTGGTGGGACCACAAGGATGTGCTCTATTATGAGCTATTGAAATCGGGTCAGACGATCAATGGGGACCTCTGCCGAAAATAATTGATTCGTTTGAAAAAGGCCATCGCGGAAAAACGACCAGAATATGCGACCAGACACGAATCAATAATTTCTCATCATGACAATGCTCGGCCACATGTTGCAAGGCCAGTTAAAAACTATTTGTAAAACTGTGGGTGGAAAGTTCTACCTCACCCGCTTTATAGCCCAGACATAGCACCTTCCGATTACCACTTGTTCAGATCAATGCAGAATGCCCTCACCGGAGTACGCTTCACTTCAGAACAGGGTATCAGAAATTGGATCGATTCTTTCTTGACCTCCAAGCCGGAGAAGTTCTTTTTGGATGGGATCCACAAACTGCCAGAAAGATGGGCAAACATCGTAGCTTCCGATGGGCAATACTTTGAACATTAAATGTATAACAATTTTTTCACAACAAAGTCTTAATTTTCGAAAAAAAAACCGCACGAATTAATGCAGTCTTCCTTACAAATTTTAGAACGATCTGCTGAAATGGAGGCGAGAAAACGCAAGAGGGCTGAGAATAGTTCAGACGAAACTCCAACACCAACAGATATTCACCATGCGAGATTCTCTTCGGGTTTTGGCGTAATTTACAGCCAATACAAATATTCAGTGATTGTCAAATTACATAAGGAACGATTCCACCGTCTTTAAAGACTATTTCTAAGTGGTTCCGTATATTCCAGATCGGACATTTTTCCGTAGAGGACGATCGCCGAGAACGTCGACCAAAATCTTTCACTCTGGTGAAGTCCAAAATTGACGAAGACCCACGATTGACACAAGAAATGATTGCTAATGAATTAGGATGGGTACCACGAATTTCAAATGAGGTCCGAAAAGAGGCTCGAGTGCATTTTGCTCAATTTTTCTGAAACAAATTCGAAAATGGTAAGTCTAGCAACTTTAGTAAAGTCCTTACTGATGGCGAATCTTGGTTTCATAAGTACGAGCCAGAAACCAAGCAGTAGTCCATGGTATGGAGCTCAATAGGAGCAAACCCACCCGTATAATCTAAGCAACAAAAATCAGCAGCAAAAGTGATGATGTCAGTTCACTTCCACTGCAAAAGGGTGAGACGGTCAGACCGAACTTTTGTTAATCCCCTCGTATATGTACACTATGTTATTTTTATAATTGTTAGTCGTAGGTTGTTAGGACACATACACAAACGCACAAACACACACACTCAACTTTGTGAGCTTGCGGTTCGTGCAAATCGCTTTTGTTGTTGCTATTGTTTTGATTACTTTGCAACTGATTTCGCTATCAACAAAATAGTTGTTGTGCCGTTGCTAGCTATCAACAGTGTCATTCATTTTATAGGCAAACGTACATTTTCCGCATTAGCGACCGAAAGTTTAACGGCAACTTTGTTGTTGTTGTTGTTGTTGGACATCTGATATATGTGTAAACAGTGTGTTTAGTGAAGAAGTTACCAGATGTGGGAAATACAAATCAAGGTGTATAGCTTATGCTGGTGAGCTAATATGATTCTTCCGGCACTCTAAACAATCCAGAAGCTCTGGATCTCCACTAGGCTCAGGTGAGCTCCTTAGGTCATTTCGAACACACTGGACAAAGGATTTGCTTTTTTTTAATAACGAGCGATTTCCGTATCCAGCCTGCAGTTTCTCGGCGGGAGAGGAAACGAACCACCTCTTTGGTCCAAGCTCAGTATTATACCGGACGGCCAACTTTGTACCACGAAGACCAAAAGGATCGGGACTGAGGAGTTCACATAGCACCTTTCAACTCCTTGCTTATATTGTGGACTCATGTGTCGACATTCTTACCCATGCAGAGATCGGAAGCTTTTCCTTTTGAAACAACTGGTTTACTTGGTACCGTGAACCGTGGTAATGAGAATGTGGCAAACATAAACGGCATCTAGAAGCTTCCATGCAAAAGTGAAACATTATAAACAACCCAAAAACGGCTGCTGTGGCCGAGATGTTTGTGGTTATCTTCGTGTTGGTCATGGGTTCGAGCGCTGGTCAGACCAAAATCTTAAATTATGGAAAACTAACTTTTCTAATTACGATCGCCGCCACAGCCTAGGGGTTAGCAGTGCGTACTGCAACTCGGAAGGCCAGAGTTTGAGTTCTGGTCCGAGCAACATCGAAAATTTTAGTAACTTAATTCTTCCTCTTGCGGTCGCTCTGTCGGCAGGAAATATCTGGAACTCCGAGTGGATTTCTGCCTCGAATTAAAAGCTCTTTATAAAAATTCATCGGCCGTTCGGAAGTGGCTTAGAATAGACTGTAGGTTGCAAGAGGAGCTCGGCCGGAAACCTTGGCTTTCGATCCGTTTTGACTCTCTACGCCAACTCCTCCGTTCTGCGATAGCTTTTGAAGTATTAATGGTAATGGTATTTTGTATCTAAACTAGATCGAGTTAAGAAGGTCCAGCTCTTCCTTGGAGTAGCAGCCAGTAATTCAGTGGTTATATTCTCCGTTGACTTGCACGGCTCTAGAATGGGATTATTTTCGTGACGGCATGTATAAATAAGCCCGAGAAGCCGACACCAACCAAAATATAATGTTCACATCTAAACTGAGCTCTAGGGCAGGTTTAAAAACGTACAAGACTACTTCGTCTAAAAATAAACGTGTTTAAACCGAAGGTTTTGAAAGCATGTCCGAACTTGTTAACGATTATCAGCCCCCAGATCTTTGTAAAGGTAGCAGTTACAGCAGTCTAGCAGTTGAAATTTTCAGTTTTCTTTCTGGAGACTGACTGACTGTACGGTTGATATCAAGTCATATCAGAATCGGTCTATAACGTCATGAACCTTAGGTGGTACTGACAGAAATTACTAAGCTTAAGCTCGGAGTCCATTCACCACCCACAATAGCAGAGGATGAACTCGAGCCACCCCGCGAGACCCAAGTTATGCTGGCTGAATGAAGCTCTGGATACTGCAGTCGAGGCAACTACTATCATAACTACCTAGATTTGATCCTGACATACTCAACTTATGTCCCGCTTATTAGAAGATCCCGTACAACATTAACCACCTGTTTGCATGACCACTAAAATACACTCGTTTAATACTTCCCTCCCTCTGGTCCGAGGTAGTCGAAACATCTCGTTTCATGGACCTCTTTTGTAGCCGTTTCAATAAGAACAACTCGTTCCACCCTCACTTTAACCTGCCTTCGAGTGTAAGAATAGTCTATGCAACCAATGGCTTCATCAGGTGATCCAGAGGTGAAGTGCGAGCCCTTCTCAACCTCTCTGGGTAACATTACAGTAAGAGCATATTGACTTTTAGTACCTACATATATCTCATAAATACCTTCTACTTTGCAAAAGAGCTCACCGCTTACAAGTATAACAACACTCCCCACCATAAAATGTGTAAAAAAGAAATATTAAAATTGTTTTTTTTTTTTTTTTTGAAATTCAATTTATTTTCCATTCATCCAACTGTTTTTATTTTTTCGTTTGGCACCCAACGCCGCCAACACTCTGTTGCATTCACCACTCAAAGTTGTTATTGAGTCCCAAATAAATGCGCTTTATCTTCGCAGCATTACATGGCTCAACTACAGCCGCGCCACACAACCAAAGCAGCAGCAGCAGCAGTTCAAGTAGTTGCTCATAATTTAACTCAATAGCTACTGTTGCACTTGAACAACTGGCAGCGAACTGAGCCAGCTCCGCACCGCACCGCATACCGCAGAACAACAGGCAGCGAGCCAAAAGATGTGAGAGCTCATCATCAGCTCTCCGCTCCGCTAACCCCAACACTTGCTCCTCTGCCCATTCAACTTAATCCACTATTTTTGAAGTAGCTGTAGCTCATTTTGTTGGCGGTAAATTTTTCGGGTTTCCGTTATTTACATACATACATACATATTCATTATAGTTTTTTGTTTTTATTTTTTCGTTTTTTGTTTCTTTTTTACATTTCATTTGCCTTTTGGGTTGTAAATTTGTTTCGTGGTGTTATTAATTCCACATTCATTTTCGTTGCTGTATTTTTAATTAGCTGCATTTTTCGTCATTATTTGTATTTGGTGTTCTTGTTTTTGTTGCTGTTGTTTTTTATTTTTCTTTATTGCTGTTCTTCATTTTGGCTATTTGTTGGTGTTGTTGCCGACACTTATGTATATGCATTTACGGCTGCAGTTGCAAATATGCAGCTACACACAGCAGCGAGGCATACAAAGTTGTTGCTGGCTGGCCTCACTTGGGTCGTCTGCCCTTCTTCGTACACACACACAAATGCAAACACACATACACAATCTTCTGTCTTTCAGCATCTGCATATTTTTTAAGTAGCTTTTTGGTGGCTTTTATTTTGTTAACAGCAACACTTGCTGGTTGTTGACACACATGAATAATGTGGGTATTAAAATATTAAAAAAACAACAAACAAAAAATTTTAAATATTTATAAAAAATTTTAATTAAAGAAAAAAATAAGAAAAAAATAATAAGAAAAAATTTGTAACAAAAAAAAATATGTATAAAAAAAATTCATTTAAAGTGAAGAAAACGCAATCGCCGCCTGCATAATCCGTTCGTGGCTTGCAGTGGTGGATATATATGTATAATATAAAGCCAGCGTTAATGAGTAAAACTAATCTTTATTTTTTTTTTTTGTTTATTTGTAAAAAAAACCATATTTTCGTGAATTCAAAATGATTTAAAACACATTTGTGTTGGGCAATAAACAAATGAATATTTTTTTGTGTTTGGCGTCAACATGAATTCGAAATCAATTTGTCTTTCCGCTGCCAAATTTGGTAGATTAAAAACGGAAAATATTTATATTTTCCACATATAGTAGTAGCAGATAGATTACTATCGAACTATTGTGAAAGTGAATTACACTTTTTCTAGATTCAAATAAGTTGTAGGGAAAAGCCGAAGTTATTTTAAAATAATTTTAAGCCAAATAAATTTCCATAAAGCTCAAATACATTTAAAGAAAATTAAAAAAAGTGCTCACATATGGTATTAAATTTAAAGAAAAATAAAAATGCATTAAAAATTAAAGGAATTTTTTTCCGAAAAATTCAATTTTACTTCCAAAAAAACAAATTTTTTTTCCGAAAATTTCATTTAAATTTCAAAAAAATTTTAATACTTTTTGGAAAATCTCAAACATGTTCTCACCTTTTTTCGATAATTTTCAGAAAAACTCAAAGGTTTGTATCGCTTTTTAAAACATGATTTTAGAATATATAATAATTCTTTTAAACCTATAAAAAATTAGTTAATAAAAATACTAAACTTGAAGAAATTTATATAATTTGACAACATTAATTTTATTACCATGCGTTGGATTTTTCGATAAAGAAAACACTTAATTTTCAGAGGAATCTCAAAATTTTTTTATTCAAAGTATTGGCCATTGGTTTCTATACATCTCGCCCATCTCTCAGGCAAATTATGGATACCATTCCAAAAAAACTTTTTCTCTTTCGAAGCAAACCATTCGACGAGCCATTTTTCGACTTATTCAAAATTAGCGAAGCACTGCTCTGCAAGGGAGTGTCCCATCGATGCGAAAAGGTGATAGTCGGACGGGGCCAGGCCTGGAGAGTACGGCGGGTGCGATAATATTTCCCAATTACGTGTTTTTAATGTGTCTTTCACCAGTTTAGCGGTATAAGACGGCGCGTTGTCATGTTACAAGATAACTTTGCCATGTCTTCGGGCCCATTCCGACCGTTTTTCGATCAACGCATGATTGAAATTGATCATTTGTTGTCGGTAGTGATCCGTGTTCACCGTTTCACCAGGTTTTAACAACTCGTAGTACACCACACCACACTGGTCCCACCGAATACAGAGCATTGTCTTACGGCCAAAGCGATTTGGCCTTGCAGTCGATGGGCCAGCTTCACTAGGGGAAAGCCATGATTTTTTTCGCTTCGGGTTCTCAAAATAAATCCATTATTCGTCCCCCGTGACAATTCGATGCAGAAAAGATTTCCTTTCGAATCGTTGAAGCAGCATTCCACAAACGGTTTTTCGATTTTCCATTTGTCTATCGTTCAGCTGGTGTGGCACCCATTTTCCATACGTCTGGATCTTTTCCATGGCTTTTAAACGTTGGCAAATTGCTCCTCGAGTCACATGTAGTGTTTCTGCCAATTTTTGTTTCGATTGGGTTGGATCAACTTCCAAGAACGCCTGCAATTCCTCGTCTTCGAACTTTTTCGCTGCACCAGGATGTTCATTGTCTGTCAAATCGAAATCTCCACTTTTAAATTGACGAAACCAGGTCTCACATTTTCTAATCACTGGAGCATGTTCACCATAAGTTTCTACCAGCAACCGGTGAGCTTCAGCTGCTTTTTTCTTTTAATGAAATAAGAAAAGCAACGAATGCCGCAAATGCGATTTACTTGGAACGAAACTCGACATATTCACTGAGGTAAACAAATATGACGCTATTTTTTTGGCGGAATGTGACTTGCGTAGTTTTGTAGGTTAATGTCAATAGAAAAAAATTACATACATGCCAAATCATAGAAATTTATACATATTGCTAGCGACATCTACAAGTAAAACCGGCACACTTCAACAAACACACCTGTATACACCCTAAATATATATATATATATTGTTTATTATTTCTATTATATTTTATAAAACAATTTTTTAATAAAACTTGCCTTTTGCCGAAAAAATGTATATGCCTTTGAAATTCTTTTCTTAGAATTTCGATCTTTTTGCCAAAAAAATCTTTTCTTTCAACTTTTTCAAAGAAAACTTTCCTGTTGTTGCAGCAAATTAAAAATTGTCAGCGTAAGCTGAAGTTATAGTATGTCTTATAGGTATGTATAAAATTCATTTCATATACATATTCGTAATGTTTATTTAATTTGTTTTTTTTTTATTTGCATTTTTTTATACTTTTTACTTTTTTTATTTTTGTTTCTTTTTTTTTAATTTTTTTTTATTATTGTTTTTTTTATTTTTATTTTATTTTTTTTATTGTTTTTTATTATTTTTTTTTTATTTTTTTTATTATTTCTTTTATTTTTTATTTATTTTTACAAACACTTTTTCAATAAAACTTACCTTTTTTGGAAAATAATTTTCGTATTTGTATTATATTTTTTCTTTTAATTTTTTTGAACAATTTTACTGTTCTCTGAAATTTTATGTTCATTTTTATTTTTCTTAATATTTGTTTTTTTATCATTCCTAAAAAGTCCACATTTTTCGAGCAGAAGTTTTTCTTTCCTTTCAACTTGTTTAAGAAAACTTTCATTATTTCTGAATAAATTTTTTTTCTGAATTTATTTTTGATTTTGTTATATTTTTTCTAGTCTTTTTTTTTTAAGTGAGGAACGATTTTTTTTTAACTTCGAATATAAATTTTACTTTTTAACTGGTTTAAGAAAATTTTCTTTTACTCTGAAACAAAATTACGAATTTCTAAAAGTTTCTTCAGGCGAATTTATAGAAAGTGAAGTTGCCACATCATATGATTGCTTGTTCTTCCTTCCATTACAAAAAATTACACACAAAAAAATACATGAGAAATAGGTTTTGGCATTTCGAATGTTCGTTTACACAAACAAAATACATAGGCTTTTTGTTTTTATATTCTTGGTACTATCGTGAGTGAATTTGAATTTCTTTTTCCTTATTTTTACATTATTTTCTCATATTTTTAAAGTGAGCAAGAACTTTTCGAAAATAAATTTCACTTTTCTTTTAACTTTTTTAAGAAAACTTTACATTTTATGCAAGAAATTTGAGATTTTTTAAAATTGTAATTTTTCAGAAATTTTTTCAGTTCTTAAATTATTAATATTTTCCTAGAAACAAAACTTATTTTTTACTTTTTCAAGTAAACTTTTACCTTTTCTGAAACATATTTGAGATTTGAGCAGCTGAAAATTGACAACGTTGCCAAATTATTTGCTTGAAAAGTGTAATGCATGTTAAGGAGAAATATATGTAATATAAAGTACGAATAGAAAATCCAAAATCAAACTTAAATAAGCCCTAAATAGTGGCAAATTTGTAAAAATTATTTTTTTACAGATTGTAATTTCACTTAAAGAAAAGTATATATGAGTAGACTAGTTTTCTTGTCATTTTAGTTTTTTTTTTACTTTTAGAAAATCAGCAAATTCAGGCCAATTTTTGTGGTGCTTTATTTAAATTGATTTTACTTAAATTCCAACAAAAAATATTTAATTCCTAAGCATCGTATTATTCATTAACAATAGTGCGCATTTAAAAAGATACACCTGGATTCTCAAATTGAATTTCGTTGTTCTGTGGAATGTGTCGCTTTTGGCATTTGCCGCCAGATTGAAATTGAACTGACAAATTTGGCAGAACCTTTGTTTGACACACCTCAACCGAATGTTTGCGTAAATCATCAAACCATCGAAACAACAACAATAACAACAAGCAAACAACAATTTTAGTCATAACAAATAGTAATACCCAGCAATAATAGATAATAATAATAAAATTTGCATTTTATGTGGCAGCGAGGGGAATTAGAATAACAAACATTCATACATACATGCATACATACACATTAAATTTATACATATAAAAAAAGCATTGATGTACGCCAGGATCACTCATGGATCAAATGAGTTATTTTTATTGTCAATATTATTGTAGAACTTTGCTGTTGTTATTCAAACTGGTTTAAACGTACAATGGAGGTATATATATGTATAATATGTATGTGTGAGAGTTATTTCACATTTTTTGCAGCAGCGGCTTAGATGGACGCCGCTCGATTTGGTTGATTGTTGCGGCTCATCTGTCACACAAATAATTTATTGCCTTGCCAATCACGCTGTGGTCGTTATGCAAAAGCATATAAATATAATATAGTACATATATGGTATGTATGTATAAATATCATTTTCGCAAATTTATGCAAATTATCGCTAAACTGTCACAATAAATAGTGGATTAGCATTTCAATGCCCCCTCAATTGGGGTTGTGCAAATATTTGCAGAGAAATTTTTAATTTTGTCACATCAAAAAGGTATAAAAACAATATTTAAACAACAAGGACATTAAATTAAAATTAAAAAAATAAATAAAATAAAATTAAACTAAATTAATTCAAATTAAATATCCTAAATTAACAATATAAAATAATATTAAATAAAATAAAATAAAATAAAATAAAATAAAATAAAAAAAATTAAAATTAAATAAAATTATATTAAATAAATATAAGTAAAACAAAATAATGTAAAATAAAATAAGATAATATAAAATAAAACAAATATATATAAATAATATAAGATTAAATTAAATTAATATTAAATAAAATAAAATAAAATAAAGTAAACTAAAAAATAATTAAAATTAAACAAAATAAAATAAAATAAATAAATTAAAATAAAATAAAATAAAATAAAATAAAATAAATTAGAATAAAAAAAATAAAAAAATAAAATAAAATAAAATAAAATAAAATAAAATAAAATAAATAAAATAAAATAAAATAAATAAAATAAAATTAAATTAAATAAAATAAATTAAGATAAAATAAAATAAAATAAATAAAATAAAATTAAGTAAAATAAAATAAAATAAAAAAAGTTAAAATTAAATAAAATTATATTAAATAAATATAAGTAAAACAAAATAATCTAAAATAAAATAAGATAATATAAAATAAAAAAAATATATATAAATAATATAAGATTAAATTAAATTAATATTAAATTAAATAAAATAAAATAAAGTAAACTAAAAAATAATTAAAGTTAAACAAAATAAAATAAAATAAATAAATTAAAATAAAATAAAATAAAATAAAATAAAATAAATTAGAATAAAAAAAATAAAAAAATAAAATAAAATAAAATAAAATAAAATAAAATAAAAAAAATAAAATAAAATTAAATAAAATAAATTAAGATAAAATAAAATAAAATAAATAAAATAAAATTAAGTAAAATAAAATAAAATAAATAAAATAAAAAAAATAAAACAAAATAAAATAAAATAAAATGATAAAAATAAAATAAAATAAAATAAAATAGAATAAAATAAAATAAAAAAAAATAAAATAAAATAAAATAAAATAAAATTAAACAAAATAAAATAAAATAAATAAATTAAAATAAAATAAAATAAAAAAGAATAAAATAAAATAAAAAAAAATAAAATAAAATAAAATAAAAAAAATAAAATAAAATAAATTAAGATAAAATAAAATAAAATAAATAAAATAAAATAAAATAAATAAAATAAAATTAAGTAAAATAAAATAAAATAAATAAAATAAAAAAATAAAACAAAACAAAATAAAATAAAATGATAAAAATAAAATAAAATAAAATAAAATAGAATGAAATAAAATAAAAACAAATAAAATAAAATAAAATAAAATAAAATAAGTAAAATAATATAAAAAAAATTAAATAAAGTAAAGCAAAATAAAAAATTAAATAAAATAATTTAAAATAAAATTAAATTAAATAAATTAAAGTAAAATAAAAATAAATAAAATTAAATAAAATTAAATAATATAATAAAAAATAAATAGTAAGCTTAACAAAAGAAAATGAAATAAAATAAAATTGAAATAACAAAATAAAATAAAATAAAATAAATGGAAATAAAATAATAAAAAATAAATAGTAAGCTTAACCAAATGTAGTGAAATAAAATAAAATTGAAATAACAAAGTAAAATAAAATAAAGTAAAACAAAAAAAGTAAAAAACAAAATAAGAAAAAATAAAATAAATAAAATTCTATAACATAAACTTATTTAAATTAAATTAATAATAAATTAAATGTAAAAAGTAAACTAAAAAAAATAAAATGAAATAAATATAAATAAAATAAAGAAAACTAAATAAAATAAAATGAAATAAAATAAAAACTAAATAAAAAAACAAAAAAAAAATTTAAATTTAATTAAACTAAATTTAATTAAATTAACTTAAATAAAATTAAATCAAATTAGATTTGTTTAAATCTAATTAAATTAAATGAAAAAAATTAAATTAAATTAAATTAAATGAAAAATTTAAAATAAAATAAGATAAAACACAATAAAATATAATATAAAAAATAAAATCAAGTTAATGATAAATAAAATGAAGTAAAATAAAAAAAATAAAGATGAATATAATTTACAAAAAAAATTAAGCAAAAAAAATTACATTTAATAACACAAAACTAATTAAAAAAAAATAAAATAAATCAAAATAAAATAAAGTTAAATTAAATAATACAAAACAAAATGTTATTCAATAAAATAAAGTAAAACAAAAAAAGCCAAAATAAAATTAAATTGAAAAAATAAATTAAATAAAACGTAGTAAATTAAAACTAAAATGAAATGAAATAAAATGATATTAAACATTGTAAACCAAAATGAATTACAAATAATAATAAAAATAAATTTTTAATAAAAAAACGTTAATTATACAATAGTAAAATAACATAAAACAAAGTAAATTAAATTGAACTAAAGCAAAATAAACTAAACCAAAATAAAATAAAATAGAATGATAAATTTAATATAAAAAAATTAAATTATATATATAAAATTTAGCAAAATATTGTTGAAGTAAATTAGATTATATAAAACAAATTAACATAAACTAAAATCAAATAAAAAAATTCTAAATAATAAATAATTTAAAATAAATAAATATAATAAAAACTTATTAAATTAACTTAATTAAAATTGGACTTATTAAAATAAATCAATATAAAATAAAAATATATTGAAAAATTTAAAAACTAAAAGACTAAAAAAATTATATCATATAAAATTATATGAATAAAATTAAAATAAAATACAAAACCATAAAAATACCGTTTGAACAATGTAAATATGTATTTTCCATTTGTTTGCTTTATTTAGTTTCTGTAAACCAAATTTTTATGCAAATATTTATGGTTAATAAAATTTAATGTTTTCATTTAACAAATATAACAACAAATTGTTGCCGCATTAAAATTTGTAGCTTGGCAAATTGCCGTGTGGGCAGAAATTTAAATTTATTTGCAAATTATTATGCAATTAATGAACCGGAAAATTTTACACGCTAATCAAGTGTTTAGTTATTTATGACAGAGCCATATAAACACATTCATTTATATATAAATATACACGAATATTGCAAATTAATGTGCATTGTGTGTTTGTGTCACAAAAACTGTTTAGTTTATAGCTTTTAAGCGTCGAAATTAATATTTTCGGTATTTAGCAGTTTATGTTGGGCGCCAGACGCTGGCTCGCATTATTGCGACAAAATTATTATAATTGCGGTTTTTATAAATTTATGCAGAATTATGTATGTATATATGGCTAGTACATGTCCATGGGAAAATAAAGCAATATTTGGTTTATTACTGGATTAAGCATCGAAAATTATCAACCACAAATCGAATGTGGAAAGTTACAATGCACTAATGAGTTAATGAAATATTTAGTAATTAGAGAAAAATATATTTTTTTTCAAAGTTTGTCAACAGACTTTTTTATATTTTTTAAATTTTTTGTATGGATAATGCTTGTAAAGTCAATTATCGATATGCAACTGGCCTCTAGCTTAAAAATGTTCTGACCTAAAATCCTCCCTAATGTAGGCAACGTTTTTTTTTCTATTTCGAAAGGGAGTACAAGTTAGCAGCATAGAACATAGCATACAATTGGGTGCACATATTTGCTAAAATACAATTCTATCAAAGACGCACTCCTAAATCTTTGGCTAAAGGAGACTGCTTAGGCTTACAGTACACTATGTGCTGCTAAATGTTTCAGCGAACTAGCGTGATTTTTAAGCCTTAATAGGTTAAAGAATTTTTTAGTATAATTCTGCGAACAAAGAGACAGTTGTTATGTTGCCAGGCTACATCATCTGGTGTACGAAAACCAATTAAAAAGGAAACTTTATCAATTCTTTTTCATCTTTGGAAATGAATTGATTGGAAACCTCGACAGTGATGGCAAGGATAAGCTTTAAATAATTTCTTTCTTGCTCAAATTCAAAGATACAATAGGCAGACCTATTCACTCATCAACTTCTTCAAACGACTGATGTTGTAGTCAAATAACCGTTAAAACCGCCACTTGAAGCAATGTAAGATATCCCTACCACCACCATCAACTTAAATAAAACGATTTGCACCTCATTGCTGCTGGGATTCTACAACGATTCGTCTTAGGTTACATTGAAGAGGAAACACTTTGGCGGCTTAAGTAAACGAAAGGCACTTTTACCTCCTTTCACAGCTTCCTTCCATCGCATTTCTTTTTTTCCTCTTTTTACATTCCTCCACAATTCTAAGCATCACCTCCTTACAATTGCACTCTTGTTGCGCCTTATGCCATCGATGTTCGATTATTTTGCCTTGACAACATCAACTTGCGCCGTATCTAGCAATCGATGGCATGTCAGTGTGTCGCCAAAAAAAGACAGAGACAGCAGCGGCACGACAAACGAAGTATACCCAACCAAACTTCAAACTTCTGCCGAAGAAAAGATATTACAATGGACCAACAATGTAGCAGAAAGCAACAAACAATGACTTGCCAAAGCGGGCGCTTGACTGCCTGCAACAAATTGCATTGTAAAGCACAGTGAGCTGTGAAATCGAAAAGGTAAACTATCAAAGTGTACGCTGAATGTGGCGGCCGCACAAAGCACTCACATGCACTGCTGAAGTGGGCTCAAGCAATGGCTTGTTGGTTGGTTTGGCTGGTTGCTTGGAGTATTGTTGCAACTTTGCATATCCACTTCAAATCCTACATTAGTTCCACGCTATTCCACGCCGTCTGCCGGAGATTTAAGCGGAAACTTGCATTGAGCATGCATAAAGCTCTACTCTTTCCAAGGAGGCTTCAATACCACTTTGTAAGACTGGGTACCAAGTTCCTCTGTCATGGGTGTCTGCCACTCTTGATCGCATACTTTTACTACTTATCTACAACAAGCTTTAACAATATTATTTCTATCAATCTCAGTGTCTCTATCTACAACAACTTCCTTGGCAGTCCTACAACAACTTCCTTGGCAGTCACTATCATGCAGCTTTCCAATATATACACGAGTATATATATAAGGTAAAGTAAAAATTTCGTTCGGTTTTTACCTATGAGATGGCGTTATTGTCCATAGTACTAGTGTTATGTGTCGCTTCATATCATACTATACGACGCTGAAAACGCGTTTATTCGCGCTAAAAGTTTGTCTTTGACAGTTTTTCGATTGATTGTCTGAGTACGCTGTGAGCGCTCGACAAAGATGGACACCAGAAAAGAGAAAATTCGCTAAATTTTACAATTTTTCTTCGATCAAGGCGAAAAAGCAGCCAAAGCGGCTGAAAATATTAATTTAGTTAGGAAGGCCTGTCGTCGAAAATTGCGACAAAATCATGGAAATAGTGGAAATAGACCGTCACGTGAGCACTTATTTAATTGCTGAGGATCTAAAGATAAACCAGAAACCCGTTTGGAACCATTTGCATAACCTCGGATTCAAAAAGAAGTTCGATGTTTGGCTGCCACACGAACTAACCGAATTTCCATCTGCGAATCGCTGCTGAATCGCAACAAAATCAACCCATTTCTGAAGCGTTTGGTAACTGGCGATGAAAAGTAGATCACTTGCGACAACTTCAAGCGAAATCGGTCGTAGTCAAAACGCGGTGAGCCGGCGGAAATGGTGGCCAAGCCAGGATTGACTGCCAGGAAGGTTTTGCTGTGTGTTTGTTGGGATTGGCAAGGAGTCAGCTACTACGAGCTGCTCCCCTATGGCTAAACGCTCAATTCGGCCCTCTACTGCCAACAACTGGACCGCTTGAAGGCAGCACTCATCCAGATGAGGCCATCTTTGATCAACAGAGGCCGAATTGTGTTCCATCAGAGACAACGCAAGGCCACACACGTCTTTGGTAACGCACCAGAAGCTCCAGGAGCTCGGATGGGAGGTCCTAATGCACCCACCTTATTGTCCGGACCTGGCACCAAGTTATTACCATCTTTTCCTGTCCACGGCGAACGCGCTTAATGGTGAGAAGTTGGCCTCAAGAAAGGTCTGTGAAAATTGGCTCTCCGCGTTTTTTGCCAATAGGGACGCAGCCTTCTAAGAGAGAGGTGTAATGAAGTTGGCATCTCGTTGGCGCATATTTGACTTAAATCGACCAAATGTACACAAAGTTATCAATAAAAAAAAACGAACGAACGAATTTTTTACTTGACCTAATATGTATTTATATATGGTTGTATTTGCACTTTTGCTCCTCGCACTTGCAATCTATTTGCATATCTTTTACATTTACTGTAATTGTACCGTACCATGATGTTGCCTTGCTGAATGCCGCTGAATGTGGCACAATAATAAAAACTTTCAACTGATTTGTATTTTTATACGTAAGCCGCCCTCTACCCACAAGAACACACACGCACACGTATAGCTTCCACCCAAGCGCCCCGCCTGTTTCTTGCCAACTCCTTTACTCCTTTTGTGTCACTTGAAGCACTGCGCGAGGCTGTTTGTTCAGTATGAGGCGCGCTCCCACCTCCCCTTTCCACACACTGCTCGTACATTCAAAAGGTAATCGAAACCGTTGATTCGTCGTACAAACGTTTGTTTGCTTAGTCAATCTGCTTTATAAACTCTCTCCGCACCGCACCGCCCCGCCTTTCGGCTTTCGGCTTTATTCCATTTCGTTTTCTCACCTTTTTTAGTGCGCTTGTACCGGTTCTTGTGGCATGCAACACGCTTAAGCGCGATTTAGCTGATTTTTTTTTTTTTTTTGCTTTTGTCGTAGTCACAGTAACAATCAGAGTGGCATTGTTTGTTGTTGTAGCTGTTATTGTTGTTGCATGCATTTTTTATTTTTTATTTTTTTTGCCACATTTACTTGACATATCGTACAAGCAATACAAATACTTGTCTTCCTCCTCGCACTGCGCTGTGAAATTTTTTTCTTCACTCTTTTTCTGCTCTCCTTTTTTCTTATTTTTTTTTTTTTGCATTTAGTATCGCTTTAACTCTGCTTTTGACTACTTTCAATTTGTTAAGTTAAACTTTTTTATGGGTTACCTAAACCATGTTGAGTCGTCCGCCTCCCGGCGCTCTTCTCTCTTCCACTATTTTTATTATTTTTTTTTTGTTTTTTTAATTTTTTTCCGGTTTCTCTTTACCGCTTATAGTGTATTGGCTGTAAGTCTCTGTTGCACTTTTTCTCCGAGTTTTTTATATTCTTTCCTTTACTGTTCGCCCGCCTTTCATCTCTGCTTTCGCTCTCCAACGCTTTGATTTTTCTATTCGCAATGCAAATACTAAATGCGATTTAATTGAACAATTAGTAGCGGCCGTTGACAGCATTGACTTCACTTCGATTGTTGTTTTTATTGTTGTTCGTAATTTAAAAGCAGTTATTTAAATGACACTCGACGGCAAGCAAACAAGAGATCAGAGAGTTGAGGACAAAGTTAAGTGGATTACGGTATTGTGGAATTTTCTAGTGGCATTGTTTTTTTTTTTTTTTTTTTTTTTGTATGGTATCGAACTTGCAGAGTTCATACTTGGAATATGCCGTTAGCTGTACAAAAATTTGAATTTAAAATTTTTTTTATTTTTCAAAAAATTCCTTTTTTTTATAAATTTTGAGCCTTGGCAGTATAAGTATGTGGAACAATCATCATTCAAATGACCGCCTCGCAAATTTTTGCAAACTTCAATCGGTTCGAGCCTAATTTTCGATCACTTTTTGGCACATATTCAGCGTTATCTCAGCCATAACTTGACGAAAGTTGGTCTTCCAGTGCTCAAGAGTTAAAGGTTTATACGCATACACGGAAGCACGGTCTTTCGCGGAATTTTCGCTCGCAACAAAGCCACATACGATGGGGTTGTATAGCATGTGGGACCATCTTGTTGAAATCACATATTATCCAAGTGTTGATCTTCAACTGTAGACTAAAAAAAAGTCGGTTGCCATACGACCATAAAGCTCGGAATTAACAGTAACAATCTCGCCGCTGGCTTTCAAAGAAATAAGTTCCAATCACACCTCCAGACCAAAGAGCACAACAAACAGTAAGTTTTGTTAAGTGCAATGAAGGTCTCTCTTCAATTATCTGAAGATTTTTGAAGCACTATTTGTGACAAATTTGCTTATTTAATTATCCCCCGAGTGAGCAATGTGCCTCGTCGCTGAAAAATATTTTATTCGAAAAACCGCCGTCCACTGTTTGTTGTTCAAGCGACCAATTGACGTTAGGTATATGGATGAAGGTGTAAGTCCAAAGGCGAAACGCCGTAAGAAAGTCCCAGCTCTCGGCAATGTCGAGAAGTAGGCACATTTCGACGCAGATGCATGCCAGACGCAAGAAGATTTTGTAAAAGTATATGGAGTTGATCAAGCAACCGTTTCCAGACGATTAAAATCATTAGGATTCATTTAGAAGCTTGGAAATTGGGTGCCTTATGAATTAAAGCCAAGAGACGTCGAACGTCGATTCTGCGTGTCAGAAATGTTGCTTCAACGCCACCAAAAGAAGTCATTTTTGCATCGGATTGTCACTGGCGATGAAATGAAATGAAATGGATTCATTATGATAACCCAAAGCGCAAGAGATTGTATGTGAAGCCCGGCCAACCATCGACATACACGGCAAAGCCGAATATCCATGGTGCCAAGGTTATGCCAAGTATTTGGTGGGACCACAAGGGTGTGCTCTATTATGTGCTATTGAAATCGGGTCAGCCGATTAATGGGGACCTCTACCGATAGCAATTCATTCGTTTGAAAAATGTCATCGCCGAAAAACGACTAGAATATGCGACCAGACACGAATCAATAATTTTTCATCATGATAACGCTCGGCCACATGTTGCAAGGCAAGTTAAAAACTATTTGGAAAACTATGGGTGGGAAGTTCTACCTTACCCGCCTTATAGCCCAGACATAGCACCTTCCGATTACCACTTGTTCAGATCAATGCAGAATGCCCTCACCGGAGTACGCTTCACTTCAGAACAGGGTATCAGAAATTGGCTTGATTCTTTCTTGACCTCCAAGCCGGAGAAGTTCTTTTGTGATGGGATCCACAAACTGCCAGAAAGATGGGCAAACATCGTAGCTTCCGATGTGCAATACTTTGAACATTAAATGTATAACAATTTTTTCAAAATAAAGTCTTAATTTTCGAAAAAAAAAACCGCACGAATTAATGCATACACCCAATAAAAACGAATTTATATTCTTATCAAAGCCTTCATGTCCCATGATATGAACATATATTTTCAAGAAAGATAAAAAATCTTTTACTTGAGTTTCTTTTTCATTTTCAACGGCCAAATTTAACCGTCAGTCAACGGAAAGCTGAATTAGGTATATGTAAAATACTTATCTGTTAAATTTTTAGTGATCAAATCATGACAAAATTTCTTTTTTTTCTAACCGATGTTTGCATCATGTCAACTTACCTGAAAATAAAAAAAAATATACTCATTAAAACTTTGAGAGAAATGAAATTTACATTAGTCTTCATAAATGTGGATAGTTACTGAAGCAAATATTACGTAAATACATATTGTATTAAAAAGTGTTTCTTATGCAGACTGTTAAGTTTGACTTTTGAAACCATGGAATAATTAACACTGTATAGTTGGCGCTGTAGCGACTATCGACCGAGCTCCTTCTCCAATTTGTGAGGTGCGTCTTGATGTTTTTTCAACAAATGGAGAGACTTACAGTTTATACTAAGCCGAATCCAAACGGCCGATGGTTTTTTATGAGGAGCCTTTATTGATATTCTCTGCCGAGGTGAGAAAATAAAATTAACTTTTCTATAATAAGCATTACATATTCAGATGTGAAAGAATTCTCTCTTAGAAGCTGGTTTCCATTCGAAAATACTTAAAATTAATATTTTTGGATTAACGTAATATTTTCAAAATTAGTTGCATAGAAAAAAGTGGTGTCTCAAATTTGACCAAAAATTACACTGTAGATATAGGGTGTTAAAATACATATATTGCCCTTTAATGTCCCGTGCGAATGCAGACAATTATAATTATCATACATTTTCAGCTAGAACTTTCGAGTGCTATAAGCAAAAATATGCAGGTAAAGAAAAATACCTACTATGGTCCCGTGCGACATAATGAAAATTATTTAATTTAATACGTTTAACTTTCCTCTCTGTTAATAAAATTGGATATCAGTGGTATGCCGCTAAGGAAAATAGAGGGATACAACAATCTGGCTTACAGAAACACATTCCATTTCTCTTTTAAAAACAACATAGTAATAGAACTAAATGAAGATTACTACAGAAATAAACCAAATTTTTTCATAAAAGATCTCTATAAAATAATGATAACATTATATTTTAATATAAGGTCTAAAGTAAAATAGATGGTTTGAGTGATCTGTAGCTCGCATTCTATAAGTGCGATTGGATTACACTAGGTGGCATTAAAAAGATGATATTTTTTACTAAAAAAGGTGAAAGGAGAAGAGTTGACCACTCGGTAAAGTTACAGCGCATATCAAAGATGAGCTCCAGCAAATAGAAAATACAATATATTCTACAGTCTATGTGAATAGTGTATTTGGTCCTAATACCGTGACAGGCAATCATGAACAATCTCGGTTTCGTGGAGCTCCTTCCGGTAGTTTTGATGTAAAAGATGCGCCAAATGCTGAAAATGTCGATAAAATAATGAAAGTTGTCGAATCTGACCGTCATGCGTGCACTGTTTCGATTGTCCAGTAGCTAAACAATGCCCAAAAACCCGTTTGGAACCACTTGAAAATGGTTGGATACATAAAGAGCCTCCATGTATAGATACCACATGAGTGAACGAGAAAAGACCTCATGAACCGAATTTCCATCCGCATTTCCGAAGGGGTTGGTAAATGGTTAAGAAGATAGGCTAGAAGATTACAGTAGCGTCAAAGGAAAAGGGCAGTGAGCCGGCAAATACGGTCACCAAGCCAGTATTAACGGCCAGCAACCGTGTGTTTGGTAGAATTGCCATGGAATCATCCACTATGAGCTGCTCCCATATTACCCTAATATTACCCGATATGTGGAGGATAGGTAGGGTGGTCCCGCTATTCAAGCCGGGGAAACCAGCCAACAAAAGCCTTGCTGCTCCCGACTAGTACCACAACAGCACTAAACACCATAAACACTCAGATAGTCAGTGGCCTTAACCAAAACCGACCCTGCACGCGATATATCCTGGTAGCTCTGGATTTGTCAAAAGCTTCTGACACCATCAATCATTCAATGCTACTATCGGACATTGAGGCATTCTCATTACCGCCGGGGTTGCAGAGGTGGCTCATGGGCTACCTAAGTGGTGGACAGTCATCGGTAATATTTCGAGGTGAAACATCGAGTCCTAGGAAAATTAAGCAAGGGGTTCCGCAGGGTGGTGTCCTCTCCTCACTAGTGTTTAATTTCTACATTTCAAAGCTCTCTACTCCGCCAGAAGGAGTTTCCCTAACTTCGTAAGCCGATGATTGCACGATATTGGCGTCTGGCCAGGATATTGACGACATTTGTTCCAAAGTGAAGTGCTAGTTCGTCCCACTTCTTCACTGCAAGACAACTTAAGATACAACCGACTAAATCCTCGGCTACCCTCTTCATCAGCTGGGCGAAGGAGTACAGGCTTGAATTAGATGTGAAGGTCGATGACGTGAAAATTCTGAGTATAAATAACCCCGAAATACTGAGAGTAACACTCGACAGACCGCACTCCTTCCGGCAGCACCTGGGGTAAAGATAAAGAAACCTTGATGGTAACCTATAAAGCGATTGCCGGCTGGACGTAAACTATGCTGCACCGATCTGGGCGCCGGAGACGAACGAGACCCAAAAGAAGAAGTTACAGGCTTGTCAGAGCACTGCCCGCAGGACCGCGACAGGAAACCTCCTGATGTCGCCGGAGCATCACTTGCACAGCGAAGTATCTACATATACTACGAGTTAAGGAGCATAATGTTTTGCTGTGCAAGCAGTTCCTATTGGGATATTACCGTTGGGAGCACGTCACCTTATAAAAGCTGAACCTCCATCTACACACATTTGGAAGGGAGTACTACACTTGAAGGACACAACACGTGCAACACGTGCAACAACCGCAGAATAGGACGGCGTACACACAAGCACTGAACGCGATTTTGACAACGAGCTCGAGCTGCCTCGAGAGACCCGTGTGACACTGGTATAGCTTAGGTCTGGATAATGTAGCAGGCTAAACTACTACTTATCCAGACGCACTCCAACATATCCAACGTATGCACAGCATGTGGAGAGTCTCCGTACGCCACTAACCACCTCTTCACATGTCCTCTTAAGCCGACACATCTAACCTCCCTCTCCCTCTGCTCCGATCCTGTCAAAACGGCACATTTTCTGGACCGCCCGTTAGATGACCTAGGTGACTTAGATTGATTTTAAACCTGTTCTTAAACAGGGTTATTGCAGCCCCTACTACAACAACAACAACCTGCTTCCCTACTTCTAAGCTTTCATTTCGGACCTTTGGACACTCCGAAGAAAGCAATCGCCCAACTCTGTCCAACAGGATGTGAATTGTGTTTAATCAGGACAACGCTAGACCACACACATCGATAGTGACTCGGCAGGAGCTCCGGGAATTTTCTTGTGAGGTTCTTATGCATCCACCAGACCTCGTACCAATATCAGAATATCAGAAAAACTTCCTTCGGCAATTTTGAACAATATGAAAGGCGGTGTTGTAGCCTTCGACAGCCTCAGGCCTCTCAGCGCCTTCAAATGTTGTCTAAAGCAGAGGATCATGGAGGAATACTTAAGGTTCTGGAACACTTCCAGCAGCGTAGGACGTACCACCAAATTATTATGGAGCAGTGTTGATTGTAGACATTTGTGTGTATTGACCATGTTGTAGAATATTACCGAATTAAAAACAGAAATAATTAGGAATTTAAAAATTAGATAAAAAAGGAAAGATTTTCTTTTCTTGATGCCAATTCTCTGCTATTAAATCTTTTTTCTTTCACAGTCTTATTGACAACTTGATTACTCCGAGAAGCAAACTTATCAACAGTTGCCTCCATGAACTTCCTTGAATGCTAAAACTTGCAAATATACATATGTACATATGTATGTTATGTACGTGTATATACGCATGTCATCTGCGCTGCCTGGCGCATGTTTCTGCTAATTGCAATTGCAGCGTAAATTACAAATGAGATGGAAATGCGGCGTTGGCGGCCACCAGCACTATAAAAATCAACGAAAAACAACAAATGAACAAAGTCGGCAACTGACGTTCATTAGGAGTGAAATTGGCGGCAACAGCAACAGCAGCAACAACAGCAACAACAGCGGCAGCAATAAAATCCGTTTGCGGCTCTAGCCAGTGGCTGGCGCACCAAGCGAAAATCACTCAACTTAATCCACGCACTCACATTAAATGGCAACGCCCCGCGCAAATGTTGCATGTGCAACACAAAGAGCTTCAATGTAAATGGCATGGAAGCTCAAGAGAGAGGGGGCGAGGGGTGAGGGGGAATGTGAAAGCAGAGAAATAAATAAAATGAACTCATCTGTGCGCACTTAATTTAAACGCGTGCGTATGCCCTTTGTACAGCGCAAATTGTTGGCAGGCTAGCAACCAGCAATCAGCAGCCGGCAGCCGGTAGGCAAGCAGCAGCAGCAGCAGCAGTTAGCAAGTACAACGACTGTGCCACAAGCTTCGAATGCCACATGTGGTAATGTGTCAGTGGCTGGCGCTGTTGCCGCCATTTAAAATTGCAACTCATTTGCGTTCAAATGTGATTTCCGCAATAATCACGACGGCGGAAGAGTGAGTAAGCGGACTGATATGTCGGCGCACACGCAAAAAAAAAAAAAGAACACAATGTTGCAAGCAATTGTCTTTAGTGGCACGGCACATTGTCGGCTTTGGCGCCTGTAAATATGCTCGCATTTTTGCACATTTTTCGCAGACGTTTTATAGCGTTTGTTTGGCAAAGTGGCGATTTAATTTCATTTCGTTAAATTCTTTTTGTTTCAATTTTCATTCGGCGTATGTGGTAAATGAGGCGCTATAATTGTGGCAACTATATTTAGTTGTTGCTGCTGTTTCACTTAGCGAGAAATTTGTTGAAGTTTTATAACTGAAGTACTTTTTTCACGACAACTTTAATTTTCCTTCTTTTTTTTTGAGGTTATGTTGACAAAACGTTTTTTAAGTATTTAAGTTTTTGTGTTTATTTTATAAATGCTTTATTTAAAAGTTTAACAATTAAACAACCAGTTCATAATAAAAAACTCTTTTTTCCAGCCAAATTAACAGAAAAGTAAAAAGGAAGAAAATTGGCAACATTGTAAAAACAATCTTTTTCAAAGTATTTCCTCTTCGATAAAAAAACTGATTCTTTATAAATAAATAATTACACTTTTTGTACCAATGTAATCAATTATAAGCATAAAAAATTTGTAAAAGGTTTTGAGTTCAAAATTTTGAAATATAAAACCTAAAGAAATATGGCAACATTGTATAATTGAAGCACATTTTTTTATTTCCCACAATGTAAATTTGACAACGCTTCATCGAGGGTAGCTTCAGCCAGCCCACAATATTTTAGACAAAAGAAAAAATATTTTTTGTGTGCTGAAAGCGGTAACCTCACACGTAAAAATTGGCAACATAGCAAGAATGATAATTTCTTTAAATTAACCATTTCTGAAACAACTTTTTTATTATTAAAACAAGACTATTTCAACTTTTAAGGCTGTCTGGTTTTTTAAATTACATTTTTAAGCTTTTTTTCGAGATGAAAATTGACAACATTGCACTTACAGCACTCACATGTAAATGCATACAAAAACTATTTGGCAGTGTAGGCTCGAAAATTCTAAAATATCTCTTTACTAAACTTATTTCATTGCAATTTTAGAGGCATAGAAAATTGGCAACGCTGCAAAAATATATAATATAGAAAAACTTTCAAAAGGTTTTTCTTTTAATAATATTTAGTGACACTTAATATAATTGTAAATGAAATATTTAAATTTTTCAAGCAAACTAAAATTTTAATACAAGGAAAATTGGCAACGCTGTACTGACAAATTCAAGGCAAATTTAAAAATTTGAATGAAAATCTCTTACGTATAAGAATAACAGTAACACTTCACCAAAGTTAGGCAGAGTTCACATATTGCAAACGGAAAATTGGCAACGCTGTAGCACAATAAAATGAGCAATCTTAAGAATAATGTTTTATTATATTGTCAGCAGAACGTACTTATTTTCGGAAGATCAGGACTCCAACCATCATCCAAAAATATAAAAAAAATTATTTTTAACTAAAAAATCATGCTCAATTTTCTAATTGCAATTACCCCTTGGCTGGAAATGTCAACCCTTCCCATCCCAGTTACAATCCATCCATCAAAAGTTACAATCCGCCAATTATATATTGCGGGAGCTACAGTTTGTCAAACAAAATTAGCAACGTTATGGAGAGAGGCACAAAGTTTTCTCTTAAAATCAAAGTTGGCAACATTTTATCATATCAAAGTACAAACGTTATGAGAAATGGAAAATTGGCAACGCTGCAGTAAAACAAGTAAAGTGAAGAATAAATTGTATTATTTAACTATTAAGTATGGTGAGAGCTAAATTGAGAGAAAATGGGCTATGTTATCTTACTAAAGTACAGCAAATAATGGAAACGGAAAATTGACAACGCTGCCGTACAAAAAAAACAATCTTAAGAAAGAGTTGTTTCATAAAAGCTTTCCCAGCTTCCAATAAGTAAGTGGAAAGATTATTTGGGATTATGGACTGTTGTTTTGTATATATAATTATATATATGTATATTTTGTAAAGAAATATTCATCTAATTAGAGGGGTGCATTTTATTATATTTTGTTTTAATTAACTTGTCGCTAGATGGCGCTGCAGCTCCATGCCAAAGATTAGAAATTAGAGAGTGGATAGATTACTTTGGAATACGGATTGTCGTTTATTATTTTCTTTCTTTATCAACAACTACATTTTCTATAAAAAAAAAGTTTTTATTGCCCTTTTTTTCAAAAAAAAATTGTTGAAAAAAATTGTTAAAAAAAAATTGTTTAAAAAAAATTTTTAATATATATTTTTTATTTTCATATTATTTTTCTTATAGAAAATTTTCTTTGCCTTCCCTTTTTTCAACTTTCAAATTTTTTTCTTTTATAATTTTTTATTTTTATATAATTTGTTATATTGGAAATTTTCTTTGCCTTCCCTCTTTTCAACTTCCATATTAAAAAAACAAAAACAAAAAACTTCTTCCATTTGTTATATTCAAATTCTCCACATTGCTATGCATTAATTAATTTCAGTTACAAGTTTCCATTTTTTTCCATTTTTTTAGTAGCAGCGCTTCCTTCTTCACTTCCTACTTTTAATTTTCTACATTTGCCTAACCATTGTGAAACAATGTTAACGGATTAAGGCAACAACGTAACAACACAACTACACTGCTTTAGTTTTCATTGCATACAAATGGGCGCACAAGCAAGGCAGGCAGTCAGCAATCGTCAACACCACTACTACTACTTTTGAAATTACCATAACTTTGCGGAATTGACTACGATGTAGAAAGTACAGAGAACGATGGCATTTCAAAAAAAAATAAGAGGAAAAACACAACAACAGCAAAAAAAATTAAAGCAAAACAAAAATACAAACGTAAAAAATTCTACAAGAAAAAACGGAAGGCAAGGATTCTGTTGGTTTTAAATTAAAAAAAAAAAAAACAAAAAACAAATTCGAGCTCCTTACACCGTTATATGCGACATTGCGATACAGCAGCAACCGAACCCAACCGCTCGTTTCGAGTCTAACCAAAGAACAACGACGAAAAACGTCAACAAAACAGACGCCATTAATTAAAGCTCGACACTGCCGTGCTCGGTGTAGCGGTGTTGCACTCACTTATGCTTGGATACGAGTACACTTGCCGTAGACTTAGTAATGCTAATACGCATATCGTGCATATACATTTGCATGTGAGGGCATAAAAAATTTAGATAGAAGAAGAAATAGTGGTTATACCCAACACAACACAAATCAGAGAGTTAAAAGTAAAATAAATTTAAAAAATGCCAAAATTATTTTTATTTTAGCCTGAAAAACGTTTTCCAAAAAAAATTTTTTTTTCATATTTAAAAAAAAAAATTTGTTTTCATATTTCAAAAAAAATGTGTATTTCAAAAGGACGAAGTAGAAACAGTAGATATACCGAGCACAGATCAACGTGATGAAAGGTAGTGAAATTAAGTAAAATTTCTAATTTAGTTTTATGTAGCCTGAGTGTAGGCAGTGTTTTATTTTTGTAAAAAATTTTAAGAGCTTTTCTTCGAAAAATTTTTATTTTTTCCATATATAAAAAAATTAAATTTTAAAATGTAAACTATTAGAAAACTAAGTCATTACTTTTCTTAGGAAATAAAGTAGAACGTTTCAATAGTTTTTTATTTTACGCCTAAATGTAGGCAACATTTTATTTTCTCAAAAATTTTCTAATATTTTTCTACAATAAATTATAATAAGATAAAGGAGTCGGTGTTAGGAGTTTTCGAGAAAAAGTTTTGGCGAACGATTTATGGTCCTCTGGGCGTGGGCAATGGCGAATACGACAGCCTTTGGAACAATGCGCTGTATGAGATATAACGCTGTTTATTCATTGCAGCATTACCAGGTGTGTTTGTTGAAGGTTGCCGGTTTTACTAGTAGATGTCGCTAGCAATATTTATAAATTTCTATGATTTGGCATGTATGTAATTTTTTTCTATTGACATTAACCTACAAAAATACGCAAGTCACATTCCGCCAAAATAATAGCGTCATATTTGTTTACCTCAGTGAATATGTCGAGTTTCGTTCCAAGTAAATCGCATTTGCGGCATTCGTTGCTTTTCTTATTTCATCAAAAGAAAAAAGCAGCTGAAGCTCACCGGTTGCTGGTAGAAACTTATGGTGAACATGCTCCAGTGATTTGAACATGTGAGACATGGTTTCGTCAATTTAAAAGTGGAGATTTCGATTTGACAGACAATGAACGTCCTGGTGCAGCGAAAAAGTTCGAAGACGAGGAATTGCAGGCGTTATTGGAAGTTGATCCAACCCAATCGCAACAAAAATTGGCAGAAACAACGAGGAGCAATTTGCCAACGTTTAAAAGCCATGGGAAAGATCCAGAAGTATGGAAATGGGTGCCACACCAGCTGAATGATAGACAAATGGAAAATCGAAAAACCGTTTGTAAAATGCTGCTTCAACGATTCGAAAGGAAATCTTTTCTGCATCGAATTGTCACGGGGGACGAAAAATGGATTTATTTTGAGAACCCGAAGCGAAAAAAATCATGGCTTTCCCCCTGGTGAAGCTGGCCCATCGACTGCAAGGCCAAATCGCTTTGGTCGTAAGACAATGCTCTGTGTTTGGTGGGACCAGTGTGGTGTGGTGTACTACGAGTTGTTAAAACCTGATGAAACGGTGAACACGAATCGCTACCGACAACAAATGATCAATTTGAATCATGCGTTGATCGAAAAACGGTCGGAATGGGCCCGAAGACATGGCAAAGTTATCTTGCAACATGACAACGCGCCGTCTCATACCGCTAAACTGGTGAAAGACACATTAAAAACACTTAATTGGGAAATATTATCGCACCCGCCGTACTCTCCAGACCTCGCTCCGTCCGACTATCACCTTTTCGCATCAATGGGACACTCCCTTGCAGAGCAGTGCTTCGCTAATTTTGAAGAAGTCGAAAAATGGCTTGCCTCGAAAGAGAAAAAGTTTTTTTGGAATGGTATCCATAATTTGACTGAAAGATGGGCGAAATGTGTGGAAACCAATGGAAAATACTTTGAATACAAAAAATTTTGAGATTCCTCTGAAAATTAAGTGTTTTCTTTATCGGAAAAACCGGCAAATTTCAACTAGCACCCCTGATATATTATTTTAAAAACGTAGAACAATTTACAGGTAATTAAAACATTTTTTCAAAAGGATTATTTGTTATCGTTTACTGAGATTTATTTGTCAGAAGACTATTTAAAAAATGCTTTCATTAATAAACTGTTATTTCTATAATTGAGCGTTTCATTCATTTTAAAAATATTGCCTATATTACGGCGCATTGGCATTTTTTCTCATATATATTTCTTTAATAAATTTTTGATTTTTCTATATATAAAATTATAATAAAATGGATTTTATTCGTCCGTGCATCTTAAATGAAAACAATTTTTTTTGAATGCAAAATTATTGCACACATTTAGACGTTATAGAGTTAATAAATTATAATAAATTATTTAAATTTTAGTTTTAAGAACTCTTAGTATTTCTAGGAAAAAATTGTTTTTTAATTAAAAAAAATATGTAATTCCTAGTATTCAAATCCAGTCATAATTGTTCTCCGCTGGTTCATGTGGCAACTTATAAATGTTATAGGTATATCTCCATGAACTAAAATATGAATGTATGGGTGCACATATATGTATACTATAAGCAATTGAATTCTTTAGCAAATTGGTACAATGTAAAGATTGACATACTCGTACGACAACTAACAGATACTGACGTTGCTTAGCGACTATTTTATATCCTTTAACAGTTTTTTTATTTTTATTTTTTGCATACATACGTGTACATACATAAGCACCAGTCTCTTTTAACTCTCTTACTTAACAAGCAACCTAGTAAATACAAACATGTACAAGCGTTAGTAAATAGTTGAAAAATACTAAAGAATGAAAAACATTTACTTTTTTTATTCGCTTTTTATATACTCGTATGTAGGTACATGAAGTATGTTAAAATGTACGCAAATATGTGTGCGAGGATTTTGTCGTACAAAAAGGACATGTGAACATGTAAAAACTTATTCAAAACTGCTACTGTCCAGTACAAGGACAACGATATAAATTTATGTACTTTAGAATTTTAACGGTTTTCATGTAAATAGCTAACGCTTTAGCAAAACAAAGTTTTTTGGTAAATATATAAAAAGGGTAGAAAATAATATATGTACTGGTAGATTTAATAACAAGAACAAAATAAAGTTGAAAAATAAAACATTTGAAAGCAAGTCTTTTTCGTTTTATCTCAAGTACGATAATCTCTAAAAATCTTACTAAATAAGTTGACTTCAAAATTTATATTGAAATAAATTTATTTACAAAAAAATAGTTCGAGCACAGCTCTTTTCATCTCTCATATTTTAGTACCTAAAGAAAGATAAATCCATTATTTTTAGATATCACAGATTAAAGAAACATTTTAAAATTATTTGTTTATTGAGTAATAGCGCCCTAAATGTAGGCAACATATTGTGTCAAGGTAAGTTTAACCTTCAAATTAAGTAAAAATTGATGCCTACCTTTAGGAGCACTCTAATTTACTGAAAACACTTAATAAGTAGATGAACTTTTTCTATGTATCATTAATTTAAGGTTACACCCAATTTCAGAGGCATGTGCTACTGGGTACTTTGGTGATCAGTGTCCGAACAGCCTGGACTCTTCTGAGCTATCATTTGCTGAGCTTTTAGGGGTTGTTAGATTTTTTGCTTAACGGAGGTCTGCAGCTTACTGCGCCCAATTGGGGGAAATAACATCCTTTAGGCTGTCATACTCAGAACGTATCTTCCCAACCGAAATATTTCCTATAAAAACGGTGACAAAGCTACAGCAGAGAAGTGGCCTACGTAAAATGAAAATTCCTGTAAACAGTCCACTGGCCATTAGGTCTTTCTTTCATATTGTACAAAATTGCTAGAGTGTAGGATGGCCTATTGACTGACGGAGGCAAGCAAAGTTCACCATATTTGGATAAAAGGAGATAAGACTGGTTAAAGATAAAGTCCTTTCGGAACTGCACGCAACGATGAACTTGCCAGTTTCTCTGAGAGTATGAAAATATGACCTGAAGAAGATCTCCTGTTGGTCAAGCATTCTGACAACAATGCCCGACCGTGAAGAAATACGAATAGCGATCGCCCGCTAAAAAAAAACTACAAAGCGGCGGGAGCCCTTGGATTGCCGGCCGCGCTTTTCGAATACGGCAGTGAAGAACTTCTAAAGTGCAACCATCAACTTCTTTGCAAAATATAGTCGGAGGAAGGCATGCCCGAGGATTGGAACTTAAGTGTGATCTGCACAATCAACAAAAAGTTCGATCCTACAGTCTGCGCTAATTACCGTGGCATAAGCTTCCTCTATATCGTATATGAGATTCTATGGAGCGTATTCTGTGAAAGGTTAAAGCCCAGCGTCAAAAAATTGGATTGGATCTTATCGTTATATCCTTAGACCTGGTAAATCAATCATTGAACAGATACTCACCATGCGCCAAATCTTGGAAAAGACCCGTCAGGATCGGGAGGACATCTCCGAGCCGTTTGATACCAAACGTGGGTGATTCTTTATCTTGTGATTCTTTTAATCCATTGCTGAAGAAAACTATGAGAGCTGTAGAGCTGACGCCCATGATATTGGCATTATTGGCCTCAACAATCGCGCCGTGAGTTCTGTTTTCTCCAGATTGGATAAAGAAGCGAAGCGAATGGGTCTGTTAGTGAACGAGGACAAGATGAAATATCTCCGGTCATCACACAAACCGTCATCGCATTCGCAACTTCTTGGAACCAGTATTAGCACCAATAATAATGTCAACCTGGAAATCCAACGTAGAATCACTCTTGCCAACAGGTGTTACTTCGGACTGAGTAGGCTATTGAAAAGTAAAGTCTTCTCTCGGCGAACGGAATCCAAACTCTACAAGTCGCTCATCATACCCGTCCTACTATATGGTGCGGGGGAGTGGACGATGACAAAATCTAAGAAGGAGGCCTGAAAGTATTCGAGGGAAAGTTTTGCAAACGATTTATGGTCTTTTGCGCATTGGCAATGGCGACTACCGCAGCTGAGGAAACTATGAGCTGTACAAGATATTGACGTAGTCCAGCAAATCCAGACATAGCATCTACGCTGGCTAGATCATGTAGTCGGGAAGAATAAGAAGAACTAGCTTTGAAAGGAAGAGGAAGGGCTCCACTCCGCCTCAAAAACTAGGTGGAGAAGAGTCTGACTAAACTTGACGCCAAAGAGCGAAAAGAATAAATGAATGGCATAATGTTGTTAACTCGGCTATAATACAATTATCATGCCTTCACGATATCTTAGCAAATCACAAATGAACCCCTATTTGATCATTGCGCCACCTAGCGGCTCTAGAGATTGCATGCAATACATGGATTTCAGAAAAAAACAATCATCAGTGCATGAAACAACTGGTTCGATGGTTTTTTTAATCACGCAAATTTATTGAAGAAAACCAGTAGCACCAGAGTTGACTCAAATTGTAGAAAGGATACACTCTTCACCCCTGTCTTAATTATGCCAGTAAAAAATATTGAGTTATAAATTAAATTAAATTAAGTGTCTAACAAAACGAGTAGCAAAAATAAATAATAATAATAAAAATATCTAAACGTAATTGAATAGCTTTATATATTAACAGTGTGACATAAAAGTCAAACAACTTGAAAATTTGTGGCCAAGCAATGAGTTTTTTATTCACCAACTAAAAGCGAAGTGTTGAAATTCTATACAGCAAATTGTGATATTTTTAATTTTACAGCATTTTAATTGCAACAAAATGCATAAAGAGTGTTTAAAAAAAAAAATAAAAAATAAAAACAAAAATTAAAAAAAATATATATACCTATATATATATTTTTATAATATATAAGCAAACGCAAGTGAGTGAACGCTAAAAATGGTAGCGGCGACTAATTAAAAGCGAACGAGTGTACGATGAATACACCGAATGGGCGCAAGGTTGGGATCGTCAGGCAGATTGAGGCACGTGCGTTTGTATGTAGTGGAGAGTGTTTTGTACATATGTGAGTTGTTGCATGTTGCATATAAATATTTAGTTGGCGTGACAAATATGCTTTTCAGTAGATATATTTTTTTTTTGTTGTTTTTATTTTCTCTTGCTTTCCGCATCTCCATGCATGTTTCTGCATCGTGCCAAGTGCATTTGCCTCTAGCAGCTGTAGCATGAAAAAAATGTCTACATACTTATGTATATACCTATGTCCGTACATGTGTGTGCATATAATTTAACGCACCAAGAATTGTTGTAATAAAAAAATACACACCTCATTTACAGCTCGACGCGTCACGTCGCGCATTTGCCGCACAATTAGTGACAGACAGACAATTGCCGAGCAGCCTCAGCAGTCCCAGCAGCAGCAGCAGCAGCGCAATATACTGAGTTGTCTTCAAAGGTAAGGTGTGCATACTTATTGACACATACCTACATACATATGTATATGAATGCAAGTGTACATACGAGTATTTACATAGTTATTTACATGCAATATTTTAGACTGCAAGTCCGTGTTGCACCGCCGCAGTTAATGTTGCAATGTTGCCGGCAATCAAGCAATCAGTCGGGAGGCTGTCTGTAGCAGCTAATCTAGTGAATTGGATGTAGCAAAGCATACATAAATACATATGTACATATATCCCGCTTTGTGTGTCGCTCAGCAGTGTAGCGCATAAATTGTCAGCAATAATGATGACAAACGCAAAAACAACAACAATTCAGGCAAGAAATAAATTTTTAGTGACAAAATAGTACAACGTGTGCGCGCAAATAACAGGAAAAAAAGCAACAACAACAACAACACCAATAAATAGGCAATCAGCTGTAGGTGTGTCTCGTGCAACAAAAGATTTAGTGCAGATTTGTTGCGCTATTACTATTTGAATTCGTATAATTTTCCTTACCAATTTTATGTGTTCTCATACATACAGTGATGCACAAAAACAAGTGTACAGTTATTTTTAAATATTTTTTGCATTTGTTTAGTATTTTTCTTAGATTTTAAATGAGGTATCTTTGTAAAATTTAAGTTACCTAACCATTTTGTAAAAATTTAAATAACAAAGTAAGAAACTGAGCAGAAAGTTTGTGGAAATCGCATATTTTTTTCATGCACAAATTGATTTTTAGTATTTTTTTCTTTTCAATTTTACTTACTAACTAAATTAAGTAATTAATTATTTACATTATTATTTCTTTTTAATTGCATACATTAACTTCCTTATTTAATTTAATAATTTAAAAACTTATTTTTGTTACCTTATTTAATTAATTTTGTATTATTCTTATTTATTTATTTAATTATTCAATCGTTAGTTTATATATATATATATAATTGGCGCTTTGTAACCGCTGCAGCGATTTTTCGGCCGAGCTCCTCCTCCAATTTGTGGTTTTGCGTCTTGATGTTTTTCCAACAAATGGAGGGACCTACAGTTTATACTAAGCCGCCTCCGAACGGCTGATGGTTTTTTTACGAGGAGCCTTTATTTCATGTCCGAAATACACTCGGAGGGATGGACATTCCCTGCCGAGGGGCGACCGCAATTAGAAAATTTAACTTAATTTTTTATTTAAATTAATTTTTCATAACTTTTGGATGTTGCTGGCACTGGGATATGAACCCGAGCCTTCCGAATGTCAGTACGCAATGCTAACCACTCGGCTATCGCGGCCGCAATCGTTAGTTTACCTATATATTTAAATATTCATTAAATTTTTTGTTTGGTTGTTTATTTATTTAAAAAAATATTTATTTGTTTGTTCATTTACTTATTTATTTATTTATTTTTTGTATTATTTTATTTTATTTCATTACATATATTATTATTACTATTTTTGTTTGCTTGTTTATTTAATAAAAAAAATTATTTATTTGTTTGTTTCTTTACTTGTATATATATTTTTTTATTATTTTATTTGTTATTATTTTTTTCATTATATATATTTCTAATTTTTTATATATTTCTTCAATTATGCATGTTTTTATTTTTTCTAATTCTTTATTATTTTTTATTTAGCCATTTTTATTAATTTACTTATTTTATTAATTTTTAATTACTAATTATTTCTTTAGTTCTTCGTTTACTTATTAGATAATTAATTTTGGTATGAATTAAATTAATTTATTTATTTTTCTTATTTAATTAATTTTTCATTCAAAAATTTAATTTATTTATGTATAACGATTTATTATTTTTTTTTTTTTTAATTTTTAGCTTATTTAATCAAATGTTTATTTATTATTTATTAACTTTTTTAATCAACAATTAAATTATTAGCCTAAATATATTTATTTGTTTATTTATTTATTTATTTACTTATTTATTTATTTATTTATTTATTTATTTATTTATTTATTTATTTATTTATTTATTTCTTTATTTATTTATTTATTTATTTATTTATTTACTTATTTATTTATTTATTTATTTATTTATTTATTTATTTATTTATTTATTTATTTATTTATTTATTCATATAATTATTAACTTAATTATTTAATCAATTATTTTTACTAACACAAACCCAATTTCTTACCTCTCAGTTCCTTCACTCGAATCAATCCTCTTAATAATCAATTTTCTTAAAAGAACAAATATTTTTTCATAGGATTTAAATCAAAAGAATCAACACTTAAAATGTAGATATGCATTTACTTAACATATGTATGAAAATATGTAGATAAGTATTGAGCTCAAGGCCTAACAGCTATAACTCCCAAGCAAATAGCTTGTAAGATTTATGTTGTAAGCTTTATTTTATATATTGTAAATAAATAAATAAATTTATTTTATTAAGTTTTATTTACTTGTGAGTCATTTATTAATAAAATTATTTATTAATTTATTTTTTAACCAATTTTTTAATCATGTAATTATTTATTCTTGCATTTATTTATTTATTTAATTTTTATATATTACTTTATTTATTAAAAAAAATTATTAATCTATTTGCTTGCTAATTTATATTTTATATATTGTAAATAAATAAATAAATTTATTTTATTAAGTTTTATTTACTTGTGAGTCATTTATTAATAAAATTATTTATTAATTTATTTTTTAACCAATTTTTTAATCATGTAATTATTTATTCTTGCATTTATTTATTTATTTAATTTTTATATATTACTTTATTTATTAAAAAAAATTATTAATCTATTTGCTTGCTAATTTATTTGTTATATACTTTTATTTATTTATTTATATTAACTTAAATTTTGTTAGTTATAACTCTATTAATTTATTTCGCTGATTTATTTACATATTTATCCATTCTCTCAATTATATATTTATTTATTTACTTATTTAAATAATCAAGAAATGATTTTTTAATTTATTTATATTTGTTATTGTTACATATATATATATAAATTTAATATGAATTTATTTCAAAAATTCTTTATTAATTAGTTTATTTAATAATTATTTATTAGTTTATTTAATTATTAATTAAATTATCTATTTATTTCTATATATTTTATTAAGTAATTTTTTTATGATTATTAATTTAATTATTAGTTATTTATTAATTTCATAATTTTTTTTTTAATTTATTAATCGTTTTGTATTAAATAACTTTTTTTTTACTTTATTAATAGATGGAGTATTTATTAACAAAATATTTATTCTTTCCAAATGTTTTTTAATTACTAATTCATTTTAGTTCAAATTTATTTAAACAATATATTAGGAATTATTGCAGTGTAATTAATAATTATTGATTTAGTCAAGTTTTTTTAATTATTTTCTAAATTATTTATTTATTAAAAGTGTTATTAAATAATTTATTAATTAGATTTTATCAACTTATTAAATATTTATTTATATATACCTTTTTTATTAGTATTTATTTAGTCAATTATTTATGATTTTCACTATTTATTTGTTATTGAAATATTTATGTAATTATTTATTTATTTGTTATAAATAAAACATATTTAAATTTTTTGTTTTTTTATTTATTTATTTTCTTTTATTTAATAATTTATTAAATAATTAATTTAATTATTTATTTAGTTACTGATTTATTCAAACAATTATTTATCAAGTTAATTAAAATTTTTTAATAATTATTTATTTATTTATTACTACCTGAATTTTTTCTAACTTCAAAATTATTTATTTTTTAATACATTAATTATTAACTTTTTTACTCATTAGCAATTTATTAATTGACTTTATTATTAATTATTTATTTAGTCAGTTAATTAATTAATGGCACTATGTTAGAAATTTGAATAAAATCGCTTAAGCGCTGTCTACACCAGTAAAGTAAGTAAGTAAATAATTAATTAATTAATTAAAATTGCTTCAGGTGTTACAAAGTGCCAATTATATATATATAACTATTTATTTTTTTTCAATTTATTATTTATTAGTTATTTATTTAATTTTTGTAATATTTATTTTATTACTTGTTTGTTAATTTATTTATTTGTCTACTGATTTAGGCCTTATATATTTTTTTAATTATTAATTTATTTATTCTTTCATTTATTATATTTTTCCATATTTTTCTTTTCTTTGGTATTGATTTGTTGTTTTTTTGATATATATTTAGTCATAAATTCTTTTAATTTTAATTGAATTTTATATATACACACGGTGTGTCCCAAAAATAACCGAACTTTATATTTAAATCATACAACAAACATCGCCGTCTATTGAAAATTTGCAACATTAAAAAGATACATTCATCCTCTTTCAAACGCACCTGACTTCATGTAAGTCGGATGACAGATGTAAAAGTGACAGCCATTTCAATAAAACCAAAAGTGTGCTAATGGTTCCAAAAAAAAAAAAAAAAATGGAATAAATAGAAAATATAAAATTTTGTGTCAAACTTGAAAAAAAATTGAAATTGAAGTTTAAAAAATTAAAAAAAATTGAAATTGAAGTTAAAAAAATTAAAAAAAAATTGAAAATAATGAAACAGCCGTTACCGAGGTACTGAAGAACATTTCTATAAATGGCATAAAAAAATCTATGAATGCGCTGGTTGATCGTTCCAAAGGTTGTGTTGAGTCAAATGGAACCTATTTTGAATAAATAATAACATTCAAAGATAATATAATGTGTACTTTACTATTTTGTATCCAAAAAGTTCGGTTATTTTTGGGACACACCGTGTATATTTTATATGTAGCTATTAATTTTTTATTTATTTAGGTTTTTATTATTTATTTTTTTCCTTACGTAATATACGAGTATATATAAGTAAATAATTATTTATTTATATTTTATTAATTTATTTATTGACTTATTTTTGTTAAAGAGCTTTTTTTTATAGGAAACTTAATTTCCTTTCTGTAAAATTTGTACACAAAATGGACCACAGTAATTTGGTTTTTTTTTTCATTTTTTGTCAGCTTTAAAACGTTTCAATAAATATTAAAAGGGAATATTTTAAAATGCTATTTATAACAGCCAATAAATTTTTTTCATCCAGCAATTTTCGAAAAAAATAATACCAAAAAAATATTTAAAAACATTTAATATACACATTTTTATTAAAGTATTAATTTTGGGGAAAACTTTACTTCGTTTTTGTCTTCCTATTGGGTAAAAATTTATTTGGGTTTAATAATATTTAAAACTAGTACTGGAATATTTCAATTTTTTTATTTAAATATTTTTTGTTAGTTAAAAAAATTTCAATACTTTGGGAAACAAATTTTTACCAATACTATTTTATTATTTAAATTTTTGTATAGAATTTAAAATATTAGTTTATGTTGTATTAAAAAAAAAGTTTGAGAGCTTTCGTTTTACAAAAGTAAAAATATGAAAAAACCCAGTCATACAAACCTCTGTAAGAAAATATTCAAAAATAAAAACTCAGTTTGCATTTCTCTGAATGCCACTGTATACTATATATATGCCAATAAGTATATATGTATATATATTTATAAATGTATCTGCAAGAGCTTTTGATAGTGTCGCGCTTGATTTATGAAAATTTGTGCGATTTCTTCACACTTTTCTTTATTTCTCTACATATGTATCTCCTCTTTCTATTTTCTTTTTAATTTTTTTTTTCAACTTCCCTTCAATGAAGTGTTTGCTAGCTACAAAGTTGTTAAATTTTTACTATCGCTTAGCTGTCACATAATTTTTCACGCCATTTTCTTTGCTCGCCCGCCAACTCAATGTTAATTAAAAGGAAATGCAATGCAGAGAAAGCAAATTTGTTTAGAGCGAATGCAAAGAAGAATGCACTGCAATGTATGTATGTATGTTTGTATGTATGTGTGACTTATATGGCCTTTAACTACTGCTTAATTGGACGGCGTTGGTACTTTTAATTCGAGCGGTTAGTTAGTAGTCAGTAGCAATTGGTTGGATAACAAGAAGAAGAAAATAAGTAGTAGAAGAAGCAGAATAAGAGAAATGTTAGTAGATTATGGTAAATCCGGACTTATTTACTAAATCACAGACACTCAGTCGGAGTTGTTTATACATGCATGCATACATATGATTAAAAAAGGCATGTATGCACAGTGTCTGCTATATACATACATACATATGTTACTTATGCATGTATATTCTTTGAATTTTTGCCCATAAGTATAACCTCAAGCCTCTCCTGCTTTGCTGGCAGCAAGAAGTAGACAGATTTGTTGTTGGCAAATGCAGCTAAACCAAGTCTGTTACTTTGCATTGGTTGCAGCCTTTGAATGTGCTGATGTTACTTCTGTGTTGGCCTTTAGCCACTAGCTGCTCTTTCTTTCTCTCCCTCTCTCTCTCTTCGCTGCCAGATTTACTACTTCAGCTACAGCTTAATGAATTGCTAAATGCCGGTACATAAGTCAACACTAATTGCGATTTAAAGCATTGTACAACAATACAAATGCAGCTGAAAATATATATACATACATACATAACATACATTCCCACATATCAGATAACAGAAAATGTTTGTCTGCATTTTTTGAAGGATTCAGAGGTGCAATATGGTTGGTTAACGAATTTTCGGCCTTCTAAAGGCTTATGAATTTTTATATATTTATGTATAAATGGTACTTTGTAATCGCTGAAGTGATTTTAGGCCAAAGTCCTCCTCAAATTTGTGGTATGCATCTTGATGTTTTTCCAACAAACCGTCGCAACAAGCCGCCTACGAACGACCGATGAATTTTATTGAGGAGCTTTTATGTATATCATGATAAAGATGGACTCGTAGGGATTGACATGATTTGTTTAAGAGCGGCCGCAACTAGATTGTTTGCTTATAAAATTCGACCTCATGACCACCTACTGGGCAAAGCCTAATAACAAATCCAGCCCAGAAGACTATCAGACCCTACACAATATACACTAGATAATAGTTATTGATTCTTACATTAATTTTTTGGAGAACTCCTCCCACTACCATCTTCAAACTTTCTCTAAAATTAATAAGTAATTATTATTCCTACAATTTATTTTTGCTCTTGCCTGATATTCAGGTACTTTCTCCGTAGTAATATATATGGTATGTAGCATGAAAATTCTAGTTCTACAATACCAGTATACCAGAAATTATAAAAAATTTGTCTTCAAATTACTACATTTACCATACAATAGCTCACCGGTACCAGTAGCTCAATGATACACCCTATTTTTAGAAGTACTCCATAGTATCTTCTTCAATATTAATGTGGTAATTCAACTTACATAAATGAACTAGAATAAAACTGGTATGAAACTGATGAATAGAAAGATAATTGATATTTTGCAAGACATTAACACGTTCAGTCAATGGCATGGCATTGTGGCATTATGAAAGATGACTAATTGATACCTTTCCCGGCAGAATTATTATTTAACCGCAGAGATTACATTGAGTTCATTCGGCTAAAGATTGTAAGCAACGGACTAAAACATATAGATAGATATATTTATTTTAAGCTCTATGGAATGGCTTGCAAAATGGCTGTCTGTCTGTCGTTCCGTCTATTGTTGGGAGACGTTAACCCACCCACTTTTGCGTCAGAGAGTACATACGTGTATATTTCAGAAGTCACAGCAGAAGAGAATTGAATAAAATTTTAAACTTGATCTAGTAAGACTACGAATTGAATTTGGTCAATATGAATATGTCTCACATGACGGATTTCTTTTTTTACTTTCCCGATTTGTGGGCTTACTAGAATCGAATATTTAATGAATTCATAGATAAAACTTGATCTTACTTAATGGATATAATAGTTACAGTGAGTTCCTAATATCTGAGAAAAAATACTAACGCCGAGCCCCCTTCAAGGACTTCAGACCTTCTGTGAAAGCCATATAAGCCGCCCGCTAATATAAATATCAGCCGGGTATCTAATGTTCGATTACACCCGAACTTAGTTTTCTTCCCTTATTCTACATGCTAATGGCCCGAATAAAGGCTAGTCATAAAAAACCATCAGCCTTTCGGAGGCAGACAGTTTATACTACTGTAGGTCCCTCCATTTGTTGGAAAAACATCAAGACACAAAACAACAATTTGAAGGAGGAGCTCGGCCGAAAATCGCTTCAGCGGTTAAAAAGCGCCAATTATTTGTATATATACCTAAATTAAAACTAAAAAAAAAATGAAATATAATAAAATAAAATAAAATAAAATAAAATAAAATAAAATAAAATAAAATAAAATAAAATAAAATAAAATAAAATAAAATAAAATAAAATAAAATAAAATAAAATAAAATAAAATAAAATAAAATAAAATAAAATAAAATAAAATAAAATAAAATAAAATAAAATAAAATAAAATAAAATAAAATAAAATAAAATAAAATAAAATAAAATAAAATAAAATAAAATAAAATAAAATAAAATAAAATAAAATAAAATAAAATAAAATAAAATAAAATAAAATAAAATAAAATAAAATAAAATAAAATAAAATAAAATAAAATAAAATAAAATAAAATAAAATAAAATAAAATAAAATAAAATAAAATAAAATAAAATAAAATAAAATAAAATAAAATAAAATAAAATAAAATAAAATAAAATAAAATAAAATAAAATAAAATAAAATAAAATAAAATAAAATAAAATAAAATAAAATAAAATAAAATAAAATAAAATAAAATAAAATAAATTAAAATAAAATAAAATAAAATAAAATAAAATAAAATGAAATAAAATAAAATAAAATAAAATAAAATAAAAATTAAAATAAAATAAAATAAAATAAAATAAAATAAAATAAAATAAAATAAAATAAAATAAAATAAAATAAAATAAAATAAAATAAAATAAAATAAAATAAAATAAAATAAAATAAAATAAAATAAAATAAAATAAAATAAAATAAAATAAAATAAAATAAAATAAAATAAAATAAAATAAAATAAAATAAAATAAAATAAAATAAATTTAATAAAAATAAAATAAAATAAAATAAAATAAATTTAATAAAAATAACATAAAATAAAATAAAATAAAATAAAATAAAATATAATAAAATAAAATAAAATAAAATAAAATAAAATAAAATAAAATTAAATTAAATAAAATAAAATAAAATAAAATAAAATAAAATAAAATAAAATAAAATAAAATAAAATAAAATAAAACAAAATAAATTAAAATAAAATAAAATAAAATAATTTACATAAAATTAAATTAAATTAAATTAAATAATTAAAAATAAATAAAACAGATGAAAATACGATTAAACAAAATAAAGCAGAGTAAAATAAAATTAAATAAATTATTAAATAACTTTTAATTACATAGTTAATTTATAATGGGCCGAGCTAGGTCCCGGGTATTCTACAGGATTTTCCAAGCAAAGATCTTTGCGGTAGTGAAGGTAGCTGCAGGAAGGCACGGCTTATACTGGGTTCCAAGCCACAAGACCGTTATGGGAAATAGTTCATGAAATTGCCAAAAGTGCTGAGCTGAAATGCCTTAACGATATGCACGATTTAATGCAGCGGCAAACGAAGGAAAACAAATTCACACCCAGGACTACAAGACGGTGGTTGGTCTAATGAGAGATCTCAACTTAGTAGCGTCACACACGAGCACACAAGGGCTTGAATAAGAGTGGCATATAAAGGAAGTGTGGTGAGGAAGTTATAAGTGTGACACTAGAACCCTTTATCTGCCCCTGTCCGACCTTATCCGTGACTACTAGTTGACATCTAAGAGCTTTATATTTCAAAAGACTAGATGAAGTATTAAGAAGGGACAACAAGTATATTTTTAAACTTCGCAAAGGCGTTGACGACCTACAGGCCAGCAGGTCTATGTAAAGCGTTTAGCAGCCAGCCGGTGCAACTGAACCTAACCTAATACATCCTATGTGTGCTCTGTTGTAGTGCTCTCCTCTTTTAAAAGGCTTAATAGTCATCAAGCTAGACACCTACATTGCTATGCTTTTTAACTAGTAGATGAACTAGTTTAGCATTACCTTACATATGCCAGGAAATATTCTCATTCGATTTAAATCACTTCAACTAAGAGTTAAGCAAATCAAAGTGAAGTTTTTTACCACTTTTTTATCAAAAAATAAATAAAAAATTATAATCACATTAAATACTTGCTACAGCCAAGAAAAATTCTAGTTTGTCTAGCATTTCACAAATATTCTTCCCCAAAACTTTCTCTTCTAGCTTTCATTTATTCATACATATGTACGTATATATACATATGTACATATGTATGTAATCTAATTAAGTTTTATTGCAAATTTAATACAAATTGTCACTTTCTACGATTTGTCACCCATTTAAAATACCATTAAAGTGCTATTTGTTAAATATAGTTCACCGAAGATTTATGGCTTCCTACTATAAAGACACATAAACACATCCACACACATATATATGTATACTTATGTGCGTATGTATATGTAAATAAAAATGTACTTCTTCTTGGCTAATCAAATAATCTAAGCAATTAGCCTCGTAGCAATCAGTTTATTGCAAATAAACCGGTCCAATAGATGAGAAAGTAAGATCGAGATAGAGAGAGAGAGAGAGCGTAGAGTAAAAATGACATTAGGATGGACTCAGTTTGAATGTTACAAAACTGTTATAAAAAATTCAATGGAACTGGAATTTATTTAATTTAAATTTATTAATGTAAATTAAATAAAATAAAGCCTAACACCAGAATCACAGCTCTAGTCCATTCGCAGTAATGAACGACAAATAATACGTTGCTCTTCAAAAGACTGGCAGATCCCTTCTTTGAAGACGTGTTCGGCTTGTTTAACAATATAAAACGTTTGCTATGGGACTCGGAATTTTGTACTTTCGACAGTTCTTTCTCTTTTCTGTATTTACCATAGTTATTTCAGGTTCTCTCTGTATATACTCATTGGGCATATACGACGAAGAGATCGTTGTACTCTATGGGAACGAGCCTTATATTTGTATACCATAGAACTATATATTGGTTTTAAGACTGAGTTAGATCAAAGTCTTTTGTGCTCCAAGCAGATCACTTAACGTGATGGCTAAGCAATTCTCTCTGAAACTTATATGGGTAGCTGGACAAAGTAACTTACCGGGTAATGGCATGGAGGACGAGCTTACAAGGAAGTGCACTTCCTTTCCACTTTCATTATCATGGAACCCTCTGGGAAATTTACGAAATTTATATAATAAATAGTAAAAAAAAAATATGCCGAACACAAAATGTCAAAAATATATCGCAATTCAAATCATGACCGAGAAGCAACTAGGAAAGTTCAACATCGCCAAATCTTCGTTACTCGAGCCGATCCACTTGAATGCCTTCAGATTAACCCCCAATATGATAATGAAATGTAGAAAGGTTAAATTTTAATAAAATATATTTGAAGGAAATCGAAATCGGTAGAGAACCCACGATGCAACGATACGTTCGGATGTTCGAATACATCCCCAGTTGCTTGGATTATTGTACATACATATCTGCGAGCTGGCGCCGAGTAGCTCTTTCTCGACCATAATCCTGGCATGCCAGCCACTGAAGGAGATAGTGCCACTGAAGGAAATGAGCGTTTAACCTTTTCACGGATGGGTCGAAACTTTACGAAAAGGTGGGATCGGAAGGGTTTTGTCTAAAATTATCTTATCAGATGATTCTAGATCTGCTTCCTATGAGACAGTCTTACATTTACTTATATAACCATTTTAATATTACAACCACGAACTCACTCATGTTGTTCCAAAATTGTGTAGGAATATTTGTCATATGTAACCCGATTTAAATCTGATTTAAAAACATATGGGCTCATCGTCACAGCAAGATAGCTGGGAACTACAATGCTGCGTTTTATTAATGATGACCGAGGTACAAATAAGCGCTCCTCTGGGCATTGGTATTGAAATAACTCATCAATTTCTGGGCCAATACCTCAACATGCGCATCACCCAACCGCGCCTAAGGACTACAGTGGCACAGCTTAGGTCTGGATACTGCAGCAGGTTAAAATCCTACTTATCCAGACTCGACCCCAGCATACCCAACGTATGCCCAGCATGTGGAGAGTCTCCGCACGATACTAACCACCTCTTCACATGCCCCCTTAAGCCGACACATCTAACCCCCCTCTCCCTCTGATCCGATCCCGTCGAAACAGCACGTTTCCTGGACCTCTCGTTAGATGGACTCGGTGACTTAGATTGATTTTAAAACAGCCCCTAAGCGGGGTTAACGTAGCCGATACTACTACAATAACAACAACCACTACCGTGGAAAGTTAAAGGAAATCTCCTTTCTATACCAAGATCAAAATCCTAGCACTTAGAGAGAGCACTTCGTGGGAGTTTGCACGGTAAGACTTGCGATTTTTCCGGATCTTCACTCCACTCCGGATGTCCACTGCGCTTCAAGGACTAAATAAGAGTGAAAATTATCGGAGCGCATACATTTACCAACTGGAAGGAGACGTTGATAACAGCCGAATTTGTGACATGCACTAAGCGATTCACTAAATGAAAAGAGGTCTAGTCTTTAGAATACATATTACTACAATTTAAGGCATCATAACCGACGTGTCTTTTGTTTCTGTGTGGGATCCTCTTAGGCTCAGCCACTTCTACCTAAGTTAACATAAGCTATTATGCTACTATAGTTTTACGTCTAGCAGACTAAATTAAATTTAATGTTAAAAAATTATTTATTTTCAATTTACAGCAAAAAAATTAAATTTTTTTGTTAAAATTGACGTTGAGCTCAATTTCTTATTTTTAATTCATTCCAAAATTCCGAAAATATACCTACATACGAGTATGTAAGTATATTTATTTTATCAAAAAAAAATTGGTAACAGAAAATTTATTAAATTTATTAGTTGGGCAGCTAAAATTTTGATTATTTTCCTTTTTGTGTATAATAAAATTTTTTTTATTCAGCTTCTTTGAAGTTTTAGATTTTTTATGAAATAAAAATTTATTGAGGAGAGAGGTTACAGAGTTTTCACAAGTCTGTTTGGACCTTCTGTCTGTCACGAAAAAAATAGCAGTCAGCAATTCCATAGAGTTTTCTAAACTACAATTCATCAATTCCACTGCCAATTTCCACAACTCATCGTAGCAGCAATAGAATTTTATAAAAGCAAAAAAATATATACAAAAATCGTACATTTTAATTAAATTAACACCAACCACTAGCATTTAAATACATCCCAATAATCAAATATGCCTTTTAAGCACACACTCTCCGCATTGTGCAGCAACACTTCCTTCCCCTATTTTCCTTACTTTACTCACAAAATGCGTCATTTGCACTACTAACCACTCCACTCAACCATGAAATCCGAGTCATTTGACATTGCATTTACAATATTTCTCAACATATTTCTAGCAATCACGTCAATTACTATTTACAATAATTGCTGCTTTGCATTGCCTGCCGAGATTATAGCGAGTCACAGGCTTGCTTGCATATGTCAGTGTGTGTCAGTGTATGTGTGTGTGTATTTTCTAGCCCAAGCAATATTTGAATGTCAGTTATTCAGTGAGTATTTGAACACAAATTTAAAGTGCTGGGCCGATGTAAGGTCAGTTTGTAATCTAAAGTTGTAATTCACATACATATGTATATATTTACATCTGCATGTGCGTATGTGTGTGTGTACTAAGTAAAATAAGTGACATTAGTGAAATGCCAATGAAAATTAACTGCAGCTGCCAACATTTTAGACAATTCAAAACAATTGCAAGCGGTGCGATTTAAATGCTAGAGCCGCCGCCAACGAGTTACGAGCAACGATGGTGACAAGCGAAAAGTGACAAGTAAATGAATGAGAATTGTCGCGTCGATGGCGAGTCATGCAAATATACAGTATGTATTCATACTGCATGTACCCATGTGCAAAAGCGAAGGAGTAATCTGGTAATACAAAAAGTCAACTATTTTGCCAAATAGTCCATTGGGGTATTTGAGTATTGAGTTCGCGATGCCGCTTGAGGCAGCTGCCACTGGAACACTGCATTATTCCGTACTAAGCAGTGAGACAAAAATGCCATTTCGAACACAATTTGCAAATAAGTGAACACACACACATATATGTATGCATATACACACTCTTCTACAGATTTACAACTGTGGCGAAGCTGGACTCAATTGTGTTTAACTCCAATCAGCGACTCCAGAATATGCATGGAATCCATTGGCTTAGTAACAGCAGAAGGAACCACAATAGCAAGCAAAAGATGCCAATGCCATTGCGGCGAGATGGAGTAACACTAACAACAACAAGTAAGGGAAGGCAAACTCGAATGGCGTCGAAAGAAACAAGAAAAAAACAAGTTGATTTTATTAAAATATTAAACTATACCTATTAAATTCAATAAAATAAAACAAAATAAAATATATTAACGAAAATAAAAGAAAACAAAATAAAATAAAATAAAATAAAATAAAATAAAATAAAATAAAATAAAATAAAATAAAATAAAATAAAATAAAATAAAATAAAATAAAATAAAATAAAATAAAATAAAATAAAATAAAATAAAATAAAGTAAAATAAAATAAAATAAAATAAAATAAAATAAAATAAAATAAAATAAAATAAAATAAAATAAAATAAAATAAAATAAAATAAAATAAAATAAAATAAAATTAAACAAAATAAAATAAAATAAAATATAATAATTTAAAAAAAAAAATTAAACAAAATAATATAAAATAAAACAAAACATAATAAAATAAAAGAAATTAAAATAAAATAAAATAAAATAACTAAAAAAAATCAGATAAAGTGAAATCAAATAAAATAAAATATTATAAAATTAAATAAACTAAAATGAAATAAAATAACACAAAATAAAAGAAATAAAATATAATTAAATTAAATTAAATAAAAAATAAATTGAATAAATGAAGTTAAATAAAATAAAACGAAACAAAATAAAATAAACTAAAATAAACTAATTTACAACAAAATAAAAATATAATTAAATAATGAAACAAACCATAAAATATAAAAAAGTGAAATAAATTAACTAAAATAAAACAAATTAAAATAAAATAAAGTAAAATGAAATAAAATAAAAAAAATCAAATAGTGTAAAATCAAATAAAATAAAATATTATAAAATAAAAAAACAAAAATGAAATAAAATAAAACAAAATTATATAAATTAAAGTAAAATTAAATTAAGTAAAAAAAAATTAATTAATATGAAGTGAAATAAAATAAAATAAAATGTAACAAAATAGAATAAAATAAAGCAAAAGAACAATACAATATGCTAATAGAAATTAATTTAAAAAACAAATAAATTAAATTAAATCAAATGAAACAAAATAAAAAAATTAAACTAAAAAAAATAAAATTAAATTAGTAAAAATTAAATAAAATAATATGAAGTAAGATAAAATAAAATGACACAACATAAAATAAAAGAAAGTAAAACAAAATCTAGTACAAAAAACAAAAAATAAGCTAATTAAAATAAAATAGATTACATTAAAAAAACAAATAAAATAAAATAAAGTAAAAACTAAAGTAAAATAAATTAAAGTGAAATTAAATAAATTTATATAAAATAAAATAAAATGCAATTAAATAAAACAAAATAACGTAAAACAAAATCAAGTACAAAATATAAAAAGATAAGTTATATAAGTTAATTTAAATAAAATAACTAAATTGAAAAATATAAAATAAAATAAAATGAAATAAAGTAAATTAAATTAAAGTGAATTAAAATATTGTATATTAATATAAAATAAAATAAAATATACTAAATGGAATGAAATAATATAAAAAAATATTTAAAATATGTAATAAAATGAATAAAAATATTAATTAAAAACCAAAGATAAGCTAAGCAAAAAAATAAATGGAACAATACAAAAATTAAAAATAAGTAAAATATATTAAAACTAAATACCATGAAATAAAATAGACTAAAATAAATAAGAAAATATATATTAATTTTTTTTTTCAAAACAAAGTACATTAAATTATTTAAAATAATTTCAACAATTACTTAAAAAATGCATAGTTTTTGGAAAATGTTCACTATATTTATACATATATACATAAATGTATATAATTGGCCGAGTTTGTGGTTTACGCCTTGATGTTTTCCAGCAAATAGAGTGACCTACGGTTTATACTAAGCCGCCTCCGAGCGATCCATGGATTTTTACGAAGAGATTTTATTTCATTTCAGAAATATACTTGGGGACCTTGACATTCTCTTCTCTGAGGGGCGAACGTAATTACAATTTTTTTTTTATTTTGCCGGTGTTCAAAGCTTAACCATTCAAATGGTAGTACGCACTAGCAACCACTAGGCAATTGCGCCCGTCAAATGTTTACTATACCCTCTTTAAAAAAATTGTTGTGGGTATGAAAAGCTAGAGAAACAGCAACAGCTGGCTTTCCCTTCAACTATAATACCAAAATGAATGTATTTAAGTACAATTATATGAATGCAAGCACATATATTTGTGCCCACTCACTGCGAGGGCGACGCGTTTGGCGTGCACCAACGAACCAACCCGAAATTCAATTCAAAAGACAAACAGATGCCACAAATTACACTTGAAGTTGGTGTCGCGCAGCACATTCATCTCGCTTGGCTGCTGTCCTTGCCCTTGCCAAATGCCAAATACTCGGTGTAAGTGTACACTAGCCATGGATATCT